>JBAMNC010000672.1:0-135000 GCA_037902135.1 Cetoscarus ocellatus | reverse complement strand
TTGTGTCCACCTGAGGAAAAGAGCAGATATATTAAGTCAGGACAGTCAGTGGAGTTTATGTGGTCTACTGTTATTATCATTTTCTGTGTGTTTGCCCCAGTAGGATTAAACAAAATGTATTAAGCAAACGTCCTCTACAGAAACAGGCCCATTTCTATAAATAAACAGTATGCCACCAAGCTGGTGTAGGCCTACACTCTGATAAGACACAAATAAGGTAAAGGTGCAGACAAGGTAATGTAAAATCTCTGTTCTAAAGATTACAGTGTGTACCAGTGTATTCCAATAATATGCATGTTCAAAGCTGCCCAGAAGTGGGGATCAAGGCCCAGTCATGTAGGGGCCCTCAAACATTTGTAAAGACATGGTCCATCCCCAATCTAAACAATGTGTTCCTGTTATCTTAAACCCAAGTAGTTACCATTTATCATTCAGGCAAAAGATGTAATTTTCTGTTTTGAAGTGTAAACCTTCCCCCCTAAAATGTTAAAACACTATTTTTGTGATGTTGATCCTGCGGATAGAGTTTAACATGATGTGGACGGCAGAAGTACCACTATTGTCAATGGACTATGATGCATTTTAGCTGATAGTTGCTAATGCATTTTTAAGCCACTAAAGTAACAAAAATATAATTACTACAGAAGAAAAATGTCACTGAGTCTGTCAAATGAGTCTGGTGCCTTAAGAAGACTCACAAACAGAAAAACGAGTGTAGATCAGACTTTAATAGTCGTTGCACAGCAGTCAGACTGCATGTGGATCAGCTGTTTGCAGTGAGTATCAAAAGAGGAAAAACAACCACTGCCTTGTAATATAATTTGCAGATCTTCCAGGTATAATGACTGCATGTATTAACATGGAGTAAACACAGCAAAAACGTATGCTGATGGAGATTTAGTGGGCTTGATAAATGGCAGAAACCTCAATGGGAACTGAAGGTCATGAGAACACCCAGGTCACCTGTTGCTGTGGTTGTAAACATTTTGGGCTAAAGTTGTCAAATGTGATGAAATACCAGTGTGACACAATAAAAAACACTACAGGATGTTTCAGGATCAGATGATACCAGCGGCTGATGTGTGTAAATCTGCAGTCTGTGGCACTCGTCCTGCAGGTCCTCCTTGCTTGACAAACATTTGTACTTGTACAAACCCAAGTCAGTTTTTCAAACTCAAAAGTCAGCATACATTTACACTGATTGTTTTTTGGATAAAGACACAGTCATGTTGTAAATGATAAGTGTATTTGACAATTGCATTGGCCCACAAAGTGTCTCTGTAACATACAATTGTCTAAGCTTCATAAAATACCTTGCAGACAAAACTGACATTTAAAGCTCTGTAACAGTGGTCCTCTACACAACTGTAGGTAATTAATGAACTAAATTAACATTTGTTGGTGCCCATGAGGTCGTTTTTTGTTTGTTTGTTTTGTTTTTTTTGCTGTAATATCTAAACAGGGACCATTTTTGTTTGTTTGTATTGTCTCAAAACAGAACAGACAGCAACCAAAAGGAAACTACGACAGTTTATTAGGGCCACTTAATGTAAACTCGAAAAATTTCAACAATACTACAATAAAAATTCTACAATAAAAAAACAATAACAGGCATCTAGTAATGACAAAATAAAAGTGATTGCTTTGTGTAAAATATACATTATATTAAATGTATTTCTTACATTGAAAAACAAGGGTCATCTGACTTTTTAGAGCAACAAACAGCATTTTAAGAAGCTGCTGACAGAGTGACTTTAGAGCACAAACTAAAATTATCACCCTATGAGGATGGAAAAAATGCCTGTTAACTGCACTTGTTTACTGCACATATTGTAAAAGTAGTATTGTACATCTTTATACCCATAATTGGAATTTATATTCTTGCTCTTTTTTTTCAAATAGCAATTTCTGTAAAAAAAAAAAATCGAAAAAAGATGTCAAAATTTAGATTTTTCCAAATATGGTGCAGTCTGTCTCTACTGTCTCTTTGCAGTCTCTGCTTGCAATGGCGACCAATAAGAAGATCTGTGTGTTAATGAAGATGGCATTTGCAAGATTATTTTATATTTGAATAAAATGTATGTTAACTTTGAACTGCAGAGTTGTAATGTGGTTTATGCATTCACTTGATTTACGTTAACACTCAGAATAATGACTGAAACTGATGAATGATGAAGGGCCCCTCCTAAAAAAATTAACACCAGGTTTACTGTAAAAATAGCCCGCATCCTAAATTTAGGTCTTCGTCTACAAAGAATGACAAACATCATTACAACGGGAATACTTTGTGGAAAAAAAAATGCTTTAAAAAAAGATAATTACATTTTTAATTTAAGTCAAAGAGGGTTTAGAGACTGCAGACTCGTGGATCAGCTGTCATCATAATCACATGACTTTCCATAAAGCCTCGGATAAATAGATGTCTCATGCCTTTTGAACATGTTTCCTATTCCTCTCTCCTCCACTTCATTTCCTTGCATCTGTGCTTACATCTCTGATGGAAGCGACTGAGATATAAGCTAGAAACGCATGTAAAGGAGGCAGGGTTGATATTCATTGGTCCTGATCTTATGATAAGTTGCGAGTGTTTAAGACAGAAAGTGAATATGAATAGAGCTTCAAATAAACATCCATTTGTATTATTTGACTTTGAAAAATGTGATTTTGCATTAGTTCAACACAGTGAGTAGAAAAGTACTGGATGGGAAGTGTTTGCAGGGTTAAAAATGAAGCAGAGCAGACAGTTTATATCAGGTTAAAAAAATGTTAGTACACATGCATGTGCAAGTAAAAGCTGCCAAAGATAGTTTGCATTTTATCAATAAAGTCACTCACAGCATTATATCAGTCAGTCCACAGGGGGAATGTATGGACATATGGATCATACATGTGTGCTCCTACTGTATTCATAACCACAGATCTCTTACATCTCCAACAAAAAGTCCCACAGTCTATTCAGTTAGATCAGAAATGCCACCTCTGAGATTGTCTGTTGTTAGCTGCCATTTCCAGTCTCCAGGGGACAGTAATTGTCATTGTGGAGGTAAAGTGGTGATGCTCTTTAGATCCTCACCATGACAATGTCTTTGGCTGTGACAGGTGGATGACAGGGAGGGGGAGGGTAAGGGGGACGTTCCAACACAAGCCAGTCCAGCTTCTGACCACCCATCCCACACTTACACACACACACACACAGACTCATCTCCCGCCAGCAGGCCACCCCTAATCGAGATGGAAGAGCACAGTGGCAGATCGAAATGCCTGCAGATGACAAGGTGGGAATGGATTGGCTCCTGTGCCCTTGTCATGTTGCTCCATCTGCACCAAACAGAGAGGAAGACAGATGGATTCCATGGCAGAGGGCTGAGCGCTGCAGGCAGACAGGGAGGAAAAGAAAGACAGGCATTAACTGACTTCATAAGGCAGATCATTGCTTTCCTTATATTCTGTCATCAACAAAATTTGGAAGTTAAGATAACTGAGATTTGTGCAGCTATTTTAAAGCCAGTGTTCTTAACAGGAACAACAAAAGTTACAAAACTATGCTCTGTTGTTTGGTCACATGTGACACACATGACAGGTTTGACTGAGGTCCATTTGAAGCACAGTCAAAGTGTAACATCTAAGAGCATGCACTTTCACACATGTAAGCATGTACCTTGCAAAATTACACATTAGCTCTATCCATGGGAGAAAAAAAAACTCAAAATGGTTTCACTTAACTCAGGTGAGCTTCATGTGGGAATGCAAACAGCACAGCTTTCTAACCACACTTGACCCTGAAACTATCCTGATAGCCAGTATTATTGAATGAACCATACTGGCCGAGGTGTGCAAGCAGGTCAGAAGAGTCTCTGCTCATGTTTCCCATATGCTTCTAGACATTTTTAGCAACCTCTACTGGGGCCCTTGGCAGACTACAGCAGCATGGCCTGTTTAAACGTAGGTGTTGCTGGCGGATGAGTTAATTTTACCCGTGGAAATTTATCAAAATTGTTTTGTCTAAAATCCTTGATTATTTTAAATATTACCTTAACGTTTGAACACTCATCCTGTGCATTCTTTGATGGGAGTGAAGAGGCAGCAGACGGACCAGTCTCAGTTATCCAACGCTTTAATTACAACTCGAGTCAAGAATGTGCAATACAGAGGCTCTGGATTCAAATTACGCGTCCCTGACAAGCATACACTGCTGGGGTCAGTTCACGAAGTGTGAACCCTGACCATCTGTCTCTGAACCCTTTTATATGGGCTAACAATGGTTTTCTAATATTGAAATGTGAAGTCTTCGAGTGTTGTTGATTTCTCATTGGTTCATATTCCTCATTTGCACCAGCCGCCAGGCTGTGCTTATCATCCTCATTGGTTCTTATTGGTTATCATTTACTTTCCGTTGGTTATTCTTTCTCTTACATCGATCATGCGGCCTTGTGTGATTCTCCGTCTGAAAGACACACTAGCCCACACCCATCTACCTCAAGCGCTAATCTGACTCCTCTAGTAACCCCATGTTCCTGTTTTCGCTACTCTCATAACTGACAAACACTTCTCCCCTGATAAACACTCTAATGACCATGACATTTCTACAGTTACTGTTTTGTAAGCATCAGCATTAGACAATACTTTCTTGTGTGAACACTTACTTTATTTGTACTGAGTGATCTAGCGCCTCTCAGGAGTTTCTAACCTTCTTTATCTGTTCTACACACACATGGCTTGCAAATGAGCATGATTATAGAAACACTTCACTCTCACTTATACTTGCATAAAAATATAAAAGCCTGTAAAATATACGTGCATGTATAATGAAATGACACATACTTTCCTTCAGTGTCATCTTTCTTCATGTCTTGTAATAAACTCTACTAGATATTTTAAAATTAGTCCTTGCTAAAATGCCACGTATCAATGTCATATGCAACATATCTATAACACAACAGAAACAGATGTAAAAATAAATTTACACCATCAATATTTGCATTTTTTTCCTCAGTACATTGGAGTCAAAAGTATAATAATGCATTGGCACCCTGGCTATTGATCCTCCATAAAGTCATGCTTCACTCACACAAATTTCTGTGAATTGTTGGTTCTCTCATTTTGCCAGAAACTGCAGGTGTGTAGTCCTGCAGCCTGGGTGAGTTGTTATGTGCATGCATTTGGAGGATTATTTGGCCAAATCAAAAATTTTGTAATTATTGTCATTAAAGGTGAGAAAAAACAAACTCATTTTTCATTCAGCTGATAAATGTTACACATGGATTGGGTTTTGGATTTGATGTATTTGTTTGGTCTCTTTCAGTGTTTATAAGGCTCTGCAGGAATAACTTCAAGAAAGACTGGGACAGCTGCATCAATCAAAAGATAATACCTGTAAATGAAAAAAAAAATAGTTGTTGGAGTAGTCACCTGACTGCCTTCTTAAAGGGATAGTTCAGGGTTTTTTTGAAGTGAGGTTGTGTGAGGTACATGGCATGAGCCTGAACATGTGCCACAGCGTCACAGCTCAGTTCTCTCTCTGTTTAGAAAAACTCAGGACAGATGCTAATGCATTGGTGTACATGGTGCCAGATTCTCCACCTAATTAATATATTTATGTTGTGAGTTAAGTTGTGAGTGTTTAAGACAGAAAGTGAGTATAAATAGAGCTACAAATAAACATCCATTTGTATTATTTGACTTTGAAAAATGTGATTTTGCATTATTTCAACACAGTGAGTAGAAAAGTACTGGATGGGAAGTGTTTGCAGGGTTAAAAATGAAGCAGAGCAGACAGTTTATTTCAGGTAAAAAAAAAAAACGTCAGTACGCATGCATGTACAAGTAAAAGCTGCCATAGATAGCTTGCATTTTATCAATAAAGTCACTCACAGCATTATATCAGTCAGTCCACAGGGGGAATGTATTGACATATGGATCATACATGGATCAAAACAATCCAAAAAAACAGCGTGGGGTCATCATACACTACGAATGGTTTGTTTAGATCCACTTTATTTTCCATCACATTGCCGCTTTGATTAGGCACTATTTTGAGACACAATAAAGCCTCCACGTTCCAACTGCAGAATAAGGATCAAACTACGCTTTTACGTGATTTTTTCTTAATACACAAATAAAACTTCAAAGACAGGAAGGACTGACAGACAACCATCTAACTGCCATGGTATTTGAAACTGTTTTCAGTGACACCTCCTCCTATAGTATCATTTGGATATTATAAAACTTGAAGAATGACACTTCTTCAGAATTCCAATATAGATTAAATCAATTCCTAAAAATTGTGATTAATCGTATTTTGACAAAGGCATCCAGTTACAGTTCTTATGTCTGCATAATCTGTTACTATTTGAAAAGTGCCCACTATCAAATAATCCAAGGACATGCTGGAGTTGAGTGGAAGAATACTCATACTCCTTCTCAAAGTGCGGTCATTGTAGATGGCTGAAGTTTTAATTAGTTCAAGGCTATAATGAGGAGAGTGCAACAGTGCTTGTGATCTAACCTTTCTGGGATAATATACTGTGGGCTGTTGAAGAGGTACGTTTTTCCTGAGGTGATATGCTGGCAAATGCTGAGAGGCAGGTTAATGTTGTCTCTCCTCCCCTGAGGATTAATCACCAAGTCTCAGTGCTTGCCAACATCATCATGTTGAAAAGACAGTGTTCCAACAGCAAACCAGTGAGACAGCGGGGAAGCTGAGACTAAGTGGAGGATGGAGAAATTATCCACATGCATTTATTTTACTGACAGAAGATTTTTTTTTTTGTCGTGTAGCTGGTTCTGTTTTTCCTCTTTGTCCTGAGTATCAGGTGTTCTGCCCATTAATTCACTGAAAAGAAAATTGTAGGATATGCAGTAATAATTTTATGAAATAAATGTGTGCTTTTTCAATGGTACAGGATTTTTTTTTTTTTTGCTGCATTTTCATACAACATTGAGTGTAATGTTGAGACCTCAACCTCGAGAGGAAGATGTGTTTTTGATATGATTATGAGAAAGTCCAAAAGAATCGGGGAAGGTATTGTTATTTTATAGTCCAATAAATCTTCCATCTGTCTTGTTAGCTGTCATTGAGACAGGCTGCCGGGCTTACTCAATATCGTACACAGGGAATGGATATTTGAGAGAGGGAAAGAAAGAGTGAATGCAAAAAAGGAGAACGGCTTTCTAGAACAAAATGTCAAATTGAGATCGAAGCAATCCCATTTGTCCCTGTTAGCTAGCCGACTCTCATCGACATCTGCTGATGAGAGTTTGTCTTGGACCGTGTCCTTCATTTCACCTCCCAAGGTCTCTGCTAGTACTCCCCGATCCTCTCCTCCTCTCCTCCCCTTTACACTCCTTTCTACGAGTTGAGATCATAAATTGCAGAATATAAAGCCTTGTTTCCAGTCCGTTAGACGCGCCAGCCGATGCCAAGGGCCTTCACATTGCCTTTTGCACCTCTGAAGGCACTTGGGTGGAAACGTCTGCCTCCCCCTGCTATGTACACCCTTGTCTCTGATATATGCACACATCATGCAGGCAGTTAACGTCACAAGCCACTTCAAACTGTGTCCCCCTCACAAGGCCATGTCAGAATTCCCATTTATTTTGAGGCAACACTGGGCTGGAAAGGCCTAGATTAACAAATGGCCTGTACAAAGGCAAAGTGTATCTTTCCTGACAATTGATCCTGCAATGGCCCAGTACCTGAGAGGCTCCCTTATTGATGCCCATCCAGAGTATGTTGAATGGACCCGTTATAAAAAAATGTAAAACGGTTGGCAGAGTCCTTTTCAGGAGATTCTTAATTGGATTACTGGAAAATATTCATTGCTTTCATGTGACATCGCATACTCACAGAGAGCCTGCCTAGGCAACAGATCTTTCCTCTGCTTTAAACCTTAACAATGGGTAGAAAACTTTTTTATAAAGCACCATTCATACATAAAAGCAACTCAAAAGTGCTTTACAGAGCTAAAAACAAAGACATCATGACAGGAGCATTAAAGACATAAAATGAGCAAATATAAGACAAAAAAATAAGAAACCTGGTATAATTTCAAGATTATAATGGGAAATATGAGATAAACAAATAGTAATTAAAGAAAAATGGGGATAAAAAGAAAAGAAAGGATAATAAAAAGCTAAACTTATGATAAAGCAGAAGAGAATAAACAAGCTTTCAGGCCTTCTTTAAAAGAGTTCTTAGTCGTAAATCTTGGGTTCTCTGGTAGTTTGTTTCACAGGTGATGAGTGAAGAATCTAAAAGCTGCCTCATCCTGTTTAGTTCTGACCCTGAGAACAGTGAATAAACCAGCCCCATGAGGACCTAAGAGATCTGGATGACTTGAAGTAAAATATCAGAAAATTATGTTTGCCTAAGACTGAAGTCCTTCATAAATCAGAAGAAAAATATTGATCTATTGTGTGCCCGGCACAGAGAGTTTTGGAGTGAAGTGACCCCCGAGCAGGTGTAATTTATACGCCATGCACTCACTTTGTTCAAGTATCACATGATCACACACTCCCCTTTGAACCAAATGTCTGAAAATGAGGAGTGGTCAGGTGCAAATTTGGCATATTCCTAACTTGAGGACGCAGAAAATGACTGCACTTTAAACCTCCTTAAACCTGGTCTGAAGTCCTTGGTGCAGTGTTTCTGTTATTTTGACACATTAGAGAATTGGGACATATATCAATGACATCATAACACACTGACCTTGTTTCACCCACATGGGATGCACAGTAGCACATCTCTAGTGTTAAACATCAGTGCATACATGTATGTTGATAAATTTAGTTTAAAGTCCATAACTGGATGAAGAGCTAAGAAACATTGTAGCTTTTTGCAGTACTACTCTGTGCACCACTTCCATGTGCTCCAGTGTGCAGGATTTTCGGTATATTGGAAGCAAATAGAGGTAAAAAATAAAAAAAAGATCTTGAGTCAAACACTTGTCTTCGTGAGGTTTATTCTGTCTTACAAGAGAGATGAACAGTTTCACAGAGTGTCAAAGCAGTCTGTGAAAGAGCTCAGTGTAGGGCAGTCCACACACTAAACTCACTTGAAAATGCAACTTTAGTGTAAACAAACATGGCAATTAATCTA
Organism: Cetoscarus ocellatus; assembly: GCA_037902135.1. NCBI lineage: Eukaryota > Metazoa > Chordata > Actinopteri > Labriformes > Labridae > Cetoscarus > Cetoscarus ocellatus. The sequence goes on along the minus strand of JBAMNC010000672.1, from coordinate 125,903 downwards.
TTTTTATTTTTTTAACACCAGTTCATACTAAATATTATCTCAAGGCACTTTACAATAGAGCAGGCTGAAGCCATACTCTTTACTTTATATGGCAGACAACATCAGGAGGAATTGTAGCTAAACGCAGATGCTAGCTGCAAGTTTTCTATGGCAGCCATGATTTTCCATCTCCTCTCCTTATCAGTTGTTACTTATTAATCTCAGGTTCTGTTGTATAGATGGTCATGTTTGGCCTCAAAGCAGCTAGCCCTTACTATTGCCTTTAATATCATTGTTATGGCTCTGATTGCTTCCTGCAACAGCCAGATTGCTCTCTGATTGGCTTTGTTCTGTTCCATGTGACAAAACGTGGAGGATGTGCTCGGCTGTCCTAGGTGCACTTCATACACATTAAGATTTTTAACCAAAAATGTTAAACAAGGTTAATATTAATGATTTAAAGTTGGGACATCTTCAATCCTCTTTCCTCAGAGGGTATAGAGGGAATGAGTTCTCAACATTTCACAACTTTTTCTTTCCGAAACATCATTTTCTAGCTAAGACTGCCATTCTGGTGATTTAAATACCACCTTGGGTACAGCACAGGAGTCAAACAGGTTTCTTTGTATCTTAGTGTTTCTGTAGCTTTAATGTTTAGTAAACACATGTCCTAATACAGGGATAGAATTTGAAAAGCCTGAACTGCAGCTTCACACAGTAATTAGTGCTGACTTACACCCTTGATAGCCTTCCAACCCTCTGTGCTGATAACATTACTAAGTTATCAACTGACCGGAATATTCATGCAACTACAGATGACATGCAGGCTTGGGTAAACATGTCTGGAGCACATTTTGAGATGTTTTTGTCGCTGTTTCTTTTGAGCTAGTAAACCATTTTATCTGCCTCCCTGCAAAAAGTTGGATCATCTTACTCAAAGCTCAGGTCTCAGTGACACATACCAAACGCTAAGATTTGAGGGTACTTGGCGTTTGGTCTTTCGAGCATCTGTGTTCCGATAAATATAGGACTTAGTCACATGTGCTGGCTGTGACTCAGCAGGAAGAGTGGATCATTGAATAGACACAGGGCAGGCAGTTCATCTCCTGGCTCATCATGCCGCAATCCTAAGTGTCCTTGAACTTAACAGTTATCTCATTTTTCCTTTAGAAAAGTTAAAAAATGTGTGTGAATTTAATGTGTACAAAGAAATTCTGGGAGAATCTTTGTCACCTTGACATTTCCAGTAGTTATGGCAACAGTCCCTATGGCTTGTATTACTTTGCTTTAACATGGCAATATTATAGGCTTTTGCCTATAGTAAATCAAATGTGCCCTATAAGGTACACAAGTGACAGTCAAAGTTCAGAAATGAGCGAAAGAGAGGGGCGGGGGTGTTTCTTGTTGAGTGTGATGACATCTTAAGCCTTGTTCCTACCAAAGATTGATGATGAGACTGGTTGTAATTTGTGACTATTTGCAGTTGATCACTCTGCAATGTTTTAAAAGTGTATGAATTCACACCCAGAGCTGTCCATGTCTACGTTTACGTGAGACATAGGAGGTTACTCCAACTTGTGCTGCATTTGTGATAAGCTTTGGCTCGAGGCATCACTTACTTTTTAAATTTCTTTCAGTTATTCGGGGAGCAGTATGAATTTTAAGGAATCTATACTTCACCTGACACACCAGACAGACTAATCAAATATTTCACTAGTCCATCTGGGAAATAGGCCATAGAAAGTGTTTGGGGATGGGCAGAACCTTTCAAAAGCATTTCTGGCAGGTGATTGGATGACCGTTCTGTCAATCACAGTCATTACAGGCCAATCAGATAATGTAGTAGGTAGGTGCTGATGTTGGGGTGTAAAGGGCAGAATGTTCATAAAAACAAACTCACCAAAACATGTCAGAAGTGGTTCAAAAATATATATATATAAATATATAGAATTTGTAGAATTCTTATTTGTTTTTCATTTACTAAAGAAATGAAGTCCAGATTTGGTAAAACTGCTACTAAAGCTGTTAGCAATTGTGCTAATCTCTGTATAAGCAGTATATTGCTGCTGTCATCTTGATTATAGTTTCCACCTCTTCCAGCTCTTAAAGATGCTGATTGGGCCATGGTGCTTTTTGCCACTAATAATCATTGTTTATAGGAGATTGGTAAGATGGATCTGCCTGATTACAGACATTTTTTTAGGCTGATCCATCAGCCATGCAAGGTTAATATTGCTTCCTAGGACAACACTTCAGACAGGACTATTTCTACCTGAGGGAATGGCCTCCGATAACTCTACACTTTTCAGCAACAGGTGAGCCATAAATATCTTTCAGCAACTAGGCAATGTAGGCATACTGAAGACTGCACGGTATATCCCATTTTGTCCCTTGGCTTTGAAGAGCTTAATCATAGACATCATCATCAGTCGCTTGATTCCAGCTGCAATGGCTCACTTCACAAAGCCATGGCTGACTCCTGGAACTGTCTTGTTGTGTTGCAGATCTTTGGTCTGAAATGGGCTTCAGAAGCAAGTGAGAAACATTGGCCATTAAAGGTGTGTAATCTTGGAGTGGACATATGTGCAAATTTTGGAGAAAATCCTTTAAAATATTTTATAAAGGTCTTGTTTGATGGCAAGGGATTAGCATAAGACTCAGTGACCTTTGACCTATGACCTTTAAATCTGATTAGTTCATCCTTGAATCAGGTTTGGCATGTTTCTTAAGAAATTCCCAGAGAGCATAAGAAATGAGCAAAAGATGAACATGAGAAACAATGGCCTTAATCTGTGACTTCCAAAATATTATCAGTTTATTCTTATTTATCCTAATTGTGCAAAGTCAAAGACAGAAATCACAGTAGGCATTGCTAAGATACTGTATGTTCGCAAGCAAGGGGTGAAACTGAGAGCGCCAGTCCTTTTGTCAAGTTTTGAGACCAGAGTTAACCAGGAAAAACAAAAAGATGACCCAAATGCAGATTAACAAAATTATTTATTTTAACTAACCAAAAAACGTATCAAAAGTCCGAAAAACGAATCCAGTACAAAAAGTCAAAGCACCAAACAAGAATCTCTAAACAAAGTGACAAATCAAATCCAGGAAACAAAGTACAAATAAAAGTACCAAGAAAGTTCAACTAAAAACAGACAAAATACCTATGAACATGAGGAAACACCGAGGATGCTGAAGACAAGGAGAATCAACCCACAAAGACAAGGGGAAAACACAAGGGTTAAATACATGAGGTAATTGGGGTTGACTAGACACAGCTGGGGAAGAACAATCAAGGATCAGGTGTGACAGGACGAGACAGGAAGCAAAACTTACGGAAATAAGGAGAAGTCTGGTGAACTTTTAAAATAAAACAGGAAACACAAAGACATGAAAAGTGAACAAAACAGGTAACTTAACTAAAACCAGGAACAGGATCAAGACTTTAAAACAGAAAACACAAGACACAAGAGGTCTATACAAGAAACGCAAGGAATAAAGGCATACAGAATAAAACAGAACTGGCAGAATCATGATACCTTTGACTTATAACATTCAGATATCCATGTGGGGATTGGAGTGGCAAGCTGTTCAAGTTTAAAGAAAATCTCTCCAGGCATTCATGAGATAATTGGTTCACAAGAATCAGCAAGGCCAACAGACATTTGGGGGCAAACATGATGTTAATAGCCTTGGCTGTTGCCATGACAGGGGGTTTATATAAAAAAAAAAAAAAAAAAACTCAACCAAAATGATATGTCTCCTGCAAAAACTTTGAAGCGAGGGAAAAATCTGTTGAGCATACTGAGTCTATAAAGTTAAAACAGTGTTGAATTTTTGCATGTTATCAACAGATAAATCTTGTTCTTACTTAAGGGGGACATATTATGCAAAAAAAAAACACTTTTTTAAGGCTTTTGAACACATTTTTGGGTATTTGGCTTCCTCCCAGACCACAAAACGTGATAGTAGACAACAAAACCTGTATTTAGCAGGCTGCATGAATGTAAACTCATGGTATTCAGTGAGCTGTTGAGTCTGTGGATATTCTGTTATGTAATAGTATATTTTTATTTGCATACCTAACCTGATTGGTCTACCTGCGCAGACCCCCTCCCCCTGCCTGAGAGATCCCTCTGTGAAGAGCAGCCATGTTGTTTATATTCTTAGTGAGAGATCTGTGTTCAGCATGTCTAAGCTCAGAAGCTGTCACTGCTCAGTTGTTGGCTGTAAACAGCCACATATATCTTCACATATAGGCTACCAGCCTCAGAGGACCAAATGGCCCAGTGGATTAATTTTATTTTTGAAGGGAAAGAGCAGCTACAGTCGGCTAAAACCTGTATGTGTGTGCCAGTCACTTCACGTCCGACTGCTTCTTCAACTTCGGTCAGTTCAACACAGGACTGGGAACTAGACTTTCCCTGAATCCAGGCTCAGGACCAACAATCCGTCACCAAACCTGATGATGGAAATGTGAGTATTTTAATGCTGTGTAGTATTTATTTTGCTCATTGCTACGAGCTAATGCTAACAGCAGGGTGAAGTGAACTAGAGATAACTTTACATGCTCGTCAATGTTAATGTTACTTGTTTAAAGTCTGAAGGATAAACTTCAGTGTATGAGCATTCTTGCATTAGTCAAGAAAAGTTTAACAGTTGGTTGAATATAATCAGTCCCACTGCAGTGACTAGGCTATTGTTAGCATGTTGTGCGTTAGCCTTGATGTTTGGGGGAAACCGGATCGCTGTTATCTGTTAAATGGCATGAATTTGTGTCTTGTGCGTGTTCAGGAAGAGAAGCTTAACAGTTGGCTGAATATAATCAGTCCTTTACCCGACCGCAGGTCCCTCTGTTTGTGCTAACGTTAGCCCGGAAGGTAGGCTAAGTTGTGGCTATCCCACTGACTTAGTGTGTAGTTAGTTTGTGCATTGCCTGTGATGTTTGGGGGAAAAGAGCTTTGCTGTAACCATGTGTCGTAACATGAGTTAAGGGTTTGTATATGTTCAGGACCGTAAGTGGCTAGAGCACCTGCTTTGCTCAAGTTACGCTGCTCTATCGTGAATGTATGTATGCTGCTTTGCTCTGACTATGGTGTTAGATTTATATCAACAGTCATGCACATGTAAAACATCCTCACGCATGCATAAAACACTTTTGTCTGCGTGAAACATGTGCTCTGCCCATGTGAAATGCACTCGCACGAGCAAAGTATTTTGGATCGTGCTCAGAAATTAATCTGCTCGCAGAGAGTTCACATACGAGAGGCGCTGTGTGGGCCTTTCTCTCTCCTCCTGCGCCCGCTCTCTCTCTCCGCTTGCTCAAGGTAAAATCCTGCTCGCAGAGACAAATTCTGCTCGTGGTGGAAAGAGACTTTTGACACAAGGGGGACGGGGGGGCTGCCTCTTTGGTGATTGGTCACTCTCAGAGCTGGTCCCACCCACATGAAACTTTTTTTTCCACTCCTGAATGACGGCTTCTGTCAACACTTCCATGTAGCAATAACGAAGGAGGAGGAGGTATTCATCCTCAGTTTGTTCAGCAATACGAAGATTTCAGTTGTGTGAATAAGCCCTGCATATCGCTTTTCAGCAGAAAGCCGCCATGGATTTGAAGAAACAATTTATGCTTCATTATATAAATATTATGAAGATGTCAACAGTGACAAAAAAGACATACATGATTTGAAATACCTTAAAATTCTCGAGTATCCATGCCATCCAGTGAACTATTGGTGGTTTATTAGTATTTTCTGTGTAAATAATATTAAAATGCTGTAAATAATAGCATTAGTATCATTACAGTGTTTTCCTGACTTTCTTTTACCATGTTTCACTGTGTTTTGCCGTAATTTCGGCGAATTTTCGCTGTTATTCCCCTTTTTTGTCATTGATCGTCTCGTTTCATCGTGGGTCTTATTTTTATAGATTTCATAGAAATATTGGAGGGAAAAATTTCTAAGAAATCAGTGAGGGAGGGAGAGGAGAGTCTTGAGGAGATTCACTGAGGGGGGCTAACAGGAGGAGGAGGGTCCGGAGTGTCCCCCAGGTCATCTACAGCAGAGGTGTAATACAGTAAGTGACACAGTGACAGTGGATATTTACTCACAGCTTCATTACAATCATGTTTTACAACATCTAGTGTAGTCTTTCTCATTGTGTATGTCTCAGTTTGCAATATTACTTCTTTATCTATTACTTTTCCTGTGTTATATTTATTTTCTATCACTAATATAATTATCATCATTATCAGTCCCTATCTTGTGTTGTTGAACATTTTTTCTTGAAACACAAGGGTTTCTTTTTGATAAATCATATCTGATCTTGTGGTATATCTTTAAATCTTTAGAGATTCTTCTGATGAAGGGCCATCTCCATGGAGTAGCATCTGTGACTGTGACAGAAGAGGTGCTGGTGATGCAAAAAAACACTCCTTGGATGTGTGAGGAGCTTGGGCTCTGTCTTCAGCTGGACAGGAACTGCCTCGGGGACTGTTATCAACACACAGAAATGGTCTAATATAACAGGCTGTGACAATGATACTGAAAGCTGTAGACAAACACAAATGTTTGAGTTTATGTAAAGTAGGTTGAGTGTCTGTTTTCTCTTCTCAAAATTGTTCTACATGTTAATGTAGATTTTTTTTTTAAGAGAAACCTGTTGAAAATTCACTTTTTTTTGTAATTACACACTGTTTTAAGCATTTACAACATAATAATGACAAATGCTTGCTGGAATGCTTTATTTTTGCACCTTTTTTTAAGGGAAAACAAAAATAAAACATTCCAGCAAGCATTTGTCCTTATTATGTTGTAAATGCTTAAAACAGCATGTAATTACAAAAAATACAGACTCATTAGCATATGAAGGTGACACCCTCAAAACCAGCTGTTCAGAACAGAGCGGTTATGTGAGTGTGGAAAGAATGCAGCTGTGCTTTATTCATAGGCTTTTTGGACCAAAGCAACGTTCATGAAGACGTCAAGGATCCACGTTAAACTGCAGAAAGTAATCACTAAAGAAATGTTACAATTATTGTAATTTATCCAAAACTGCACAATAAATAATTGTTTTCTTAAATATAGGTTCCTCCTGATTGAAATATATTAAGTAATGAATGGATTGTTGATTAGCTTCACAAGTGCTCTATAATGTGCAGCCCACAAGTGAGATATGAACATAAATGGGGGGTTGCACTAAATTCAGTACTTTAATATTTGCAGTGCCTAATAAAGAAGTACTTAAGTTTGCCTAATGAAGGGGCACTCAATTACCCCCATGATAAAATCATTTAGCCATCAATAAGAACTCCTTGATTTACAAAAGCACAACATTTCTGATTTCATCCTGCAAAACAAAAGTCTCCCCGATGCCAGAAATAAACTAAAATTCATAGAGCTTTATGCAACTTTAAGGCAAAACAGCTAAGAGTAACAAACTGTAATGAATCCTTTGAGACCTCTCCATGAGTCCACAGTCATAAGTTGTTTTTCAAACTGTCCTCAACTTGCTGCTCTTTCCTTGTATATCTCTGACATGTAGCTGTGTTTAGCTGTAAAGGTTGATAAGACCTCATTTCACAGAAGTCAATGTGAACGCATCTCCAGCAATCAGTTTAAAGGGACCTTTAGGATTTTTGAAGTGGGGTTGTCTAAGGTACATCGCATTAGCATTACCATTATCCCCAGTGATGGAGATCACCTCTACATCTGTAAAGAAAGAGCCTACACTGAAGCTAGAGCTGCATATGGCTGCACATGAGGCCACCAACTCGAAAGAGTTTCAGGAAAAAACAAGCCACAAAAACAGCATATAGGACAGAGCTTTGGTTATAGAGTGGAACAGACATTTTCCAATGTCTGTTTCCACTGTCCTTATCTAGCTTTCATATATATATATATATATATACATACACACACACACACACACACACACACACACACACATATATATATATATATATATATATATATATATATATATATATATATATATATATATATATATATATATATATATATATATATATATATATATATATACATATATATATATATATATATATATATATATATATATGAGTTGCTGACTGAGGGGTCGGGGGCCCGAATCCCGGTATGCTATGTATGTGTATATATATATATATATATATATATATATATATATATATATATATATATATATATATATAAATATATATATATATATGAAAGCTATAACCAAAGCATCTATCCTTCACGCAGCACACTGAATCCATCTACAAGAAAGCACAACAGTGCCTCCACCTGCTGGGGAAACTTAGGACTTTCACAAACAGCAAGAACATTTTAACCCTGGTATACCACTCGCCCATTAAATCCATCCTCAAATTTAACATTTCATCCAGGTAAAACTCTCTCACCACCATACACAAAACCAAACTCTCCCAAATAACGAATCAGGTGTGCAAAATAAGTGGTTCACTCCACACTCCCCTGTCTGAGCTTAGAGCTGCTTTTTAACAGTCCCCCTCGCGCACCAGCCACGTATAGTTTAATTTTCTGGAAAGGTGGTTTCATTTATGTTTTATTCTGGGACAGATGGTGGCCTATGATGGACAGTGGCCTGTCTATCTATCTATCTATCGATCAATCGATCTATCTATCTATCTATCTATCTATCTATATATTGATCCATCTATTTATCTATCTATCTATCTATCTACCGATCTATCATTCTATCAATCTTTATATTGATCTCTCTTTCTTTCAGTTGAGTCAGCATCTTCTCTATAATCACAGCATTCACAGCCAAATACAGATATCTGCTCCTACAGGACTTTGACAAACAGTCACCACACTAGCTGAACACAGAAGGAGCTGAAGGATTGTAAGACTGTCACTGTGAGACAATCTTAGTGTCAAATAAACAGTTATATATCTCACCTCGCAAAGGCAACTGAAGTGTTTCATCCTCTGTTGGTGAACAGGGACATTGGAGTAAAATTGTGGCCTTGTGCTGAATAGCGATCTCTCAGACAAAAGCTAGAGTGAAGTATCTGTTGGTGAGGATAGCTTACTTAACCATCCCATGCAAAGTCCAAAGGGATTGTTCCATCCATCTTTCTTCAGTCCAGCCTTGAATATCAACATTTAGATAAAGACAGAGAAGTGAACTTAAAGTTAAGGGGCTAAGTGGATTCAATGGCATTTGTGTCATCTGTTCATTTTTCATCAGAAGGACAAAATGACATAAGAATCAGTCATTATTTCTTACTCAATTTACCCCCTTTGCATAATCTTCACCGTTTTCCTCTCTCTCTTGGTGGCCAGTCATTTGTCAAAATGTGGCAGGTTTTCTCCTTTTCCACACATTTGAAAGTTATTTAGTTAAACCTCCTATTCCACATGAAGGAGGTATTGTTTGGTTATGGACAATACCTCTCAGGTTAGAATAGGATTAATATAACCAGAGTTCTTATGGATCTCAAGGAGATGTTTGTGTTGATTGTGCTCACATGTCTATGCAGTGTAAGTACCAATGTCAGAGGCCAGATGAGCCAGGTATGTATAGGCTCTACATTGAGTTGTGGTGTAAAGTCCACACTAAACCAAATTAAGCTGGTTAATTTGGAACCTAAAATCAAAGTAAATAAAATGACCTTTAAAGAAAGTATGTCCTAGTCTTATCATTATTTTAGAGTATATATTTTAAGTAAACTTGACAGTCTCAAGGCTCACAGAGCCTCAAACCCCCCACCCCCCCGACCCTCAAGCACTTTTCTTCCATTTATGTTGTAAAACTAAATTCATTCTGACACAATAGTAAATTATATAACTGAGAGATGATAACAGTCTAATTTTGTATGATCTAACATAAAACGCAGAGATTATATGCTCAGTCTTTTTGCACTTCAACTGCATTTTTCAATTTGGTTGTAGCATCAAGCTTCAACTTAAGACGTGCACTCTGGGTCATCTATGAGAAATATCTCCTTTGTGGAGATACAGAATGGCTGCTGTTTGACAGGTTAATGTGGTCTCCAAAGCACACATCTTGATCTTTGCAAAACATAATGCACCTTCTCCCTGTTCCTGCTAATTATTTTCTTGTTGTTTTCTGCCAACTGTTGTGCATCCACACATATTTATACATATAACTCAATATTAAGAGGTAACCTCTGGAGCTGAAAAATGAAGGCAATGCGGAAGTGCCAAAAACTGAAGCCCCTCAACGGTCTGCTTGAGACTGGCTGTAGAAATAAACTGAAGTAACATGTTTGTGTGGGGAACTGACAGATTTTTGCACAGAAATAAACATATTTACAACCTGGTTAACAAACAGATGTGGTCTAAATATCTAGGGTCAGATCCTCAAAAGGATTGCACTTTTTTTGCGACCGCTAAACATGTGCAAAGGATGAAATGCACGCAAACTGAACACAAACTGCACTGCCACTCCTAGCTGCGCCGGTCCAATTTGCATGCATGTAAATTAGGGAATATTCATAAATTCAGCGCAAAATTGCCCTCTTCCTATGCAAATAAGCCTCATTGCAAATGCCACCTAATCCACAAAGACCAGCGCTAATTGCCACAGGCAGTAAAGCGCTGCTATTTAACGCCATTGAGACCCGTGTATTAAATCAGCGCAGTTTCTAATTTCAAGAAAGGATTTATCGGAGGAGAGTATCACTTTTTCATTTAAGTGACAATGAAATCATTTGCAGATAGCAGTTGCCAGGCAGTAATATAACCTACTGTGTTCGTCTCTCCACCATTCCACCACTTTTAAGTAAACATGAATAATTTGTCTAAATACAGTCTGTTGAAAAACCCCAATGACCCCCTTGACCACTTTTCGGTCATTTGAGTTGTATTTTCTGCATTTGATTTGGCTGTTTCAATAACAAAGGCCAAAAGAAATAAAAAAACAGGGATGAACAACAACAAAAAAGACAAATAAAACGACACCTATGGACACATGGTCCTTTGACCACTTTGAACCACTTTGTGTTCATTATAAATAATTTGAAGTTTTTTTTCTTAAGGGGCACAATTAATACTTTGACATTTATACACTTGGCGGCTGTGTCTCAGGAGGTAAGGGTCGTCCACTAAATGTGGAATGCTTCACTAAATAAGGGGATAAATCAGTAATACCCAAACAAACCCGAGAAATAAATGCAACTCAACTTCTCATCCTGACAATAGTAATTCAGTGGGCTTTATGTTGACCTAACGACCAGACAACGGACAGCTCTGCTCTAATGTAAATAGGTCAGTATAAAAGATTCAGGACCATGGACAGCTCGGCATCGAATTGTTTATTTTGTTAAGATGCAATCACAGTTGTGTCATGAAAAAATGTAATTGACTGTATACCACAAGTCGACCTTAACTCATTTATACACTTAAGATCATCAGGACAATGTAATATAATAATAATAATAATAATAATAATAATAATAATAATAATAATAATAATAATTTTATATTAATAATTATATATTAATATTTTTAATAATATAATAATAATATAATAAAATAAATCAACATATAAAGCCTTGAGCATTTCTGGAAACACATGAAAACGACAACAAAACATGAATGTCAAATAAGGTCATTATAAATTACATTTATTTTTCTTTTCTGCCTCTTAATTACCATCATGCGGCTCAGGCTGACTCCCCCCCTTTGCAACTTAAGCATTTCTGGCCTCAAGAGCAGCATCAATCCTACTCATAGCCCCCATCATCTCTGCATGACTCGCCTGCATTTGTGCTCTCAAGCCTGAAATGTTTTGGTTTAGACCTGCTAGAGCAGTTACCAGCTGACGTGAACTACTCGCTATAGCTGCAAATTCACGTCTTGTGCCTCTCTGTTTACTGCATATTGTTCTTGTGCTGTTGTTTGTTTTTGCTGCTCAGTGTAAAGAAGACGGTCAATCTCCTCGAAGTTTGCAGGGACAAGCCACCTATATGCCAGGGGGCTTATTGCAATCAGGGTCGCAAAGTGCGCTCAGATGCCAAACTGTGTGGGCGTGTTAGCACCAGCATATGATTAGGGCAAATTCTTTTGAGGATAAGGCGCTAAAACAGGGCAGATTGCGTGAGCTAATTCTGCGCAAATGATGGCGCTATTAGCAGGAGCAATCCAGGCTTTGTGGATCTGGCCCCTAATGTATTCAACACTTGATTTTATTAAGAATTTTTGCTTGTTGACAGCAAGGTATACGTTTTTCATGACTTGCTCACCTTTCTAGGTTGGCATCACAGGGCATTGCACAATTCTTTTCCAGAGTCTACCAAAACTTTAACAAATATCTAAGAACAAACTCATGATTTTACATACACTTGTGTTAGTGTTCATATAATTGCGAGTAAAATAACATACAGTGGTCGTGTTCACCTTGAGTTTCCTGTTGCATTATTTAACTACACAAATCCTCTGCTATTTGAAGTCTGTTGCTTGCTTAAGCTTTGCAAAGGCCATTTTGAAGGGGTACAAATGCTGCTTAAAAATGATTAAAACTTCACTTTAAAAACAGAAGTTACGGAGCCTTTGCTATTTCTATCATTTTAAAAACTCTATAAAAGGATTTTCTTGCCTAGACAGATGTCTGCAGGTTCCTGAACAGAGCATCAGGTGAATAACAAATGTTGTGTAGCGGGCCTCGTTTAACCGAGTTAAAAAAGGCTCATCTGCTGCCTCAGGCTGTTTACACCTCCTCCATGTTTGGCAGCAAAATGTCTGGAGTGCTGCTGCTGCTCTCTGATGGTTTGATGTGTTGATTTTCTCTGGATTTGTTGTCATGCCCTCTTTGTGAACTCGTGTTAACGTCAGCTGTAGAACACAAACTGTTCAGGGATTCTTCGGCTGACAGTTTCCTGCCAAATGTTGACAATGTTGAAAATCTTTCTTGTGAGGGAAACGTCTCTCTGAGAGATATTTCTCTTTGTTCAGTAAAAAAATCCCATTTTTGAAAAGAAAAAAAAAAAAAGAAAAAAAAAAACGGGAAGTGAAAATTCCAGTTTTAGGCTAGCAAAATTGATTTTTCGAAAACATCTCCATATAGTGTGTTACCCATCCTGACTGACCTTCAGTAACAAGGCAATTAGGATTTTTGGGGGACATAATAGAAAAAACACCTTACTATTAAGCTCAGCCCAGCTTAGTCATCAAATCTCTACTTCCTTTACTGATGGATAAAATGATCGCTTTGCTGCTTATATGACTTTAAACGTTAACGCTGTTTCATTTACAATCCTAGAGGAATTTCTCATTTCCCATCAATGTTAGCCCCACTGCTGGCATAAACCCCAGCTAATAGTCTATTAAAGTCATGTAGGACACAGGTAATTTAATTCATAAGCCAAGATTACATCACAGTTGTAATGGCCTAATGATGAAGCATGATGTTTGAGTTTCGCTTAACAGGACGGCCTAATGGATGACAGACACCAGGCTGTAATGAGATATTAGAGAGGACAACATACACAGGTGTGCCAAAAAATATTGCTTTCCCACAGGACAGTATAATAATTTGATGTTCAGTTGAAAAGTTTGACACACATAACTAATTGTTTCAGCAAGGGAATATATTGTTTTTCAGCTTTTTTGCCCAAAGACATCTAACAATAAGGGATTCCCTGATCAGAATGCTGCCACCAATTCTGATTGCCAATCAAATATAAAGAAATTGGGCAGATACCATCATGTTTTGTGTTTTGTTATAACTGGTTTAGTGTTTGTTAAACAGGACCATGCAAACACCGGTCACACTTTTGTTGAAGCCCCTCTATATAAAGAATAATAAACACAGTATTAACATGTTTATAAGATATTAAACTGTGTCATAGTCCACCTATAATGGCGTAGTATCATGGTTATATGCACATGTGATAATTTATGGCACTTTATAATAGTAATCATATGTCTTCACAAAAGTAGTGTTTGTAATGATTTATAGATATGCTTATATGTTAAATTGTGCTTAAAGGTATAGGAAATTACAGATGTTCATAAATATTCATAGGAATAAATCTGAGGCCGTAAAACATTTTATGAAGATTTATGAGGTTAGGTGTTAATTTAACATGTGCAGGTCATTGACCGTATTTGAGAATATTAAAAATTAGGAGACTTTATATCATAATCCATAATGATAAGATTATACAGCACTATAAATGGTCATTAGATGCCTTCAGAAAAGTAGAATAGAATGATTCACTAAAAGCAAGAAGAGCAAACACAATGTTCAAAGCTGTATTTATGTTGTTACTTTTTGAAGCAAACATAAACACATCATAATGGTACCATCTGGACCTTAAACGCATCAGAAAGTAAAGAACTATTAAATTGTTAAGTAAGCCAACAATCCTTTACAGTATCTTGCCAGCCACAAAGTTGATTCAACATGGAATTCAAAATCAATCAAAACTTTTAACTAACAGGACTGAAAAAAAAGCAGTAAATATTCCTCAGACATTTCACTGAGTGGAGGACAGAGCAGCATCTTTGTTTTGTAGTCTAAATGTACTCCATTGGGGATTACGCAAAGGTGATTAAATCAATGATTCCACTCAGAAAATGTTATTTTAATAAAGAGCCAATGATGATCAGCTATTGATCAAATGAAAAACCTCTACTAACTATGTCACTAACTATGTTCCAAATAAACTAACAAACAAATAGAGAAAGTGAGAGAAAACAATACTGGGTGTGATTCTCTGCCACACTAGCACTGGATCTGCTCATTATAACCATTACTTAATATTGACAACCTCTGACTTTTTAAAATATCCTCTTAAATGTAAGAGGGCATCCTGCCAGAAAGAAGAGGTGATCATTGTTGTGCACATTCCCCCAGTCCCACGATTTGAAAATGTAGTCTTTCATTTATGAACAAAAGTATATTAGTGATGTCTTGCAGAAGTGAATGGGCTAACAGCAAAACAGGAAAGTACTTGAGCAAAAGCATGGAGCCTCCTGGACGTTAATGTGAAGGAATTATTGTACTGATGTTTCATATACATGCAAGATGGATCAACACGATGGCGAATGTGAAATCTGAAAATCCAGCTGCTTTACAAGATTAGTTTGTATAAACCACTTTATAAAATCTTTATTTGTTAATGACAATTAACATGTTGTCTGTTTTATTGTCTGTTTTTTTTTTCAACCTTTAGACAGGCAAAGTTTCTTTAGGGCGATAAACTGGAGCTTGAATAACCCTGAATTTCCACCCTGAAGGTGTAAGAAGAGAGGTGCTGACACACAAATTAATAACGCTCTCTATCTCTCTTTTGCTTGGCTGCATTTCAGCTTCTTCCTTCCCTATTTGTCAAACATATGAATAATAATTACACGCTGTGCTAATTCATTGTTTCTCTCTAACAGTATTCTTTGGAATTCATGCATACTTAAACTGCTATTATTCTGATATGGGTCATTTCATGGCAACAATGGGCTCTGCATCGCCAGGTTTCTGGTTCCTCTTTGGTCTCCTTGGATGTTTCATTGCCTGCAGGATCTGTGCATTTATTTCATTGTAATGCATCAGCACACAGGTTTGCTGAAAAATGAATTTTTCATGTACCTACAACTAAACAGCATGTGTTCAGGTGAAAGTAGGAACTGCCAGGAAACAACTTTGATAATCAAAAATGTTTACATATTAACTGTTTTTTAGGCATTAGTTACAGTGAAACCATCAGTGAAATGCTGATACATGTGCTCCAAAGTGACTTTCAGTCCACTGTGTTATTAAAACAAACCATAATACAATCTAAAGAAGTATTCACCATGTTGAGACAAAAAGTACTTTAAAGAATACAGTGTTTACTGCAATTTCCGTCCATCCCACCTTTAACTCTAGATCTACCTCTTAATTTTTTTTTTCAAATAGTCATTTTTTTTAGATGGACAATAAGAACTCAGGTTCTGATTTCAAAAGATAATCTCATGTAAAGGTTAGGAATTTAGATGAGAGTCACACTATCATCCTTGGAAATATGGATTAATCAAACATACATAACACAATGTTTCAAGAGTTAGTGAATATTTAGCCCCACTGTGACTTCACCTATCCATTTTCAGCTCTAAATGCTCTAGAATAAATGTAAGCAAAAATAAACCATGTTATGTAAGACTGAACCCATGTTGGTGTAACTGTTTCTATTAGACAAACTTCTAAAGACTAAAACACTTTCTCTGTTACTCTCACTCTAATTGCTAATCAGATGTAGGCAGCCCATTTTGGTTTAAAAGTGGAACAGACTGAGGAAAAAATAACTTCGGGGAGCTTTCCAAGTGAAGTTCAACACGTTCTCCGCGTCCTCCATCTGAACTCTGTGTTTATCTCCGCAGCAACCCTCCAACATCCTAATTCTGTACATTTCAAAGGAACCATGAACCACTAATTTGCATAATCCAGAATGTACTGCAGGCATGCGTGCACGTGTGTGCGCCTCTGTGTGTCTGTGTGTGCATGTGCATTGGGATGTGAATTGACTTTTTCTCTACATTCCCAAATCTAATTATCCCTACTGGCCTGGGGACGGAGCCCTCTCAATGAGCAAGAGAAAGAAGCTGGTCACAGATGAAAATAGGATGGACAAAAACGAGCAGATCTGCAGAGAAAGAAGGATGAAAAACCATGAATACACACTTCAAAAGTGGGTCACTTGTTTCTTTGGCTCCCTCCCTTTTTGGCAAAATTATTCCTGAGACTGACTGACCCAGACAGTTTGGAAATGAAATATGCAACTACCATGCAATTTTTGTGAGAACTGGACTTGATTAACTTGTAAACTTTGATGGAAATCAGTGGCGGCTGGTGCCAAAAATTTTAAGGGGGGTGCAGCCTTGGAGGAAGCAAACCAAAGAAGCGCTCCATTAACAGTTAAAAAATAAAAAATAAAGAAAAAACATAATCACAATGCAACCTACTTTGAACAATCCAATATTTGAACAGAAAGTTTGCCCTCCTTTCCTTCTGGCCTGCAAATTTTTTCAGTGACCCTCTGATTGAAGTCCATCATCTCTGTCTCTTTTCCATTGACAGCATGGCCAGTGCATTCAGCCTGTCCTGGTTCATGGTGTTTCTGAGAAGCACCTCAGCTTCTGCAGTGGTCATGGGTGTGGTGATGAGGATCTTTAGCAGAGTGACAGTCTCTGAAAATACCTCTCCAAGATTATTTTCCATCAACAACTGGATAAGGTCCACAGCACCACAGCAGGCCTTGAACTCCTCCTTGCTGTACATAAGAATGAGCTCTGTGTTCAGCTTTAGTTGAGCACTGGGTCGGCCTTCAAGGTGCTGCTGAGAGAATCTTCAGGAAACATGGCGTGGTACTGTGTGAACCTGTCATTAAAAAATACATAGAAAAGCACATTTTATTACCAAAAGTTAACATCAGTATTTACTGAAAAAAATCAATAAAACAGCCAAAGTTTAACCTGCTCCCAGAAAATAAAGCTGTAATTTATGTCATTTTCACCATTTTATGAACATTTCTTGGGTCAGCTGAACAGTGTCTTATCTTATACATGATGTCTCATGGCTCAAGATTGTAAACACAAACAGAATCTTATGTACCACTAAACTGATGCTTTAAAACTAAAGGTAAAACTATGTGATACAGTTTTTGGTATAGATTAACTGTAAAAATATATATAAAAAAAATAAAATAAAAAAACAAAAAAAAAATCAGACACAAGCATGCAACACAAGAGGGCAGATGGCTCACACCAGCTGACTGATTCTCACAGCTGAAATGGAGGCTGTCAGTGTTTGGATGACATTTATAGTTTCAGCAAAACTACTTCAAATTTTAAAAAGTCAAACAAATAAACTTTACATTACAGGAGTCTGTTTCCATCTGCTGGAGCTTTTGAATACTTTAACTTTGTACCGTTATGTGCAGAATTCAGTCAGCAAAAACACCAACAGAATGTATAATTTTTGTATCCAAATACAACATTTAATCAAAGCAACTAAACATACGGTATACAATTATATAAAATAACAATATTGTTTATACTGATATTTATTATTTTATAACACGTTTAGTTGCCAAAAAAAACTACAACATTTAGAGACAAGATATACATTTTGTTGGTCTGTTTTCATTGATTTTATTCTGTGCACAATGGTACAAGCTGGAAAGGTACAAGGTAAGTGTCAAATCTAAAAGCTCCAGTAGATAAAATAATTCTGTAATGGACATACACCTAAGAGGTAAAGAATTTGTGTTGTTTATACTGTTGAGACTAATAAAACCCCACTGTTTTCACCAACAAACTGCAAAACATAACTTGATAGCATTATCAAGTCTTCTTTTTGTAATTTTTCAAAGGCTTTTACACAATGTAACAGTAATATTTAATGAGCACTGCAATAAACCTCTGCAATAATCTGCATGCACTTGTGTTAATATTATAATTTCTCCAATCTTTAATATGTTTCATTGAACTTCAGACTTTGTGTGTATCTGTTTTTACTCTTCTTTAGTGTACATTGTTCCTGCTTTGCCATGATTTTTAAAAATATATTTTTATAGGTCCCTTTATATAATATTTTCATCAAAATAATGCATTAATTTTGTCAATTAAATTTAAAATGAACTTCTGGTGTGGTAAAAACAAACTTACCCACCCAATAAAAGCCCCAATTCCTCCTAAAAGTATGTTGTTTTTGTAAAAATATGCAAGAATTAAAAACTATATAGATTTTTGAGAACTTAAGTCTGCAAAAGGATAATGTTCTACTGAACAAAGCATTTATATCTTCTTGGCAAACTCATTTTGTTGCTCCTAATCTATAGTTTAGTGTAATGTGTGACATAAAATGGAAAACTTTGCCCCTGAATATGTTATGTCTACTCGGTAAGACACATCCTAATCTAATCTTCAGTGCAGCATAGCCTCTGACCGATTTTCTTCTCCAATGCAATCTCACCTCTTCTGTGATCCTCTGATGGTCTCTGGACGGAGTACCTGACGCATCCTCGGTGCGTGAGAGCATTGGTTGGACTCGTGAGGGTACGTGAGATACTTGCTCATGCGTAAATCATATCTGCTGCGGCAACGTGTCGATATGATTGACAGCGCTCGTTGTTCAGTCACATGAGGAAAAGAAACACCAGAACAATACTGATACTGATGATTTTTGTAAAGCACTTCAAATTACCTTTTGTATGAATTGTGCTCTACAAATAAACTTGCCTTGCCTTGCTATTTGCATATATATATATATATATATATATATATATATATATATATATATATATATATATATATGTATGTATGTATATATATATATATATATATATATATATATATATATATATATATATATATTTAATGTAAATCTGAATTAAGTAAATTAAGTCATCAAGTCCATTTAACATTTACCATTTATGCATTGTTAAATTTGCTGTCCTCATTAATACAGAGAACAGCTGGGGACCATAAAAACTTCTTCGACTTTCAATTATAAGTAAACTAGTGTTTTGAACCAAAAATTATATTCATTGAATAGGCACATCAGTCAGATTATTGTACAAACTTCCATGGGTTGATCATAAAAATGAAACAATGACAGTTTATACTTGTTTATGAATTTGGACACAGATGGACACTTGGGTTTTAGGAAAAGTTTAGTAGCTCAGAGGCAGCACAGGATTTATTTTTATTTCTCTCAGACCATTATGAAAAAAAATATTTGAAGCATTATGCATCAGCAAAGTTTTAGACCGCAGAAGTCTGTCTATCTTCATTCTCTCTTTAAGTGAGTTTTCCTGGAGACTCTACAGACAGGAAGAACTCAGAAAGCCAGGCGCAGACAGACAAGCATTCAGACTACTGAGAGTTAAAAGCCTGGCAGAGATCTGATTCACATGAGAGCCTCCTTAGATCGGAACCCTGCCTTCACTCAGGACCTCAGATTCACTTCCACCTCCCCACCACAGCTCCCGTCTCTCCATCTCCCCCTATTCCTCCTTCATCTTAGCCTCCCTCTCATTAAAACTCTTAATTGACTCGTTCACACCTGCTCGTGCACAGGCTCATTTGGGACAGGCCTCCACCGGCAGAGCAGATTTTCTCATCAAGTACGAGTTCACCCCAGTGCACACTGTCCTTCACTCACCTACAGAGCAAAACAGTGATCTGACAGTGTGTGTGGGTGAGGATGAATGGAAATACACACAAAACCAAGTGATTTAGAAAGAACGTCGGGAGACATTCATTTAAATTTTGTGCATTTTTCTTCCGTATCTGTATTTGTGTTGTCAAACGGTGTTGTGCATATGCATGATCAATAAATTTACCAATATCTTACAGGAGAGAAAATTTGCAAACAGGCTAAGTTTTAGGACTATATCTATCTTTAAAAATACTGGCACTGTTCACAACACCCACACTCAGCAGCCTAAATAGAGGTGTTCAGAAAGCACAAACTTCTGCCGGCATTTACAGTCAGTAGCCTCCCAGCTGATCCGGATGTACTCCAGATCACTGAACAATGTTTTTGCATGGACCCACATGACGCACATCTGCTAATACTTTTTCTAAGCCTTGCTGACAGTATTAAGTGGAGTTATTAAAAAATAATTAAATTATTAAAAATGTCAAAAACGTCCCTTTTTTGCAATGTTAAGAAATCAGAATTTCCAGGATCTTGATCTGGATTGGGATCATCACCAAGATCTAAACATTTCTTGAATACGTCATTGAGAGGAGAAAAATTAAGAAAATTCTAAGGGACCCATGACTGACAGGGGCCCCTAGAAATGATCATGTTAATAGTACTTTTTGCATAACAGTTTGCTAACTTTTTGCCACAGGTCTTTGAAGGTTTCTCACCATTCACAAATACAAAGTTTTCTTGTATTTAATTGCACATAAAGTCAAATTCAGGCACCTTTGCATTGGTTCACTTCCATAACATAACATTTTTATAAAACCAGAGGCTCTCTAGAACATTTATTTGAGGATGTTTGTTTTGTTTATGCCTTTCTTTTATCACATAGCATTTTGAAATGACCTGATCTTACTAAAAACAGGTTATAGAACAAGACAAAATATAATCAGCCCAAGTTTTCAATCTTTTACAGGGTAAAAAGAGCAGAGATTGATGAGGACTGATTATACTACAAATTAAAATATTTTAGATGCTAAAACTGGTCCAAATGCCAGAAAGCAGTATCATACATACTTTGATACACCAGTTGTAATTGTCAGATTCATTTAGCAAATTGATTTGCAAATACTTAATTAGAAGAACTGTGCAGAGCTAGCTTGGGAAAGGGCCCAGTATCATCAGGGCAAAAAATGCTGGTACCACCCCTGATGCCATGACCAACATTTCCGGAAAATGTAATCGAAATCCATTGAAAACTTCTTGATATGTCTATGGTAAGATACTGTTTATATTTGCTTTGAACTGCCCTGTCAGTATGTTGTAAAGAAAAACTAACACACACCTGCTCCACCAGTTGGATTTGTGTCTATCTGCTTTTCAATATCCTTTTTGTGAGATAAGCATCAAGTCATTAGCTCTTCAGCCGTCTCTCAGCTCTCAACCTCTATCATCACTTTGGCCTGTCTCCACTGTCACTAATAAAGGCCTCATCAAAATCACATTTTCTAAATGTAGATGATAACCTTTTGGAAGCTGCAGGAAATGAGATTTCCCAAAATACACCACGGAAGCAGGTCAGCGGCAGCAAGTGGCCAGTTGTTAACTGTCCAAACTGTCATCCGTCACACAAAGACACATCCTGTCCTGCCAAGGTCTAAATCGACAGTTCATCACCCTGTCTGACTGCTTATGCCCTATGTTCCTATGGGCAAACTCTACATGCTGTATCTCTTTTTTTCACCAGAGTTACTTTTGTCAGAAAAATTCAAGATCTGATGATAAAATAAAACCTTTCAATTGAGGAGTTTATCCAGCTTCATTCTGCCTCTTTGCACAAACTGAAGTGGATGTGAGTTCAATCATACTGTGCCCACTTCTCCACCCCTTCAGCTACCACAGCTTCCAGTCCCCACAATCCTTTTCAGTCACGTGCTCCCTCTCTCCTCCTCTGCTCTCCCTGCAGTGTCCATGAATTCTGTGGCTATAATGAGACTTTTACCCATTCTCTGAGTGTGAGGGGTCGAGATGTTATGTTGAGGTCACTGTATGTGTTTAGATGTATGTATGTTAGTGTGTGTTTGTGCAGGGAGAAGCTTACTGACAGTAGGCACAAGGATCTAAAAAATCAAGAGTATTTCACAGCAGATCATTTTAACTGATGCCTGGACAACAAAAAAAACCTTATCTAAGTCAGACTTGTCATACTGCAAGTATAGCATCATGTTACAACGATGTTACACACTTTTCTTCATCTTATCATTTACTTTAAATTTTCAGAGTACACATCATAAGTACCCTCTAATATGGCCAAAGCTTAATATGTTTGTCATTGTTTGATGTCTTTGTATCTTTAGGCATTCAGAAAATGTCTATGGAAGAGCTACTACAGTCAATATCTTCTAATTGTGTGTCATCATAAAGCCTGGGCTCTACAGCTCTGGTTACGTCTGAAAGTACTCACTTAATCTTCACCCCCTAATCCCTAAACTGTGAGTTGACTGTAATTTCCTCATCAAAAGGACAGAAAAATTATTTCAGAAACTACTCTGGCTGCTGAAAATGCATTAACATCATCACACAGTTAATACATGCAGCAGCAGATGGTGAGGATCAATAAGGAACATTAGCAGAATATAATTACAACTACCAACACTAAAGATGTATCTATTCAGAGGAGCTACATGTACATGTATTTATTGAGAGGAGTTAGAAATAATGGTATCTGCGAGACACTATGTCTCCAGAATAATAAGTCATAAGCGAATAATTTGGTTCACTTTAGGCAAACATGTCATTTGTGAACCACATAACCTGTAGAGCATAAAACATAAAAGCTACTGCCAAGCATGAGAAGTGAACAGTCTCATGCTTAGATTGCTGGGGGATTGGGCACACTGAGCTCCTCCTTCCCCCTCTCCATCTCTCTAACACTCTCTCTCCATCCTCTCGATATTTTTCTTTGCCCCTTTTGTTTGCTCTTGTACTCGGCTCTGTTTTTTGTCTTGCAGGATGCTGCTATATTCATAAATATCAGTCCTCTCCAGTTTATAATCATTATAGATGTTTAATGTTAATGTTACATTAATCATTCTATCCATGGTTGTTATTGATTATACCTCTATAATAACTATCTTTACAACCATATAGACTTGAGGATTCTCTTGAAAATGAGATGCCACATCTCAAGGGGCTGACCTTGAATCAGTTTATATTCAGCAGAAACAAATATGATGAGAACAGATCTATGTTGGATCTGTCACTTCAATTCTTACTTAAGTCCCTTTGTCTCTGCTCACCTGCCTTCCTTCGCCCACAAACTCAAAACAGCTTCGGTGGATGACTGTTCAGCATGAGACTGGCTCCACTCAAGACTTCCAACTGATAAACAGAGGGTTTTCTTGCCACTGTTACTGTAAGCCCCCTATAGATGCACCTTCCTGTCGGTTGGCCCAGTGTTGTGCTCATGGTGGACTCATGTTGGGTTTGGATGTATTTATATGTATATTTGTGTGTATGTGCATTTTATGTATGTATATATGTGTATATGAACATATGCATGTATGTGTATCTATAAAATGAAGAGCATGGCTCCAGTCTGCTATTGTAAAGTGTCTTGAGATAACACTTTATAATTGGCACTGTACAACTAAAGATTGATTGACTGATGATTGATTGATTGATTAATTGATTGGTCATTTGTTGATATTTATCTCAGACTGTCATTTGAAAGGTGTCCCTTGATGATATGATGTTTCCAAGGCTGTCTGTGATATTCTGAGGTCCCAACAGTTCAGGAGCTGCTTTTGTTTAAATGCTAATTGTCAAATTATGAAATTAGTTTTGAGTGAAAGAGAAAATTAAATTGATGTTTGTTTTGGTGGTGGGTCGGACCCTGTTCAATTAACCCCGTCTCTTTGCACGTTAGACAACACAGAAATGTCTTGCACTTCCAGTCTGGTGAGATGGCTTCTTTAACTCCTCTTTCAAACATCTATCTTCTCTCGCCAAACACTGTACATTGCTGTCCTCAAAAGAGTGTCCCGTGTCCTTTAAGTGGAGGTGGACTGCTGAGTCCTGACCTGAGGACGTGGCTCTCCTGTGTTGAGCCATACGCTTGTGAAGCAGTTGTTTAGTTTCCCCAATGTACAGGTCTGAGCATTCCTCACTGCACTGGACTGCATACACCACATTGCTCTGTTTATGTCTTGGTGTTTTGTCCTTGGGATGGACCAACTTCTGCCTTAATGTGTTTCCAGGCTTGAAGTGAACAGGAATGTGGTGTTTGCCAAAAAAAACGACATCCGGAGACATCAGGGTTTAAATGCCCTTGTTGTTGGTCAGTCATGAACACTAGAGGTGTGCTGGTATGTCTGAATACAGAACGTTTGTTTGGCTGCTTTCATCAACCAAAAACGTAATTTAAATTTTAAATACATTTAGAAAATATTTTATTTGTCATTATTTGTTTTCTTGGATAAAACACTGTTAAAACAATGTTACCTGGTTTTAAGTAGTTCCTGTCCTGGTTTAGTGATTTAAAATGACAAAACAATGCACCAAGCTCTGTGTATACACTCACTGGCCACTTTATTAGGTTAACCCGTTTAACTGATCATCAACACAACTGCCCAATCAGCTAATTGTATAACAGCAAATTAATGGATTAGGCGTGTAAACATAGCCAAGTCAACCCGATGAATTTCAAACCAAGCATAAGAACGGAGAAGAAAGTGACTTTGAAAATGGTATTGTCTGAGTACGTTAAAAACTGATGGTCTACTTGGATATTCACGAGAGATGAGAGTTTACAGAGAATGATCCAAAAAAAAAAAAAGAAAATTTCCAGTAAGTAGGAGTTCTCAGAGCAAATATACCAAAAAGGGGCGTCGGTGGCGCAGTTGGTCGGTAATCGGGAGGTTGCAGGCTCGAGTCCAGCTCTGGGCAACACATGGCGATGTGTCCTTGGGCAAGACATACTGCTGCATCAGTGGTGTGTAAAGGGCATGAAAGGGTGTGAATCTGTTAGTTGATACTGATGGATACCTAACAGAGAAACTCCAAACCATGGGTGTGAATGGGTAGATGTGACCTGTAGTGTGAAGCAGCTTTGGGTAGTCAAAGACTACAAAAGCGCTATATAAGCTTAAGTCCATTTACCATTTACCATGATGCCAGACATTAGTAAATATTAATATTTACCTTTAAAAATACATCTTACCTGGCTGGATGGGCATGAATGCCTCTCTGTTGTCAAAACAAACAGGTTTTAAATTAATGCTGCTCACATGAAAAAGTAAGGAATGTGTGCTTTACAACACCCCAATCTTTAAGACTTTTTCTTAAAGGAAGTTTGGGGTACCCCTGCCCAAATCTACAGTAGCCTTTAAATTCTAAACACAACAAATGATAATAATAATAACAATAACCAGATAAACAAAACACATTTACAAACCAAACAACACAAAACAACACATCATGAAACACAATAGGATTTAAGAAAAAGCAATATCAAACTGTAAAACAGTAAAAAACACAAAAACAAAAACACAACAAATTGAAAAGACACAAATGAGAAAACTCAACAACAAACAGGAAAGCACACAGAAAACATCACAAAACAGAAGAATGAATAATAAAACAAAACAAAAACACAGACAATAACAACGATAAAACACAAACACAAATTCAAAAATCCAAAAAGAAATCAGTTACCTGAACTGTCAAAAATATATCTATCAATCGATCCCTCTCTCTCTTTCTCTTTATCTACCTACCTACCTCTCTCTGTCTATCTATCTATCTATCTATCTATCTGTCTGTCTGTCCGTCTGTTGACAATGAAAGGTCTCTGAAAAAGCAATAATAAGGCTTAGTTAAATTATACTTTCTTCTTTCATTATTCTTACACAAAACATTCACCAAAAATCATTTTATTTCTTGTTTTCCAGCACTCAGACTGTAAGATTATCTGCAATGAAGCTAAATTCCTGAGCTCTTTTATCTCATTCCTTGCTCCCTACCTTGATAAATTGAACAATCCTTTATATTTTGTAGTTACTGGTCTTTAATATTCAGCCTTGTGTAAAGCATTATGTATTGCAGTCAATACATTATTTGACAATGCTGCACTGGGCTCAGGCAGCTGAAGATAAATTTGGAACAAATTAAATGAAGAAATCTGGATGTGTTAAAGCTCCTATTAATCATCAGCAGAACGCCAAATTATTTCACATCATTGATGGAACTAATAAATAAGACTTGTCTGCCAATATTTCCATAGACAGAGAGAAAGAGGGAATTGTTTTTAACGTCCTCCATAATAAGGGACTAAAGTTCACAGGATGTGTGTATTCTTGTAATACTGTCTTTCTGGGGACCTTTCATAGCCCTTGACAGTGAGGGCAGTTATTAGAGTATCATTGTTTTGCTTGGTCCTAATTTTTATAACAATGTCATTTGAAGGTAGTTGTTGTCAGGGTTAAGGTTAGATGGAAATGGATGAGTCAGGGCAAGGGGGTTAAGAATGTGAGAGGATACATGTAGAGGTTAGCATTAATATATGCACTAAAATATGAATACAATATACCATGTAGTAACAGTGGACTGAACATTTTACATCTGGGCTTTTGGTGTTATCAGCAAGAAAACCATCCATGAATATTCTCTTTGTGATGTCACAACTCTAAGTACTTTGCATTGTAACTTTTCATTTACAGTAATACTGGAATCAGGTCACTCATCAGATCAGACCTACAAATACATTCACTGCAGATACATTCATATAAAATGAAAACAATGCAGGATTCTGCATCACAGGACTCTACATTCGGCTAACTTCACATAACCTGACACACAAGATGGACCGTTTAGATAGATATTTCCTTATTAGTCCCACAGGGGGAAATTCTAAATTTACAGCAGCTGCAGGATACAAAGGGAATACAAGAAAGGAGCTTACAAATGAAAAATAAAGTAATTACAAATCAAATACGGTAAAATAAAATAGAAATAATAAATAAGAAGTATATAGTATATAGTAAGTGGTATATTTACAGTCATTACGTACATGTTTGATATTTTACAGGTTATGTGCATGATTGATAAGATTAGATGAGATTTCACTAATTTCACTAATTTCACTAATCCATCTGGGACACAGCCAATAGAAAGTGTTTGGGGATGGCAGAACCTTTCAAAACCATACCAGGCAGGTGACTGGACGATAGTTTGGTCAATTACATTCATTATGGGACAATCAGATGACACAGTACCACCTAGTACAGTCCTTGATGGGATGATGCTGTCCACACAGAGGTTGATGTAGTCTGTGATACACTCTGTGAGCTCACTGATATCCTCTCCATGGGGCTCAAAGAGTGCCGGCCAGTCTGTCACCTCGAAGCAGCCCTGCAGTGTGTCCTTGGCCTTGTCCGGCAGTTCCTCACAGTCTTTGTGGTGGTTGGCAGTCTTCTCACCAGAGGCACATAGCAGGGGTGAGGTGAATTAGGTTGTGATCAGACCATCCCAGAGATGGGAGGGGGGAAAAGCTGTATGCCTCCTTTACTTTTCAAAAAGTAGGTCCAGGGTCCTCTCCCCTCTGGTTGTGCAGCTCACATACTGATGGAAGGTTGGAAGTGTTTTGCCCATGCTGACATGATTTAAGTCCCCTGAGATCATGATCAGGACACTGGGATTGTCCATCAATATCAACATATAACATTCACGCCCTTTCATACCCACTGACACAGCAGTGGGAGCAACTTTGTGTTAAGTTTCTTGCCCAAGGACACATTGCCATATAACAGCTGGAACTGGGCTAGAACCTGCAACCTTTCAGTTATGACAGAGTGCACTCTCAGACGGCACCACTGTCGCCATGACAAGTAAAGTGAAATGAGTGAGAACGCATGGACCATGAGCTTAGAGACTAGTTGTGCTCTCTGTCAGCTTTCTCCCAATTTTTACACTAAACATGCAGCAAAATGAAACAGTGATGTACTTTTTGGCAAAACAACAAAAACAATAGAAAAGCAAACAAACAAAAATGCATGGGAGGCTGGGCACATTGAAATGAAAACTAATTTTAAGGCAAACTATGACAAGCAAGTAGTGTTGTGGTATTTACAAACCAGTTGCATCAAGAACCTTTGTCTTTTGTGATAATGGTGGCAGCTGGCCTCCTTTTAAGAGATGCCTTCCTTTTTTCTCCTTTTGTTGTTGCTGATTTGAAAAAAACTCTGTGTGAAATGAACTGCTGCATTATAAAGCTCTACAAGAGCCCACATAATGTCTTTGAGTTTTTTATGCCCTTTTTTCCATCTCTTTTTATCTCCTCTAT
This sequence comes from Cetoscarus ocellatus, assembly GCA_037902135.1. Lineage (NCBI taxonomy): Eukaryota > Metazoa > Chordata > Actinopteri > Labriformes > Labridae > Cetoscarus > Cetoscarus ocellatus. The sequence continues at coordinate 97,462 of JBAMNC010000672.1, read as the reverse complement.
TATTTTAATTAGATTTAAATTTATATTTATATTCTATTTCAAAATAGGCCTAACAGTGTGACTTCCCACCATTGGTTCATTTTCAGCTAATGCCTATTGGCTTACAGTAGCAAGTCCATTGCATAGCACAGAAGTAAGGATGAATTTATTGACAAAATGTTGCTGAGCTGAACTGAAGTAACCAATTGGCAGAGAGTTGGCCTGTAAACCATCAGAGTGGGCTGGGCCCATTTGGCAGTATTAAACAGGGCATCTCAAAACAGAATGATACAGGTGTATCAGGGGCACTTGAACATTGGTGATTATAAACATATTCTGATTGTCGTCCAAATTCAAGACATAAACCTGACCTTTGATAAAACGAAAGTAAACATATTATTTATTTCTTTTTTTTAAAGTCAGACTTGAACTCCCTCTGCTACAAATTACTTTTTCTAAATAATCAGGCCAATCGAAATTCCAACATGCATCAAGGCTTGCAAAAAGACCCTGATGTGTCAAGCTTTCAACTAGTATGTCAAACTCAAAATCTGGTTGATAAAACATCATAACAACCAACAATACTGTATCATTTACTTTAACTGTAGTGAAACTCAGTCAAGAGCCCACAGGCCCTCCTGTGTAAGTCTTTTTTTTTTTTTTTTACCAGAGACAACACATGGCAAAATCTGATTAGTCGAAAGCTCTAAAAAAAGTAAACTGCACTGAAAGCAGAACAACTGAGGGGTAGGTTGGCTATTGAATAAGGATAAATAATCTAAATATCAAAATAATGTGTAATACATCTGAGGAGATAACATGGAATCTTTAATGTTGCACGCAAGACACAGTCTGGTGTCATTCATTTATCGGAGTATGTTTTTACTGCAAATGGCTGGTTAAGAGAAAAATCAGTGTACAGGGCAGTGGTGGGCCATCAGGGCTATTGTAAGGCCTAAATTTCTGGCTGAAACACAGGCAGGTTCAAAAAGTTATCTCTACCTTATGGACAAGTGGGACTCATCTGACTCTGATGACGAGTCTGCATCAGGCTTAAGAAGGTGCGGTGATTGCAACAGTAAAGATTCTGTGTTATCTCCTCAGATGAGATTTAAAGAAAACCAATAAGAGAGCTTTTAAAAGAGTGGTCTTGCAGCTTTTTCATGCTCAACACCTTTTTCTGCCTCCTCTCTACCCTTAGCTTCACATCACTCAGAGATTAGTTCCCCCCGAGTGGTGCTCACTTCAGGAAAATGGCCTCATTAACGGCCAACGAAGCCACACTGAGAGCAATCTGACTCTGTCTGTGATTAGGCCACACAAAGCCCTTAGTCTGCCTAAGATATGATGGACACAGGCGGGGAAATTGAAACTGTCCATGGCAGGGCAGCCCTGTGTTATTATAACATAAAGAACAGTTATTAAAGTGTCTGCAGTGTGGGGTAGTCAATCCAAATATAAGCTAAGCTCCACTGGGCCGCCTCTCCCTCCCTTTTTTCTATTTCATTTCCTTTTTTATTGTATCACTCTTCCTTACACAAACTCTTCTCTAACTCTTACTCCCTCTATTTTACAAGTGTGGGCAAAGAGGCTAAAGTAAATAAGTGGAGATAGTCTCCTCAGTTTTGACACTAAGTCACAAATCAAAGCTAAGACTAACACAGTATAGAAGCATTTGTTCAGTTATTATCATGGGATTCTTTGTTTTATTAGAGATTTGAATTATTAATAAGACCACTGGTCAATTGTATTTTGCTGTGCTTCATTTAAGGACTTTATATTTATAAGAAATGAGGGATACATGCCCTTCTGATTGTTTTTCTCCACTTAAATTTACTGAATCAGAACTGTGCCACTAGGAGGCTCTCAGTCAGAGCAATAGCAAAGAAGCCATGTAGAGACGCTCCACCCACATTTGCTGCTTGCTTATTGTTTTCAATTAAGGGCTGTGTTTAAAAAATGCACTCCATAAGGTGTAATCACCAAACAGTAAACCACTAATCTTATTCCTTTCATGAATTCAACAAAATGAAGGAAGTAGCTTTTGTAAATACGTCATATGTAATGCTGTTTATAACCGAAAGAAAAAAATGTGAGAATGACCAGAGGTCAGAATATTCATGTCATCCTTTAACTTTGATAGAGTGCCCACTGGTGGCAAATCTTTACATACTTGACATTTTTAAGTGACCTTCTTGCTTTGCACTGTGAGTATGTGTGGGATGCTTTTGGATTTACTGGTAAGTAAAGAGGAAAAAAAACACTAATTATTTTAGGGACTCTGATTTACAAGGTTTCCTTCTGTCATTTTATGTATATTTTATGTATATTTGGATCTGGTCCTTCTCAAGGTCAGCGCCAGTCAGAACTTTATTTTGGTGTTGTATAGTCCTTGCTCATGGTTTGGGATGCATCTCATTAAAGACAAGACAAAGAAAACAGTAAAGACATCCTTAAGTGCCATGAGAATACTTTTTAATTCATTTACACTGTTTAATTATTCATCACCTTATTGATTGAAGTGCCAAAAAAAATGAACTGCACGTTAAGTAAAGCAGACACGCTGTTACTATTCTGAGCAAAGATATGGGGTAATTCCTTTATAATGAGTTTGAGGGAGATGTCAGTCATAGCTGTAAATGCTGCGGGAGGCTGTTAAGTTATGGGAATAACTTCTTTAGAGAAGCCAGGTATGTTAGTGTGAAATCTTGTTTAAGGTTGTAAACACTTGCTCTTTTTTTAATGTCTTTGAATTTAATAAAAATATACAAATCATTATTATTGCCTTGTTGTTGGTGGCTGCTGAGTCTTGACTACAACAACTTGGGCAAACTAAACCACCCTTTATTTCATACTAACAGAGCCTGCCTGTGTCAAAATTAACCGATGAGATTTATGTATATAGAAACAAAAACCACCCAATCTCTTATCAGTGAAAACCTATCAACACAAAGCAGCAGGAATAATAATTTTAGCGAGTGTAACATCTTCTTTGTGAAAATGGATGGCATAATACATTTGACACATGAGCACTATTTAGCCATTTATTCATTTTTTATAAAATTAAGTTTGCATATTACACAATAAAACATTTGACCAACATCTCAGAAGAAAAAGAACTTCATTAGCCAATGTATAGAATTAATTCAGCGTTGGCCCCCTTTTGCCTGCCGTGAAATATGTTAAACAAAAGCCTCCTAAAATTACAACTTGCATATAAAAAGTAAAAAATGTTTAGCCATTCAGCCTTCAAAAATCACAGTGAAGCATGACAGAAATGCACAGTCCTTGTTGAAATTAAACAAGGAAAATGCCAGCTCTTTTCCTACATTTTAACATCTATCCATACACCTCTGTCTAGAACGAGGGGGCATCTCCCTATTTCATTAATCTATTATTTCATCCATGTTGACAATGTTTTACTTTTAGGCACATGATGATGTTTCGAAGTCTATTCAGGTGCTTGTTTAGCCATATTCAAGTATAGAATGCAGAGTAGTTGTAAAAAGGTACAAATAAAGGATTCATTTTTAGTCTATAAGCGTGAATATACCGGCAATGATGGTGTAAAATAAATTTTAACGTGATTACCTATTTCTTCAACGGCCCTTATTTTTCATACCAGGTCTGGTGCATTTGTTGTTTTCTGACTGAGCACATCTTTAAAACTTTAACAGGCTCAGAAGACCACAAAATAGAGCAATCTTCTAAAATTAGAATATACAAACACTTCCCTTTGAGTGTGGGAGAATGTTAGTTTGTGGCAAGGCCATCTCACAATTCTGCAACAGTTTGTGTCTGTGAACAGCCATGCAGAGAGCATAACCAGACTTTTAGTTTCCCAATTCTTTGATTCTTAAATAAAAGTCCAGACCCAGAATCTGGTTGCAGAAGTTTTTTTTTTAGTCAGTCAATGATAAAATGAGTGCCATGGAAGATAATACAAATTCACAAAGAAGGAAAAATATATGTATGTGTGTGTGTGTGTGTGTGTGTGTGGAGTATCCTATTTTGTATATTTTCTTATCTATTTGACATGTAATCAAGTTAATTTTGGTTGTTTCCTTGAGATTGTGGTTCATTTTCCTTGATGATTTTCAAATCCCTTGAGATTTCATGAAAAAAACAAACACAAGACAAACAGATTAAAATATAATGCATGTTTGTAATCCCCTTAAAGAGCCTCTGAAGTTAAATGAGTAGTACAGATACTGGCAGTCACATTTACAGCTTGATTATTTTGCTCTGATTTAGTTACCAACAAATTATGCAATGTTGCAGTTTCTTTTGAATGGTTTCATGTTCATATTGCAATACAACAAGTCAAAGGCAGGGCAGTCCGGATTTCACCACATCATTTTGCCATTGTGTAAAGAGCCCAGTTTTATATACACTTCAGTGTGTTGTACATGTCTCCTCCGTGTGATAGAGCACCTTATTGCCCAAGACCAAAAGCCCACTGCACCTGGACTACCCTTCCCCTCTTAAAAAGAACCCCAGCTGTGAAGACAAATAGTCATAAATATGCTTTAATGTTTATCTAATACTAGAATGTGTTGTTTAAAAAGCACAAAGAATTGTTATTTCTTTAAAAATCGCATTTTATAACACATATTCTAACCTACGGACGCAGCCACTGTTTTACTCTCGCAATGCATGCTGGGTTGATGACGTTATAGGGCTGCACTGTGCTGAGCTGCTATGCTTACTCACTGGCTATCAGGAGCGAGAATACCATAATAATGCCACATTGTGCTACTTTCGGGTGCAATTTTCAGTCAAAGGGAAACAAGGGGAGTGATGTAAGTCTACACAGCTTCACAAGTGACAAGAAGAGAAGAAAGGAGTGGGAAATCGCTTGTGGACGTACACAACTTCTGAAGGACGCGCAGCTATGTTCTCGCCACTGCTCTCCAGATGCATTTCATGCATTTAGTCGAGCCAAGCTGCTGAAAGAACTCACAGGCGCTGCTAGTTACATAGACTAAAGCCAAATGCCTTGCCTACAGTATGTTACAAGTAGTGGCAACAAACAGAGTAAAACAATGGCTGCGTCCGTAGGTTAAGAAAAAATGCGATTTTTAGAGAAATAACAATTCTTCGTGCTTTTTAAACAACACATTCTAGTATTAGACAAACATTAAAGCATATTTATGACTATTTGTCTTCACAGCCAGGGTTCCCTTTAACAATGCTAGTAGCAGCATTAAACAGCTGATTTCATGGCCTCCCAAATAGACTGGTGTGATGTCCTAAAAACTGATTGGTCTCCAATTTAAGCCTGTTGACTCGGGCCGAAAGCCCCCAGTGTAAAGCATTAACCATAGACAGAATGCAGAACTGGTGAAAAAATGATGCAGCACTGGATTGACTAATCAGAATGAGCTGGTCTCACATATGGAGGGATGTCTTAAAGGTACAGAAGGTTCAACAGATTTTCTCAGATAGAGGGAATACAGCTGGATCAGGGGTACTCAGTTGTAAAAACTAGAAGGCTTTTTGAACATAAGCAATCTTGAACACACTTTAGCAATTATTGAAACTGAATATATGAACCAGAGGCAAATGGGCTTGTCAAGTAAACTGTACTGTGCCTAGCAATATAGAAATTAAGTTAGCAAGCTAAGCTAACACCAAAATGAGTCACTGAACTTGAAGTAGAGGGAAAGTCAAATGTTGCAAGAACATTTTTTCAAACAAACATGTTAATCCCTGTTTGACATAAAACAAAATATTAAAGTTAACAAATTCAGCGCACAAAGAAGATGTTTTCTTTTTTTTTTTTTATGCTTGCCAGTGTCAACTATTGCCTGCAAAGAACAACAGATAACTTGGAAGCTTTTCACACTGTAACACCTGTATTGTTTTGGTAGAAAAAATGACAGTGGTGTGATGAACCACAGACCAGGGGCCTCATTTAGCAAACATTGTCACAGATCCACACTAAAAGTGTACGTGCGCCCAATGAAACTGGCGTGTGCCAAAATATAATCTGATTTATAAAATCGTGCGTGCGCTCACCTGCACACACTTTTCTCTTTATAAATCCCTGTCCGCCTGGAAGGTTGCACAGGTGGATTCACCTCCAATCCCACCCTCTACACACCCATATTTTACCATGAATAGTCAATGCACCGTACCTCACGAATGTTTTTGCATCACCTGCCTGCAGTCTGTTCCCTGCACTGCTGTGCATCAGGATGAATGAGTCATGTGTTGACCAAAGCCACTGAGTGAATTTGTCAAAACCATGTTTGAGGTTAAAATAACTTATACATTGAATGTATGCACATTTTTTTCGGCTCACATAGATGAATTCATTTTTACTCTGAGCCCTTACAGCAACACGAGATCAGTCAATTGCGCCACTTACATTTGGGAAATCGGACATTGCTGCAAATTGCCTTTTAACTGTTAAGCCCCAGCCTCTTTTTAAGCCTTCTGCTAAAATTACATGCCTATAAAAAAAGAGTAAATCTCTGCAACTACAAGGCCTATCTGAATAATTTTGGTGTCATAATAAACAGAACACTTGTGAGATTTGTTCAGATGTGTAAATATCAATATACATGTTACTGGGTTCAGTTTTTTTTTGTATTTAAATATTAAAATAAGTTGCAAAACTGTACATTTTTGGCTTACAATACTGCAATTTTCAGACTTAAAATTGGAAAAATAAACTTCCTCAGCTTTTAGTTTTTGCCCTAAACTACTTGACAACTGACATAATGAAAACTAATACTTGACACAAACCTCTGAAGTTGTGCTTTAACACATTTTAAAGTACCGTCACAATAAAATGTAAAGATTATGTCCCTGATATTTTTAAATAAATTAAGCTCTGAGTGCAAATTTTGTATGACAACATTTTCTCCTCAACTGTGGTGGCTTATGGACTAGTTTTTCGCAGATGAGTGGTTGTTAAATATATAAAGATGGCAAAGTTTATGCAGTCTGTTTTCTGTGATGATAATTGCCAGACTTTTGATTAGAACATTCAAAGTGCTCTGGTTCATGTTATCTGTCAGCGGTTCATTTAATCCCTCTACATTCCATGGCCTCTCCAGATTGCTTAATTTGTCAACATGCCAGGGTCTTGCATACAATGCATAATTATAAAATGATTTATGTATGGATCAGCTACCACATAGAGCTTTCTTTGCCGAGGTGCAACCAGTGATGAAAGTGTGTGAAAGGCATGGAGCTGCTGAAGATTTGTTTAAGGTTGTTTCATTGGGCACAGCACTGACAGATTTGCAGTTGATCACAGAGAGAGTCTTAGTCTCTTGATCAGAGTGCATCACGATGGTCACACTCAGTGATCATAGATGAGTTATTGACCTCCCACAGAACAAAGGCTTTAGCAGAACTGCAGCAATTCATCACATTCCCCATAGCTGCAGATAAAAGCCTCTATAACATTTTGGAAAATTAGGGGACTTTTCAGCTTCCGCTTTGCATTGTCAAGTAGCCTATCTCTGTGACCTATAACACAAACATTCACTCTAAAGCTGCATCATTAAAAAAGAGATGTACATGTACTGTAAATGTGAGTCATTGAGAACAAAGATGCTCTAGTAAAACCAGCACACATGCACACATGGCTAGTTAATGCTTCCAAAGATTTTGTTGGTCACAGCAATTTAAGAGCAAGAGAGTAACTGGCCTGGTGGACATTTGATTTATGTTTCTGCTGAGAGTATGCACAAAGGTGTTCTCTCTCCTCTCACTTGTTTTTGTGATGCACAGAGACTATTCTACATAAAAACAAAGACTTTACTGAGCACATTACCTGCTGGAGGCAAAACTGTAAGGGATCATACCTGCAGCTTTGCTGCTCGGGTACAGTGCCAACTGTCTCTGTTCTTCTCAAACACATGCTTCCTTTTGTCAGTCTTGTAATTTTGTTCACAACAATGTAACAGCTCTTTTGCCTGTTATTTCAGTTTATCTTTGTTCCTTTTTACCAACTAGTTAAATTCCTTCTTTTTCTATATTTTCTCTGAAAGTCTTTCAAACAGGAGATTATCAGCTGTTTTTGGCTCATGTGAGAAGAGAACAGAAAATACTGACATAATTAATAAGTAAATAAATCACAGCTTTTTATCTGAGGTGTACCAACCATGAATTTTTAAAAATGCCTTTAAATCATCATAGATAGGGCGTGCAGGGGGGGAAAATCAAACACCATCCCCCACCAGTGATTGCACGACATTGCCTTTGCTGCCTCATTTGTTTATTTGATTATTAACCATATAGAATAACCATCAAACGTAGGCTTACAGAGCATTACCTGGTTGTGAAATAATAGATTTTCCCATAATGGGCACAAGTGAACTACAGTATCCACAATGATAGGGTGTAACAGCTTTGTCTGTGTTCAGTGAAACTTGTGTCATGATCCTGCCTTTTGCTTTAGTTAAGTTACCCATTTTGTGTTTATGTTTCGTGTCTTGTCTTGTACTTCCTATTATATTTTGAATATTCTACTGTCTTTCCTTGTTTCTGTAGGTTTTGCTTCCTGTCTGGCGCTGTCACACCTGATCCCTGATGTCCCCCCCGTGTCTAATCACCCCCAATCACCTCATGTATTTAAACCTCATGTCTTCCCCTGTCTTGTTGCCAGTTTGTCGCACTCTTTAGTCTTCATGCCAGCGCTCATTCTTGTCACATCTTGACGGTATTACCTCTTTTGTCTTTGATCTAGTCTTTAGCCTCATGTCTCGGATACCTTTGCCTTTCTCTGATTGATATTCTGTGTACCAAACCTTGCCTGTTTATCTAATAAACCGACTGCCATTGTCAAACCGGTGAAGAATCGAGCATTTTCACGGTGTCAGCAACAAGCCAACTGTTGCCAGCAGATTTTTGAGTATGAGCAACAATTGTGGAAAACACAATAGCCATTGTATCTGAAAAGACTGCTGATTGAGTCACTCCATTCGTGTGTCAAATGAAGTAAAGTAAGGGATGTTGTTGCCAGTACTTGTAACATAAATTATATGCACTGGGTTTGACGTTTAACCAGAAACTCCCTTTTCATTTCATGTCTTGTTAGGGCCTTGGGGCTATAGCCACGAGCACCTGTTGTTCACCTCCATGTTACTTGTCAGCTTTTTTCTTCATCTCCTGGACAAAATTTTGTCCTGCTTCTCCTCCTAGGGCTTTGAGAAAACTCCCAAAAATTATATATCAAATATGCAGCTCGTTCCTGATCGGCATGCTATTACTTTTCTAAGAGATTCGCAAATTTTCTGCCAAGTTCTTCGCGAAAAACGGTGAAAAAAGTCCCATAGAAAATGAATGGAGAAAGGGAGTCTAAAAACACAAAAAACATGTTTTTCCGACCGCTACTACTTATCCATACTTTCACCTACAGAGTTCCTTCAAACTTTAGAAGGTAGGTATTTTTGTCCTCTCTTCAGGAGTGTCTTTGGGGTGACAATGGGGTTTACCATTTTCGATAGGCAAGTCTTCAAAACCCACCTGTGTTGACTGAAAATCAGCCGGCTAGGGTGGACGACATCAGTCAATGTGAAGGAGGTGAATTTTAAACCTGAAATTGTTGCGAAAAAATCACAGTCTTTGCCAAACTATACAGAGTAGGTGAATGATTTTTTCACAGAATATTGCCAAGGTCCCTGGGACTCCTATAAACCCATTTTTGAAACCCTACCTCTTTATAAAATGAAATGGGAGCCAGCTGTTTCACCCATGACACTCTCTCTTGGGAGTCTATTCAAAATGAGTGTGACTTCTCCTGTTGAAATGACTGTTTTTGCAAAGCTCTAACTCTGTCATTTCTCACAGACAGTATCATTTCACATTGACAGTATCTTCAAAAATATTACAGTTTCACAATCCCAAGAAGTGTCTGACACTCACGGTCATTTTACTTTTCACCTAGCATTTACAGTTTCCCTAAAATCTACATTTGTTCTGGAGCCTCTCAGAGAAGAAATTCTACTAAGAATGTCACCACAGACTTTTTTAGGAACACTTTAGACATGTTTATATGTTATACAATTGGCACCTTATATAACCTGAAAACAGACAAACTCGACAGATTACTCAAGTTAGTTTGTAGTTAGGATCAGCATCCACAAGAACTGTGTAGATTCAACAAAGGACTGTGAAGACCACACGGAAATAGAGGGGGAGGGGACGGGCCCATGTCTCATCCACGGACAATGGGGAGAAAATGAGCTGGTGTCCCCCGTTTCGCTACCCTTACAAACCCGCCCTATGAAGGTGGTGGGGAGGGGGTGCTCTATGGTGATGGGTCTCATTCGGTGACTGCCTTTTTCAAGGCCTTTAGACAATTTCATGGTACTGCCCGCCCTCACGTCGCCCCGCCTGATCCCTACGGCCGCCGCTGCTAGGCCAAACCCCCCCACGCTATCGTCACAGACGCCACACATTCGTTTTGTTCCACATGGACATTACCTAGTAATGAGAAGAGGGTCATAAATGACCCTTCGATGAAACCTGCATGCCCTGCCTAGAGCCCCTCTCACGATTTCCATGGAAATTGTCTAGTTATAAGTTTCTGCAGAGATGATATAGTTAGAAGTACGTGTGCAGGTTCGTTTAACAAACGATGTAAGGGTCCCTACCACTGATTTCAGAGGGTCTTTACCATTGATGTCAAACATGTTCTTTTCAAGACAACTCTCACGAATGAACTTTGATTTAATTACTTTTGAAGTGTAAATGCAGTCATCTGTCTGAAACTAAGTTCCCAGCCAATTGCTGTATAAGTCGGACACTGCAGTGCTTGGGTCAGCTAACATCACATATATGCTCAAAGTTTCTAGCTATCTTTCACCGAACTGTGCCTTTCTGTTTTTGGATATTACAATACACTCACAATCATCCCTGGTCACAAACAAACAGTAATCAAACCCTTAGGGAATCTCCAAAATGTTCCTTGAAAAGACTGAAAAATAAGAATAACAAATTAGAAGTCATCACTGTTGTGTGTGTGGGTGTGTGTTTACATGATATATCAACAATTATTACATATTTTAATTCTAAAGAGCAAGCCATTTATTTATAAATCAATTTTCTTATTTCTTTCTCCACTTAATAACTTATGTCCTGCCTCTTACATTTTCTGGCAACCAAACAAAAGCCCTACAAATGTGAACATGATATTGATCTCTTTTGGTCAGATATTGTTTTGAACCTTTTAGGATCACAGCAGCAAGGAATATGTTTTACTGTTGTGGACTGGTCTACCTTTAATATATATGCTGCAAAGAGCCAATGTTGTATACTATCGAATGCAGGAGAAACAAACCAACAGTCCTGTACACATATCACATTTTAATGGGCAGTGGCATTCATATTTCACCAAAGGTGCAACGCACTGAGCACTACATTATTACGAGTGTTACACTGTTAGATTCAGTGTGTCAGTCTGTAGCCATATGCTTCATAAAAGAAGCATGCAAGAAGCAAAAGATTAGCATGCTTGTTTATCTGTGTACACAAATATATACACATGTAAAGGATTTAATCTGGAATACACACACACACACACACACATACACACACACACATAAGGACTCCCCACAAGGTGAAACATGCTCAATTAAGAAGAACAAATGGTATGTGTGTATTCCTCGCTGTTGGAAGAGCGACGGGTCCTGATCAATAGCTGCCTCTGCGGGCAGAGCTATTAGCAAACAGTGCCATGCCTAATAACTGAGGGCTGACCTTTCAGTTTAATGCTTTCTCTGTTCGGCTCAGGGCCCCTGCCACAGTGCAAGTGCTGCACGGCAAGGAGAAAAAGGTGAGTGTTGTTTTAGTAGTTTGTAAATGTAATGCAGATTGATCACTGTCTTGCAGCTGTTATTGCTGTTCATCAAGGCTGCAGGGAATAAAGGGGACAGGACTGGAGCTCCATGCTAAAGTGATTCATGGACCTGCCTGTCTTTATTTATATTCAGTTATGCTATATATCTATAGAGTGCCTGGCATTTTACACTTGAGGTAATTTTCATCTTTTATGCATAACTGTGTCCCATACATCACTCTAACTTTTTTCATGAACAAGGAGGATCTGTTTTGTCTTTCTAAGGAATGCAGCTTACCTCTCCCTACCTTAGCTTTGGTATCTGGTGGAAAGCTTTATGAAGTAATTAAAGGAGATTACAATTAAACAAGAGAAAATAACACTGGCTACGTTTACATGCAGTCATTAACCCTTTCATAACCGGAATATTAGCAATAACCCAGTTGTGCACGGCCATAGAAACACCAATAACCCTTATAAAAAAAACGGAATATGCTCATATTCTGGTTTTTAAAAATCCGAAAATCACCCCTGGGTTTCTCCTTTTCTAACTTGAATATTTGATCATGTATACATCGATCGGGATATCCCCATCGAAAGGAACATTAAGTTGTGTTCTGTGCATGTTCTTTTCACAAGGAATCTTTGTCTTTTGAGTACAGGAAGTACTTCTTGTAACATGGTACAGCTCCGGCTCCATTTCCTATTTCTTCACGTTCTCGTCTTCCATTAATGAAGAAATTGACAAAGAATAGTGTAAAGTACTGGTGGTAGGTCAGTACCAGCGCAAAGTGCAAACAAAGGCGTCTGCTACCTGCTCCGGGCCGTTCATTATCCACCGTGCTGCTGCTGTTGTTCTCGTTTCTATTGGATGCAGGAAAAAGAAGCAGAAATGACGCGCATTGCGTCATGACGTTCTCCATGCGTCGCAGTTTTGATCGGGATACAAGAATAACCCTTTTTACGCATGTAAATGGATTATTCTGAATGTTTAAGAAACCCAAATATTGACCTTAACCCAGAGATTGACTGCATATCAACGTAGCCACTGTTTATATCAAAAGGCTGTGACAGTGTGAGTTTAGCCGTTCAGACAACCATTTAGTCTCAAACATCTCAGTTTATGTCCTTAAACTCTGTCTTGTTCTTTTATTTTAGGGACGCTCTACCAAGCTTTTGGCTACTGACACCAGTAAGCCATCATCTATTGGTAAGATTGGCTGTTGATATTATGGACACTGATTACGTTTTGTGTACTGTAGTTGAGTGTTTGCTCAACTGAGAAGTGCAAAAGGCTCTTATGGAGCAGTGCAACATGTATGCTACTGTTAGCAAAACACACAACATTGAGTTATCATTCGTATGTGCTTAATCATGTGATTAAATGTTGAAAATCTGACTGACCAAAAAACAAATAAATTCCTTTTGGTTTTGTCACAGCTAGTTGGCAGTTTTTGATGCAGAGGTAAAAGAAAACAAAAACAACTCCAAAGCTTTGTGTTCTGTATTCATGTGTAAATAAATAAATTCATATTGATCAGACATCAGCTTTCGATCAGTTGTTGTACCCCTACTCTCATTCCCACAATGCACCTCTACCTGTTCTCTGCTATTTTTCAGCCTGCAGCATACTTTGCCTGAGGGAGGACATTTTTATTAGAAACGCATGCCTGAGCTTCTTCATCTGACTGTCCGTCAAACTCTTTTCTGTGATCTACACTTTTCCACTGACATGACAGAGGACAGCAGAGGCCTCAGCACCCCTGCAGCGAACACTTCTGCTGAGAGTCAAGCTGATGCTCAATAATGATATCACTTTCATGAGCTCTTTCTTGTTGGGGTGACAGGTTGACAATGGTCCAGGAAAACTTGCATTTGTCTGGATGATAAATTGGTGCACGTTCGGGAAAATGACAGCTGGTGAACAGCCTCAGATGTGTAGGCATTTCTGTGTGCGAATGTGTGTGGAAAGGACAAGCATGAGCAGCAACGAGTACTGTCTACAATCTCTGGTTTGCAGCAGATGCTCTGCAACAACACTGAGAACATGTCGATAAACATCCTTTTCTGGATTAGTTCTCACTCCCACTTGCTACATCTAATTCCACACTATTCCCCAAGTGGAAAACATGGTTAGTTATGAAAATCTAACCTCAAGCAACAGCAAGTATCTTTACCTGCTGCTGTAGATTAGGTTTAGAATGAAGAAACTGAGTTTGCACCAGGGCTCTGTATATTCAGTATGACACAGAATGCAACTTAGCTAATGCTTCTTAATACCAACATTGTAGATGACAGGGAAGTCTGTTCAGAGCTGTTAGGGGAAGTCAATAATTTAAGCCTGTTTCCTTCTAAGAGGACATCACTGATCTATGTATTCTTTTCAGCCTCATAAACAGGCTGCAGGGATAAAAAAAAAAGGGGGACCATTTCAGATAGCTGTTAAGTGAACTTTTGCCAAAATCACAGAATCAAAATCAGAATCTAATTGCCTGCCTGTGCATTATTCCCTGCACTTTCTCCCATTCATCAATAAGCATTTACCCTTTCCACATGTTTTGAAGCAGGGTTTATTTGCATGAAGCCCACTTGAGGCTTGAGCATGCTGGGTAAGGCTCAAACTGGATTAGATCCGACAGTGCCTCTGAGAGAACAGCAGGTAAACAGGCACTTCACAATAGTTTACAGAGTTTTATACCTTCAGCTTTCTGCCATGTATAGAAATATGCCCATTCAGCATTCCCAGCAAGTGAAGTCTGTTTCTATATTTTTGAGGTGATTTAAATCTCAAAAGTAAGAGAGGCCTTAAGTATCATGCAAGACACTTAAAGAGGAACATTGACCGGTTGTCTGTTTTTATTACAAAGTTTTACTTTTTCAGTACCTGGAAGGGTAAGGCATTAAAGTGTCTGAAACAGTAATAACATTACAACTCCTGATCAAAGTCATACCAAGTTACTGAGTTACTTTGTGGGTATGCTACAATCATGATTCCATGTTCATGCAGTAATCAACTCAAATGACTTGCTAATTCACAGTATGGAGGCTGAGAGAGCTGTACTTTCAAAAACTTTAAATATCTCTATCTATCAGTATGTGTCCATAAATACATGCAAAGAACATAAACCTTTTATTTAACCTGTTGGAGAATTTATAATGGAGAGAAAAATAATATGTATCTCAAAAATAAGTTTAATGTTACTTTTTCTACACAGTTATACATGAAGTCTTTATTTTTAGTTTTTGAATAAGTAATTAGTAGAAAACCAGTCCATTAGGACTGTTAAGTTAGTACACCAACAATGTTCAGGAATGATCTATGTAAACAGTAAAATGGTATATGGGCTCAGCTCATATTGTGCTTTTCTACTCTCTTTGACTACTCAGTTCAGCTTTACACCGCAGGTCATATCTACAAATTCACACTCATTCACTCTCATGGTCACTCACTGATGGTGCAGAGTTTCTATGTCAGCTGTCTATCAGTATCAACTAACACATCAACGCCCTTTCATAACCATTTACACACCACTGACAAGGGCAGTGGAAGCAACTTGCAGTAAAGTGTCTTGCCCAAGGGCACATTGTCATGTGACTGCAGAAGCTGGGCTCGAACCTGCAACATTCTAATTACCACCAGAATGCAGAATCAGACAGCACTATGTGCAGCGTTTTGTGTTGTATCAACCTTTATACGATCCAAAAAATAACTTTAACATGTTGACAGAGCTTTAAATATTTCTCGGGCAAAGCAACACCTTAAACACTTAGGTACATCCTGCCCTAAAGATCGCAGACACAACGACTGTGTTCATGGTAGCCAAGATGGCGCACGCTCTGCTGCGACAGCACACACTGTACTCTCTGAGCTCGCCTTGGGAAAAGCCTGATCCCCGCAGCCATTGCTGCTTAAACAACAGGCCGCGCTGAGTGTGAACGTTCGTTTACCTGTGATTTGTTACTGTCTTTGTTGATGTTGTTGTGTGAATATTTACAGTGCTGTGAAAATGAATTTCGCCTTGGGGACAATAAAATTTTATCCAATATAATCTAATATCTTAAAGACCACAACTATTAAATAGGAGAAACATTTGTAGACTGTAAACTATTAAAAATTAAACCTTTTTTTACAATTGTAAACAACAAATAATTTTGATTTTTTCATGAACATCTTTAATCATTAACCTTTTTAAATGAGTCTTATGCTTTTTGTCTACAAGGTGAACCCCCAAATTGAAAACCCGACACTTGTCTAAGGTCAGTGGAGTGTAGCTTTATGATAAGAGATCCTTTACTTAGGAACAACACTGTATAGACTACAGTAAATTAAGACAGGAAATACCTCACACATCCCATAAGAAAAATCATATAATGTAAAATGTGTATTGAAGTGGCTTATCTCAGGAAAAAACAACGGAAAACATCCAAAATGGTTAACAGGGTGGTATGCCAAACCAGAAATTGAAAGTTTTTCACTCTTAGACTTTTTCCCTCTCTTAATACCACAATGAATACAGGTTGGTTACCGAGGAAGTACCTGGTAGGCCCCAGCTAAAATTTCTGCTGCCCCATTCATTTTTCCAACAAAGACCTATAAACTTTTTTCAGGCTTCAATCTGGCCTAAGTTATTTGGCCTCTTCACAAATGGATGGGCCTTCTCCTTAGCCTCAGCAGTGCAGCGATACAAAATACTGTAAACATCTAATAACTCCCTGTCAGGGGTCTCAGGAGGGGATAAATGGTAGCTCTGATGATGAAAGTCCAACAAGAAAATGGTGCTTAAAGGGATAGTTTGGGTTTTCAGAAGTGGGGTTGTGTGAGGTACATGGCATTGAGCCTGAATGTGTGCCACAGTATCACAGTATTCTCTCTCTGTTCAGAAAAACTGGTGACAGATACTGTTTTACATTGCTGTATATGTTGCCAGATTCTCTGCTTAATTAAAGGTTCATGGAAGAATAAAAGACACAAAAAACAGCAATGGGTCATCACACAGTACAAACAGTTAGTCTATATCCATGTAATTTTCCACAACACTGACGCTTTCATAAGGCACTATTTTGAGACACAGCACAGCCGACATTTCCTTCCTCCAGCAGTGCCAACTACATTTTGGAAACAACAGCTACCAAATGGGACAAATCCATGGCATTTGTCACGAATACAACTGCTGTTTACTTTGGATACTTTGGAATACATATATGAAGTGGAGTACACACTGGAGAAACTTCTGTAGATGGAGAGTCAGCAGGTCTTAATTAAAAATGGTGGAATCTGCTATAGATACTGAAGGACCAGAGAAACCCATGGTACCTGTTGATTCAGGTAAATAAATAGTGAGATAATGTCGTCAGACTGGATAAAATAAAATGTTTCAGGATCAGAGGATTCTATCGGCTTTTGCCCGTTCGTTTGCAGTGAGCAGCTCTCATCATGCAGAGCCTCATTGCTTTAATGGACATTTATACTTTTACAGCCCAGATTCACTGTTTTACAAACTCTAAGGAAAACAGTGATGTTAGGATACGTCCCAAAGACTCTGTATGGCAAGGTCAAGGTAAGGGAGAGGCACTGACTTATCCAAGATGAGGTTGGTGAAGGAAAAGGCGTAACTAAAACCATAGGTGACACTGAGACAGTAGAAAGCGTGAGCAAATTGGCCTAGTGTCAGGCAGTGCACGACAGCAAGATTAAATATTTTGCTAGCCATCTTGAGTTATGTGTTTTAACTTGTCCAGGATGTCTATAAACTCCCCATTAAATTCAGCCAACTTTTAATCTTGGAGCAGAAGCAGGACACCTTCCTGCACATCACCTCTCCTCTGCAATTACCCAATAGCTCTTAATGAAGGTGCTTTTTTAAGCATGGACTATCATGAGCAACTACAGTCCTACCAACAGATCCCATATGAACTGACTGTCTAATATATAGGCTTCCTGAGTGCATTGAAGGACTATATGTAATATATATGCAGTGTATAGTGTGAAGAAAAGGATTGGTATACAATGCATGTAAATACTGGATTATACTATCTATCTTTATTCCCATAAGAAGGCTCCTTACCTCTTTTGGTTTTGTGGGGCTTGGGTTAATGCTTAGGCTGCCAATATAATGGCAGCCTTAATAACATTCAGTTATTAACTTGGTAACCTGTATGTACAGTGGATTCATGTGATCTATTCTCCTTCGGTAAATGTGACACTCCATCCTTGATCTGTGAGCAAGAATGTTTTTTACTTGTAGATTTTATTCCCTGGTCATGGTAAGTAGGTGCAACAAAAGACTTCGTCTTTGTCATGTGCCCAAAAACCTGATAATGATAAATTAGTCTCTGGTTGTCTCTACAGTGTTGAGTCTCAGGTGTCTTCCTTCTATGGCATCTATCAGGTTGTACCATAGGCATCAAGTGAGAGTAATTTTGATGTGTTACTCTTTACTCTTTAGAACTTTTTAAACTGATACTTTTATTTCAGGTTTTAAAGCTTTATTCACCTGCTTAGTAACACATGCCTTTTCCCTCTAAATGATACTGATCTACCAGGTTAAAAATGATGTTTACAATAGAAAACTGGTTATACGCCCTGGACTGGTCAGCCAGTCAATCACAGGGCTGACATATAGAAAGACAAACTACCAGGCATTCTCACTTTCCAACCTATGGGCAATTCAGAGTTATCAGTCAACTTAATGATGTTTGTGGTCTAAGGGAGGAAGCCTGAGTATCCAGAGAGAACCAACATGCACAGGGAGAACATGCAAACTCCACATAAAAAGGCCCTGGCAGAGATTTGACCTGGCAACCTTCTTGCTGTGAGGCAGCATCACTACTTACTGCACCCAACATTATCATGATGATCGTACAAGTAACTTGTTACTGCCCAACACTAGCCACAGGTGGTAACAAGACACTAAGCTCACACTGGTCCCTCAAAGCAATATCCTCAACATAGTTTAAAGTTTATGATGGACAGCGATGTTCTTTGCATGTATATAGGACACACACTGAAAAATAAAGATAATATTTTAAGTTGTTGAATTGGCTAGTTGTTTGAGTTAGTTACTGCATGGACATGGAATCATGATAGTAGCATATCCACAAAGTAACTCAGTAACTAGCACCAACTCTGTATGGACAACATGGGAAAAATTATCTAATGTTAAGATGTTCACTTTTTATTGCATATTCTTCTGATTTTCACTGCTCCGTCCTACCTAAAAATTTCACTTTACAAGTATAAGTGCTTTATTTTTGTGAGACAGCATGCTGTGTTTTGTGACTGTCCAAGATTCCAGCTTCATTTAGAGATTTTGGGATGATGAATGAGTAAACGACTGATCCTTTTTTACAAAGTTTAGTTCCAATAGAAAACTAATAACTTACCTGACATGAACTTTGATTATTCAGAGATATTCCATGTTTTGACACAATCCACTCACATTCACGCCTGATAATGGTTGCATGGATGTGATAGGAGAAAGGAAGTTAAAACCACCAAAAGGTTCTCAGTTAGAAGTACCCCACAACCCCTCCCACAAGAAAAATCCTCAGAAAATCTTTTTGTCATGAAGCCATGCCAAAGCTCCTTAGATGATTTTCTGTTGGTCTCATGAAAATACACTTTCAAGAGTCCACCTGGACTCTTTTGAGACAGTCTTGTAAGAAGCTGCTGCTGATGAGAAATTATGCTCAAGCTCCTTCAGGAACACTCTGCTGTGCAATTACCTCTCAAGTTTCAGTCCAGTGCATGCCGTACACACCCAGGAGGACAGCTTTTCAAATCTGAGGAACTTTCACCACCCAAATGGACTTCAGAGGGGACTCTACTTGCGGTGTAGTCTATAAGTTTAGGCCAGTAGAAAAACTTTTGGTCTGCACTGATGCCTAGTTACATGAAGTTTGATGTTTTCAATCCAGAGCCCTCAAAGATTTATGAAACATCTTTGAAAACTGTGTTTATTTCCCTCCACATTCAGAGGAGGCAGCTCTCCTATAGTGCTTCGTGTGTTGTGTATCTCATCAGCATCATCATATGGCATCCTGTCTTAAATGTGCTTTTTTTTCAGTCTGCCATTGACCCTTGAAAGGCTTTGGACAATAATAAATGGATGGATCTACAGAGATGTAAATCCATCCATTAAAATGACAGATGGTGTGTTGCTGTGTGTCAGCAAGTTTGTTTAGGTGCAGCTCAGTAATAGGTGTGAGCAGCCCACAACGTCAGATTTTCAGTTAAAATATGTCACATCCAGCTGCCCCTGAGCATCTATTACCTTCCACAAATCTGTTCTGATTAACAAATATGTATAAGCTACAGTCAGTCAGGTTTACATCGATTTATTTCAAGCAAACCCATCTGAATGAAAAGGATTTAATGTAAAAATTCTACTCAGTGTTTGTGTGTAAGGAAAATTTGCCCCATGTCAATTAAAGTACAATAAATAAGTAAAAAAAAATAACAACAAAAAACACAATTTATTTGTTTTCTTTTGTTCGGGAAAGTTGGGACCATCAAAATATTTATGCCATATTGATGTCAGATATGTATTAAAAGTATGCCAAGAGATCAACAAAAATTCAAGATGAAATTTAAGTCCCACTGAACCTTTTACAGACTTATAATGAGCAAGTCTTTTCACATCTAAGATAGTTCACTCAAGTCTTTTTAATTATTCCCCCAGACATTTTTTCTCATAGAGATACTTGTCAGGATATGTTAAAAAATAAAAACAAAAAATAAGAAAATGGACCCAAATGCAGATAAACGACAAAGCTTTATCATAACTAAAAGAGGATCCAAAAACCAAAAACTCATTCTTTACAAAAAGTCCAAAATACAAAAAAAAATCTCTTACCAAAAGTTACAAATCAAAAACTGGTGAACAAAGAAGGAAAACCCTAGAATCTCAAATAAAGTACAAATCAAAATCACTATAAAGTTCAACAAAAACTGACTAACTACAAACACGGGGAAACACTGAAGACACTGGAGACTTGTGCATGGAGTGGCACATGGAAGACAAATGACCCAACAAGGACAAAGGGGAACACAGAGACTAAATAAACTTGGGAATCATCAAGCACAGGTGAGAGGTCAAACAATGACACAGGTGGAGGGAATCATGATCGGACGCACACAGAAGGGAAGGCAGAAAACACCACAAGGAACACAGGGATTTCAAAATAAAACAGGAAACACGGGAGACAAGGGCAACAAGATCTCTAAACACCAGGAAAAAACATACTAAATAAAAAATAACTAGCCGTTTAATAACAATACTAGTGCTATTTTGGCTGCATTTTATGTCTAAAATGTTTCAAAGGACCACATCACATTTGTCACACGGCGTTTTTAATATTTTGGGAAGTGACAGGTAAGTATTTTCTCTTGTTGATCTTTGGCTCCTCCTGATTGGATGCTACTGTTAAGAAAACAAAAGAGGATGAAAATGGGTACATCTGATTGGTTTAAAAAAAAAGGTTAAAAATACAGGTCTAATAGCATTACTGCTATATTTTAACCTAAGAAAATGTGATAAAAATCACATGGCAACAGCCATGGTTTATCATATAATATCAAGAAGTTCAGCTACAACTTTCCAAGAAAGTTCTTTGCAAATTACTATACAATTGTTTTCCACTGAGTTATGCTGTAATAATTATTTTACCTTCAAAATAATAAAAAAGTACATGATTACTTGCCTAGTAAAAAAATGTCATAGCTTATCTTATTCTCTTTAAACACCACAGCCTTGTATCATGTAGGTTCCACAGTCTCACCAAGTAAAACTCTTATTTTCCATATAAGTAAGACAAAAGTGAAAAACTGAATTTTTTTTCTTTGTTTCTATGGTATAACTAAGAAATTACCATATAACCTGTAATAGATTACTCTCTTTTTCTCTACTAACATCACAAGCTTGTTATATGTAGGTTCAACAGTATTACCAATCAAAACACTCTAACCTCTAGCCTGTGGGAGATTACTGTCTATCTTATCACCAGCAAATTATCTGATTATTCATGATAAATAACTATTTTATCACCAACTAAAGTCCTGGTAGTTGGGGCACTGATATCTGAGTTATTACCATCATTATCTATTCAGGACTACATGGTTGCCAGCTATAATTTTATGTAATTACCTTCTTATCATCAATGTTATTTCCCAATAATTTCCTACAATTACGTTCTTGTATTTCCTATTATTACCAGGCCTTTGCCTGGTAGTAGGCAGTCTATAATGAAAGGGTTACCAAAAACAGCATTGTTGCTCACTGCTATTTTGGGTTAGGTTATGTTTGGCATCTGCTAGGTTGTTGTTAAAAGTGATGCATATGAAACAGCAGATAATGTTGACTGAAAAGTAGGGCCTGAATATCAAATATTTGATTCTAAATCTTTTGAAAGCTACATAGCAGAAGTTTAGATCACAACTTTTGTTTTGCCTTTTTAGATATAGCCCCATGCATATATCCCTTTGTGTCTGCTTATGATTAAGATTTATTCTCCTTATACCAATTCTATTTGTCTATTGATTGCAGGAAGGCCTCTACTCTACAGTAGTTCCGCATGGGGAGGAGTATTGACTGCAGGGGGGCCGCTGTGTGCTGCAACATTAAGGAGAGAAGATGAGTGTGCCTGTCCCGTTATGATGGATGGCCGTGGGCTGCGTAGGAGCTAATTGGCTCTTGATGAGGCTGGTGTTGCAGAGAGAAAGCATACCAGGCTAGATTAGCACATTAGTAGGGTTAATCAATGAGGAAATTAAGGTGTACTGTTTCTCTCTCACTGTTTCTCTATTCTGTTTTGTCTGCACTCCTTTCAATTCAGCTCTTTTAGACTTCTCATTTTTCTGGGCTAATCTCCACTCTGAGTATGCAGTGCAAACACAAACAAAAAGTTAATTTATCCTTCGTAGCCATAATTTTACCACACATTTATGGGATCTGATTCAATGGTTATATTAGTGCTAAAAGTCATTAAAAATGTTGGTTATTTATTAATTTATATCTTGACAATGGATAATTTGTCCTTGTGCAAAAATGGAGCTACCCCAGTGACTTAGATTTGAATCTTGCATTACATTTTACAAAATGTGTAGTTAAAATGTTTTCAGAAGGGTATTCAAAACTATAAGAGGTCAGAAATATGAGTGAACTGTTAGCTATACAAAAACATGGTGATAAATCTCTTTGTCATACAGCCATAAAGGATCTGATCTTTTATTTGTGGTCATTACTGACCACCAACGTTAGGTGTCATGGTCTATCAATTATCTTGTATGAAATTCCACAAAGTCTCCAAGTCTTTAGTGAAAGAGTTTTTTAATCATTTATGGGAGTTTCATGGCCACCTTTAACTTTAGAAATAAACTGATATGGTACAATATAGTAGGAAACAATACTAGATGATACAATTCAATACAACAAAATGTGATACAACATAACACAATATGATACAAATCAACTGACATTAAACTTGACAATACCAGGCTACATAATACAATGTATGACCCCATGTAGAATAATAGATAATACAATATAACATGATATGATGCAATAGGAAAATGTATGACATGATGTAATACAACAGGTAGCATCAGTTTTATAGTTTGCCAACAGAGGACAAGTTGCCTACAGTGGCAAGCAAACTGAAATAAGACGAGGTTTCTTAAGCTAGCCTATTTGTCACCTTTATGGTTAACCATCCAACTAAATGGACAATTTACAGTTGGCAGACATCTTTGTGTCATCTGTAGGCAACACTGCAGACAACACCTAAGAAAATCTCAAGACAAATGTATTATTTTGTAGTTTGTGCTCAGATCCAGGGCATGAAATCCTGAGATTAATCAGATATTTTTGTGTATTAAGGGTCAACAAAGGCCCTGTCATTTTGAAAAGAAACCATGTTAACCTTCAGAGAAATGGGGAACGGGTATGTTGTTCTCCTCATGAGAATGTTTGAAAACCTAAATGTACTTCTGATTAAAAGGTCAGGAATACACACCAGGTACCTTTTGTAAAGAAAATTTAAAGATAGAAAAAAAAAACATCAGTTGTTAGACAGACTACACAAAACTTATCTGACTGAAAGTCAACAGTTAATACTGTTATTGAAGCAAAAAGAAAAGACTCCAAGGCACTTAAACAATTAGTCATAGACCTTGTGAATATTGTTATTGCAGACAGCATAAAACCCAAAACCAGGGCTATCATAAAACTACATGCACACTTATGGTTATTTACGTTCATCTAGATGTAAATATACAAAACAAAAAAAAAAGTTCTGCACTGGACCGGAGTATTTTGACTTATTATTATTATTATTATTATTATTATTATTCTTAGCTGCAGTCTTACTGGACTAACTTGACAATACTTCTGAAAGCTTGAAGTACAGGTGGATGGTGTTTGACTGATTATTTTATTCTGTCATTTGTTCTTCTTGACATCTGGCAGTTATAGAGAGCAGTCTCCCACGTGGATCGTGTTTGATTTTCTTTCTGCCCTCCTCAGTTCTGTCATGTTAGTGAATCTGATCAATGAAAGAACAGGAATTTTTCATGTGCAACAGTCACCAATGTGAACTAGAGAGGCCCAAGGGCACGAACCTACACCAAGATGTTTCCAACACTGATGGCCGAGTTATTGTCAAAAATGTGGAAAACTACCAAATCTCTAATGTAAAAAAAATACTTAACAAAAAAAAAAAAATTCTGGATCTGCATCCTATCTCTTCGTCTCGCCAACATTACCTAATCAATTGGCCCCTGGTCCATTTCTGACCTATTCATAGAAAAAATGTCACAAACTGTGGCAAAAACACAACCTACTTGGCAGAGGTAATGAACCAAAGGGTAAAGCAGAAGAGCATGGAACCAATAGACAGAGACAAAAAGCTTTTGAGCAAATCTGAAAAAAACATGGCCAGATCAACAGACAAAATAGATTAAAATAAAGAAATAAAGAAAATAATAATAATAATAAGATGTAGTGTAACACTGGCATAAAGCATGCGGTCCCATGCTGCGTTTTGAGAACTTAGTTACAAGTTGGTCCTTGTTTAACAATTGAGGTATTTGTTTGGTCTTTTTATAATGAATCCCTTAAGTTCAACTTACTGTAAGGCTTGAGCAGGTCAATAATATAACAGAACATTAAACATCAAGTAATCAATGAAATGTACAACAGTTTTTATAGTGCTTATTAAAAAATTATGTCATTACCAAGTACAACAGATATATTATTGCATTGCATGGTATGGGTATAAGAGATGAAACCTTTTAAGTTATTTATATGAAAAGTGAGACGAGCAGAGGTGCAGTATTTTAATTTCAACTCTGGCTGAACCTGCATTTGAATCCTTTTGAAATCCTCTGCAGCCCCGTCATGCAATTTTAAACACGCCTATACAATAGTTGGGGCCTTTCATGTCTATCAGCGTATCCTCCTCTTCCACATTTTGCAGCACATTCCAAAAATAGGTTTTGCTGAATTTTTCATCCGGTTTTGTCCTCATTTCTCTTCTTTTTCCCACTTTGGTTCATTTTACATATTCATCCAACACCTTTTTGTGGATCACTGGTCCCATACATTCATACATGTGCACTCATTCTTCTTTTTGAAGTGGCTCTTATCATCCAGCATACAGGATGTTCTTTCTCTGAACATGCAGTAACTGATGTATTTTATCAACACATTGAACAATGCATTCAGCAAATCATCTGAGCGGATTGAGCTGTTTCTGCTTTTGTGTGTCACACAGAACTATATGCACTGTATGTATGATTCATGGACAGTATGTGTTATATGGCTCATTCTGTTTGCAAGGACATATAAAGCTCAATAAGAAGAACAAGAATTTCTGACATACAAAAACAGAAACCTATTAAAACATGTATAACTGGATTGAGCTTTCTTAGAAATGCAAGCTTTTGATACAACATAAACTGCTGTCTTCAATGTAAGATGGGTACAGTTGTTTCTTTGGGTAGCAGGCTGTGTTTTGTACTATTCAGCTTATAGGAGACATTCCCTGCTGGGTTTAAAGCAATAAACAAACTTCTAATTGAATTATCAAACACATCATCACTTTATTTTTCTAATCCCTGCGCTGGTGCAGTAAGGTTAATTGATGACTTTGATACACCAAATACAAAGACAAAAAAAATAAAAACTCGCAGGTGCTCCTCTGTCACTTATAAAAAGAGGTTGTATTTATGCATGTATTTATTAAGGATGTATTTTGTAATGTAATGTAGCATACATATGTCTCTCAGACTTCAGGAGTTTCCTTAAAAGTTGATTCGAGGTCTCAGCATTGATCAATGTGACAAATTTTAAATTTTAAGAACATGTCAACTTTTTTAAAACTTCATAATATTCCTGCTACATATATATATATATATATATATATATATATATATATATATATATATATATATATATATATATATATATATATATATATATATATGTATATATATATATATATATATATATATATATATATACATATATATATATACATATATATATACATATATATATATATATATATTTTTTTTTCTTTTACCTTGAATATAATTTAAAAACATTAAAAAGTTTACTGGGCAGCCATAGCACCAAGTGTGGGAGTATCCAAAGTCTCATGCTGGGAAGAGAGCACCATGTACAGAACACCAGGTAGAGCTTGACCCAGATCAGCCTGAAATCAGCTTTCAAAACTGACAATTTTTATCCAATGACAGGTCAAATTTCCCTGTAGGTATTACTGATGTAAGTGTAAGAAAGTTTATCTCGAGGCAAGTCCATGCCAATTTGAAGGCCCCAATCCCAAAAATAAAAAGGGCAGGTGTTTTTCAAATAGTTTTTTTTTTTCAGAGAATCCAAAATAGGTACAAAAAATCATAAATGGTCATGTTACCGTCCAAAACTTTCTAGCATTTTTCTTGTGAGCCCTGTTTGTTCTTTGGAGAGAAGAAAGCTGCATGGTTGCTAAAACTGCCAAAACGTGAAACATTCAAAAACAAAACACTGTAGCACTGCAACAATGAAAATAACACGACCAAATGATCAAATCAAAGTAAGGAAATGAACCTGACAAATGAACAAGATCAGCACCGTGACAAGGGTCTTATTTTTTTGTACTTGCTGTTTATTTGACACTGCCTCCTGTTTTCTGGTGCTTGTGGCTACTAAAGCTCGTGCGGACACGATAAAATCATACCTTAAATATATCATTGTGTCTCACTCCACAGCTGTCTGTGTGACTGTAGCAGGGGTTGAAGGAATAAATGCTCAGATATCTTTAGTGCTTCTTTAAACAACCCTATTGTTAAGGAATGATCCTAAATTTTTAATGTTGGACCCAAAAGCTTCAAGGAGGAGGCAGGTAAAAAGTTGACAATGACTTTATTGAAGGACAATCCAAGGTAAGGTGCAAACAACAGTGATCCAGTGACGACGGTCAGTATATACAAGGTGACAGCGGTGGTGAGGGCTCGTGGAGATCTCTGTAAAAAAGGGAGCAGAAGAAAAGGTGAGTATCACACTCAGTGAGGAGACGTTCAATACACAAGCCACAAAACAAACGCTAAACTCCAAAAAGGAGACACAAAAAGGCGTAAGGCCAGCTCTAGGTTAAATAGAACTAGAGAGTTAAGAGAAATGGTCTGAACAAACCACATAAGGAGTGGAATTCACCAGTGACTGAGAAGAGCCACAGAGCCTGTTAAATAGGGTGCGGTGATTAGGTGCAACAGGCTGCAGCAGGGATGGGCTTTTTGTCTGATGCGCGATCAGTGCATTGATGCAAGGGTCTATGGTAAATTGCATCGGTTGGAGTGGTGTGCATCGGATTAGAAACTGGGCTGAAACCACGATGCATCGCCTTGTAAAAGCTTTGCATGGGTAAAATTCGATGTCATGTTATTATATATATATATTTTTGAAATTATTATTTTATTCAATTTACTTCCATAATTACCTCTCAGCTGTTAAATTCTCACAAGTCCTTACTGCTTAAGTAGCCTTCTGTAAGTGATCTGTGTTCATTTGTTTCAAGCTTTTTAATGATGAAAAGTATGATACTGCTTATGATCTTGAAGGAACAATAAAGTTGAGTTTAATTTACACAGATTTGCATTGTTATTGCATCCTGATTGCATC
Organism: Cetoscarus ocellatus; assembly: GCA_037902135.1. Classification (NCBI taxonomy): domain Eukaryota; kingdom Metazoa; phylum Chordata; class Actinopteri; order Labriformes; family Labridae; genus Cetoscarus; species Cetoscarus ocellatus. The sequence continues at coordinate 69,508 of JBAMNC010000672.1, read as the reverse complement.
CTGATGGCATCGCGGTAGGAAGATAAATCGTATTGTCCTGAATTGGTAGATGCTTCATGTGAATCTTTAGTGTATCGTACTGTAGCCTACATATAGAGATGCATATCGTATCCTGGGGATGGAGATTTCCATCCCTAGGCTGCAGGCGTGTGTGGCTGCTGTGGAGAGGCTCCTGGAAACAACACTTCCTCCCAGAGCAGCCAGGAACAAGAAGGCAGTGATGGAGGGGGGAGAGCGAGGACAGAGAGAGAGGAATCCTCACACCTGTAAGCTTAAGGAAACATACAGAACATAGATTCAGGGAAACTCATGGCATGACAGGCTTGTGATCAGACTGCCAGACCGCTGTAGCGGTTCTAGTGTTGATTGGAGTAACAGCACCCGCTGTCTATAGCTGTGACCATCGGAAAAAATGCTCCATTTAAGATCTGTTCTCTTGAATTTATCAGAGACTGGTCACGGGTCCGGACAGAACCATCCACCCTTTGGTGATGCCTGTATTAGAACTTCTTAATGTTTTATTTGGGTGTGGCTTATGGCAGCCATTCAGCAGCCCAGTGAGAGGTGATGTGCGATGCACAGCAGGAAAAAATAAAAAAATTAAGAAATAAAAACAATGATGTCACTCATGCATTCATTCAGTTGGCAGCCCCCCCTACTTAAAACATCCTTCCACATGCCTGCATGAGATGGGAATTATAAACTATTAGAAGTAAAAATACATGAAAGTTTCATTGGTTTTCATGCAAAGTATGACAGAAGTGCATCTGGATTGGAAACAGAGCAGAACCTTTTTTTTTTTTTTAGAGAAGAAGGAGATATCTGTAAGTAAAAGATAAGGACAGGGTTATGATGGGGCATCCACAGTGAGTGGAGCAAATTTCAGGTTTCAAAAGCAAATTTTGGAAATATTGCCAAATGCTTTCTATATTCACAGTACATCTCACCATCTACAGCTGGTCCTGACTGATTTATAACAGAATGTGACAAAGGTAAAAGAATACACCAAAACTGTACATGAGCTGTAAGCTTTTTCAGTGGTAACATTAAACACTGTCAACTTCTTAAATCACAGTTTAAAGTGAGAGGTCAAACAATTATTTAGAGGTTTTGCCCAACTCGCTGTGCATCCCAAAATGAAGCTGTGAGCTCACTCTGTTTTTGTTTTTCAGGTGTTATGTTTCTGTTAATTAAACAGCATGATATGCATGCTGAGGCTGAGGGACTAAAACATAACATGGAACATTTTGAGTTTGTTCTCCTAACTGTGAAACAGGGTAAGATCCTAGAAATGGTCAACGTGGTTTCCCAAACTCTCCTCAAACAAGATATACATATTTTACAAACAAGTAAGTATTTACGCAACACATGAGAGAGCCTTACCTCACTGAGAGGGGAGTTTGACAGCCTTGAAGAAATAACTCAGAATTTTGTGCAGTCATTGGTCATCGTTCCTTCATTTAGACAAAAACAGGAGGGCTCAACAAAAGACATTTTGATAACTTATGTGAGGATAAAAGACTTGAGGACACAGAGGAGAGCTTCAAAGTGTCACTGTTTTACACAGGTATTGACATCGCCATAGCACAGGTGAACCACAGGTTCTGTGGAGGAAGCACAGAGGTTTGGGTTTTTACGCCCCAAAGAACTATTGTTCAAAGCCAATGATAAAACCTACAGATCTAGAAATGACCATGCTAAGCTATGAGGAGATGATTTATCCACAGATTTCCCTGAACAAGTGCTGTAAAGGAAATTGAGCATGCCTCAATGAAATATTTAGCACACACTCTTTTCTTAAAGTATCAGTCTGTTTCCTTGAGCAAGCCTGAAATTGCCATCAAGCCATTTCTAGTGTTACTTGTGACTTTCTTAAGCACTGAAAGACCTTTCTTAAAACCTCAACTTATTACAACATATATGACAAGCAGCAGGGCACAGGCGAGACTTTTGGGGCTGACCGTCTTCACTATTGAAAACAGATGTGTATGGGATTTTAAACATTGATGTGCATAAAGATCAAACATCTGTACTCACCAGCAAGCCTGTGGAAAACGACCTTTTTATTGCAAGGCTCGATGCAAGGAGTTTAATATATTCACATGTGCTGCAAAGTTTGCTCTGCTCTGACTTCTGTTAAACCCACTAAAATGAAATAATTTGCTTAGAAAAGAAATTACTTGTTATATTTCTATAGCACAGAATGAAAGGTAAGAGGATGTTCTGTTTAAATGATTACAAAATCTTAACTGTGTGACAGCAAGTGATACGGTCAAGTACTGTGGACAGTACCCATCGCAATGACTGGATCAACGCTTTGGCAGTGGAAATAGCTTGATAAACGCTTGCCCCAGGGGTGTGTTTGTCTGAAAATGAGAAGTGGTCAAAGCTGGAGTGTTTCTAATAAAAGGCTGTGATTGAATCTCCTTATACCTGCTACCTCCAGCATGCGCAATAATAAGAGAAACAATAAAAACACACATGGTTGTAGCTTTCCATGCAACATGAAGTTAGATTTATAATATTTATATACTTGCTAATGAATGATATCGATAATCATACTCACATGTAACAATGCATGTTGTCCATCATATCAGTAGGGGGATGCAGCCACAATATAGCACACACATGCACATGATACAGAAGCCATAATGTCTCAAGCTGGAGCTGACATGCGCATCAGCCACATGTATTCAGTGTGAGACCACCGTTAGTCAACTGGTGGAATCTTTCTGCTCTCTCTCTCTATATAAATTAGGTTCGAAAAATTAAATCGTCCAACCTATGGAATAATGTTTAGACTGATAACAGTGAAACAACATTCAGTTTAATTCAGTTTAAGAGAGAACCTGACTGATGGTGTTCGAAAAAAAGGTCTCTTGTAAACAAATAAGATGTACTGTACAGTACAGTGCAGTGTGTGAATAACAGCAGCAATCATCAATAATGATTACATGCTTACTGGTCTATTAAACTCACACTTAAGCTGCTTAATCTAACTGCCACATTTCTCATTAACACAATCTTTTCTAATTACAATCAAGATGTTCGGTTCAGGGCTCTGTTCTGTCTGTAACCGTCCCTGATCATTTCTCTGTAACTCTGATGACCAGGGTGAAACTAAAAACAGTAAAAAGAATAAAGTAATAAAGTGCGGTGCTGAATTGGAGCTGATAGTGTCCTAATGATGAAGAGACTAAACAAATCACATTATGGGCACATTTACAGTTAGACAGATTTGACAGATATCAAATCTGCAGACACTATGCAGCAGGGTGAGCTTCTTGTTTTGTCCCAGAAACACATTTCAACCCATATTTTTTCTCCAAACTGCTTCAGTGGAACACTTAGGGATGTTATACCCTCAAAAATGCAGCCAAAATGATCATGAGATTCAGTATAAATATATTATATATTTTACAGAACCGTTTTATTTTGGCAAAACAAAACAGTGCCAAATGAGCCAGATATTGCAAATGCAGAGTTTCTGTTGTTCTGTTTTTTGTTTGTTTTGAGTGGCAACACATTAACCTTAGAAGTCTGCAACTGCTGCCCATATATGCAGTCTGGCATAAAAACAAAATAATGAGATTTCAAGTTATCATATTATCCAAACTTAAGTTGAACAAAAATCACAAAGTTAAAATGACAGGACCTGCTTTAGAACTCTCTCTAAAACAAAGTCCAATTCAGACAGTACTAACACAGAATCTCTGTGGATGGAGGGGATGTGTCTGGAGAATAGAGGCAAGTGGCTGAAGGAGAAACAAATCTTCTTGATCCTGGATGCCTCACTCCTGATCGAGCAAAGCCAGTTGGCAGTGAAGTGTGGAACAGCCTGAGGGACTATTTTCAGACAGAGAGAGGGAGGGTGGTATTTCAGGACACTGTTCTCCAGCAACACAAACTGCAGAACAATGACGAAAATGCAGAGTATGGTATGTGTATTCCTGCAACTAAAACAGTCTTTGTTTGGATGATCAAAAATAAATAAATTAAAAAAAATAATAAAATAAGGAACACTTTATTAAGATAAATTCTGCTATGAATTAAGGTCACTCTGGTTTCTTCTCTCAAACGGAGAGTTTTTTATACACACACTCCTGGACAAAATTTTAAGACCAGTTGAAAAATTGCAAGAGTATACATTTTTCTTAAGAAGGTTCTAAGTAGAGCTTCAAAATGCAAAAAGAAGAAATGGGAGTGAGACAAAAAAAACTTGAGTAAGCAATTCATTGCAAACAATTAAACAAAACAACAATTAAACTGAAACTGAACTGCCATTCTTGTTAATCACCTCAAAAATTTGTTTTGGCATGCTTGATGCCAGTGTTTCCAGGAGGCTAGAGAGAATGTTGCTCCATGTGGTGAAGATGGCTTCACGGAGGGCATCCACTGTCTGGCACTGATGTCCATTTTTGTAAACTTCCCTTGCCATCCATCTCCAAATGTACTCAGTTGAATGCAGATCAGGGGAATAAACAGGATGGTTCAAAAGAGTGGTCTCCTGGAAGAAGTCCTTTCCAAGGTGGGCACTGAGAACTGCTGCATTGTCCTGTTAAAATAAACCCAGTCATTACCACACAGATGAGGACCCTCAGTCATGAGGGATGCCCGCCGCAACATCTCCACACAGCCAGCCGCCATTGGATGCCCATACACAACCTGAAGCTCCACTGTTCCATTGAAGGAAAAAGCCCCCCAGATCACGATGGCGCCCTCTTCCCTGTGCCATGTAGAAAAAACACAAATGGCATTTCCTTGTCATGCCAGTAACTTTGATAGCCATTAGGACCATCAAGGTTACTTTTTTCTCATCAGAGAAGAAAAACTTTCTTCCACCTTTTAACGCCCCATGTTTGATGCTCCCTAGCAAAGTCCAAAGGGGACATTTTGTGATGTTGAAGGAGATGTCGACTTTGAAGATGTTTTTTTGGTTTTTTAGCCCTTCCCTTGCAGATGCAGTCTGATGGTTATTGGGCTGCCTTCAGCCCCAGTAACCTTATTTGAGGCAGAGGGTTTCCTATGACTTGACCAATAGCCAACTGCATCCTCCAGCTGGTGATTTTTTTGGGGGTCTACCACTTAACATTTTTGTTTCATAGCCATCAGGATCTTTTAAGAAATTAAAAATGAATGTCTATGCATCCAACCTCAGCAGCAATGGCACAGTGTGAGAGGCCTTGCTTATGCAGCTCAACAATCCTACCAAAGACAGAAAGCTTTTTAGCCTTTGGCATCAGTAGGTCATGACAGTGTGAATGCCTGACAGAATATGACATGACCAAGCTATTAACCATAATTTGATTTAATACTGTTATAGGTTAACTGGTCATCAGTCCCCTGATCTGGTCATGTAATCTTGTTTAGTGATGGTTATGCAACCGTTGGCATGTTTGTAGCTTGTATATCAAACATCAGGTAATAATGTGTGGTTCTGTCATGTGTCCTTCAGAGGTATCCTTCAGTAACATGTGCTGCATAAAGGCAAGTGCTTGTAGGGTGACTCATGCACAAACAGGGTTAAACAACAAGTTTTTCTCTGGCCTTAGCTTGGTGCTAAATGGCTGACCTACATCCATCTGACAGAGAGATAACCCACTGATAATGATCACCCCCCCCCCCCCCCCCCAAATAAAAATGAAGTAAAATAATTTCTTATTTTACTTTTTCTTTGTTTACAAAAAAAAGGGAAGTAAAATAAGAAACTAGAAAAGCACTCCAAGAGCGCAGATCCCTGCCAAGCAGCTCAGTTACAGCAGTGGCTTTTCCGCTCCGATTGGGCAGCGGAGTGTCCGCTCATGTGGAGAATGCTGCGTTCCATTTACATCAGAACTGGGAAGAGGGGAGTGTAAATGATGTGATCTCTGAGTTATCAGCGTTCCAGTTACAAAGTCGGAAAAAACGTGTCAATCTACCAGGCTACTGTTAGCCATTGTGTTAGCACTGACATTGCAAGGGAAGCTGGAAAATGTAGTGACATAGGCTTGAAAAATTAGACGTCAGTTTGCAAATAAACTACAATTCCCATAATGACCTAAATGAATGAGATTTGCCATTATAAACTTTTTTTTGTGATGTCACTCTGGATCAGATCAGCACCAAAATGTAATGGCTTCTTCCTTGGACCAAACCACACCTCTGGTAAAATTTTCATGTAAACCCATCCAGTAGTTTTTGCATAATTTTGCTCACAGACAAACAAACAGACAAACAGACAGACCCTGGCGAAAACATAACCTCCTTGGCAGAGGTAATTATTGAAAAAAAGCAAAGCTTTCAGATCATTTTTACCAAGACTGTAAACACATTGTTTTGTTTGTTTGTTTGCACTTAAGGATCAACTTTTTTTTATATACTAAAGGCTGTTGCTTGACCAAAGCTTCTAGAGATCCTTAGCTGCAGTGTAAGTCATAAAGCCAAGTGAACAGATTGCCTCAACGACAAAATAAAAGGGCATGTCAGAAATGTCTCCCAGTAACAGTACTTGTTGTCAAAGTTAGTTGTAATCAAGCTGATTCAAATAATAATACAAAGTCTAGATTAAATTTCTACATTGATACTGGAAAAAGGATAACAATGTCACTATTGAAAGTTCAGCTGAGCAAAGCCAACCATATTTAAAACACTCAAATGTGAATGTATATCAAAATGTAGTTTTAAAAAGAGATGGATAGAAGGAAGTGAATCCATACTCCCTGATGTGGATCATTTAGCATGATCAAAGAGGCCCTCATTACCCTGAAGAACGATTATCGGACCTTGAAGAGTCACTTGAGAATAGAGGTGAAAGGTCAGACTGGCCTTTTTCAAGTGACAGAAATCAAAGGTCTAGAATTTTCCAGACACGCCTTTCCTCTTTTTTTTCTTCTTTGAATGAGGGACGTTTTATTAAGACTTCTAATTTTACCTTACAAATACAACAGTGGTTACTTCTTTTTTTAATGCTGCAGCATTGTAAAATGACAAATGTTATTTTAGAGGGAGCAGCATCTAGAAGTATAATATTTTAAATTACTCTGACAATTAACCACAATGTTAATGTTTCAAAAACAATTATATCAACTGAAAATAGGGAGTTATTAAATCAGAAATAAAAACATTAAAACTTGAGTCGTTTGAACTTGTCTTCCTAAAAACTTGGTCTCTGGTGGATTGCCTGTCTCCCTGCTGACAGCCGTCACCCACTGCAACTGGTTGCTGCAGCATTGACTTCCTGTCAGGTTGACCCTTGTGTGAACCAGCTGCTTTGCATTTGCATAATACCAAAATGACAGCTCATCAGCACATGAGGTTCACAGGCTCCCTCTCCCCCTCTCCTCCTGTCTCATGCTACCAGTCCTTCCTCTCTTCCTGCCAGCCTCCATATTCCTCAGACACATCCACCAGTAAAACAGTCGGATGACTGGAGAGACGGCTCTTCAGGCTGGATGTCAGGGTTGTTTGTTGTTTTAGACATGTTGAATGTTTTCCTTTTGGTTTCATAGAGATTAGTTAAAATCCTCTATCATACTTTGTAAGTTCTTGCAACTCTTGTCTGTCAAATTTCCACAAAAAATATCTTAGACTTGAATACCAAGGAAAACATCTCAAAATAATTATCTCCAGTCTCACAAATTCATTCAGCCTGTAATTGTGCGTGCAAACACTGGGGTTCTTAAAGCCGGTTAAGCAGCACACAGTCTGGGTGCTCAGTGAGCTGCAGTCTGAAAAGCAGTTGGATGAAGGACCTTGATAACATGTACATAGGGGTTTTGAAGTAACATGAATTGAATCAATCAGTTGTCATTCCCTTTAAAGCAGCAATATGTAAGAGCATTGTTTTTCTGCTCTCTAGTGGCCACTATAGACATTGAGTGTAACTGCACTGTCGTAACACAGTGCCTCACACCTATGTGCATTTGTTGGCATACAGAAGGAGGGGAAGCGAGCTGACAGGACGTCTGGGAAAACGAGTTAACCATGTGGACTGATAAGGTACAGTGTTGTCATGTTTCTTTTCAAATACATTCATTTCAAACGTTGGCTGTCAGTTGTTAGCTCAGTGTTTGCATGTGTATTCTGTAACTTTGACCATGGCTTTTCAGGTGCGTTCACACCAAACGCGACTTTGGCGACCTCGGCGATCACTCTCCATGCAGAGTCAATGTACAGCCACAATCAGCCATGACCAAGCGCGACCAGATCTAACGCGATGTGACGGATGTGTTCTGGGCGACTTGGTTGCATCTTTGGAGACACTGGGCCGGCACCCCTGTTGCTGCAGATGGGAACTCTGGGGTCACTTTGGACGTGGAGCAGGTCGCTGTGCTTCGTCGCCAAAGTTGAAATATTTGAACTTTTTGAACTTTTCAAGTGATGTCGCACCGTGAGAGCCAATCAGCGTTGTGTGGGTGCGTGATTGACACCGTGACAGACTGTTTCTTTCTAGTCCACAGAGTGGCAATCTATGTCCGTGTGGGGAGCATTAGTTGGTGAGTACATTAAGTTCCGCCTATACAGACCACAGAAAACTCACAGAAGATGCTGTTGCAGGGCCACCTGCAGTGTTTTGTGGTTGGTAGGTGAGTGAAAAGGATACAGTTGGAATAATGTCGGCTAATACGTCCTATTATATGATATATGATATGATCGCGGGGTGAAACTTTAGTGGGCGTGACGTCACTGAGCAACGGCAACAGTGACAAAATGAGCTATGAACAGGCGACAGGACTTGTATTTACGACGCGATCTTGGTCGCAAAGTCGCATTCGGTGTGAATGCACCTTTAGGCTTGGCCTAAAGGCTACGCTAGAGGGACTAATGAATTATATCCTGCTAGAGACTTCCGAAGCTAAGTTTAGGACCCTCTGAGACATGACTGTGGTAGGATGATTTGATGCTCTTGGTAAAACTAAAATATAGAAAAAAAAAACCAAGTGATAATAAGACAGAATGTAAGGCTACAATAAAACAACAAAGGTAGAAATCAAATGGGCAAATATAAAAATGCCTGACAGGCATTTCAGTAAAACTTAGCACGTAGACATTCAATTATCATTTATAGAAGCAAACAGAAATGTTTTCATTCAGTGCAAATATTCAGGATATCAGGCATGATTGAAAAAATAATCTCATGTGTCAACACTTTAGTGTTTGCTGACTTGCATAATAGAACTGCCAATAATCTCCCTCTAATTTACTGCATTACATACAGAAAAAGCCTAAGTGTAAATGAGAGAACTGGCAGCAGGCAGACTCAGGTCTCTGGGACCATTGGAAGGCCTGGTCCACTTTGAACCCTCATTAGAACAATAGCTTCCTGATGGTCTTGGATGTAACTGTATTCTTTTATCTCTTTAAAAAAGTGTACATACTCCAGCTCTGAGATTTTTTTGATTGTAGTACCACTGATGCCTTGAAAGAAAAAAAAAAAAACAATTTCAACTACAGTTGTTACTTTCACATCTGATTAGTTTGTAGTTGTGACAATCTGCATAAGTGTAGGGCAGCTGATAAAGCAAATACAAAAGTATTTGCACAAAAAAATCTAAAATGTTGGTCATGCTTTAGTCAAGGAAAAATAGCTATGTATGATTCTTTCAGTTAAATTACTAAGTCTCCAAATAAAATGTAGTCAAAGTACCAAGTATTTTGAGTGTATAAAGATTAGATGGATTATAAAGAGTAAACCTGTTTATTTCACCACTGAAGAGTAAACTTAATAATAAATTCACCCAAACAATACAACTGAGGCACTTTGTTCCTATAAATAGGAACATGTATAGCAGCGATATCAGAAATAATATTTTTTGTACACTATTTGTGTCATAGTTTTGCATAAGCACACTGCATTGTACCAAATTATCACTGAATACAAAAAATGATCCTTCCACAAAAATGACAAGAGTAGGAACACTTTTTACCTGTTGGAATAGTGAAGGACACAAAGACTAATTAATGACAGTAATTAGTGAAACTATAATCAGTGACTTTCAGCCCTGCAAACATTTAAAAAAAATATGCCTGCTGTTGTCTGACTCCTGTAGCGGTGGTGTTGGGCTTGACTCCTGTCAGGATTTGATTAATCTTGCACAATGTTATTCAGTTGTTATCTTTAGCCGATATAAATGCCACTAGCTTGCTGACTAATCAGTATCACAGCCATATTTAGAACAGTGGTTTGTTCCTTGAGTAATTAGTTGTAGCATGCTCAATCAAATTGGTTAATTTACTTTGACAAGCCAGAGTAAATCAAATGAATTTGTTAATAAATGCCCCCCTTGAGTTTAGTTTCAACTCTTTTTGAGTTTAAGATCCAAAACCTGAATTAAAGTTTAATACACATAACCCAACAAATCCCTCCTCATTAAGCTCCAACACAATGTTCCCACAAACCAGCTCCACCCACACCATGTAATAATGACCTTGATATGTTCAAATAAATAAGTATTAATGACAATGATTATGATCATAGTTGATGGAATAGTATCAACACAAGAGGACTTGCAATGAGGGACAATAAGACATAGGCCTGAATGCATTAAGTAGAGTTAGTCTTGTAGTTAATGCCCCTCTAAATTTTACAGTCTTTGCAAAATGTTGGTGTGAAACTGAAAACTAAGAGACTGTAGACAAATTGTCTTTTGATGTGAGATTGTGTAAGACTATCTTAAAGCAGTCATACAATGATTTTGACTGACATTATTTATCATGTCTATTTAGCAAAGATTTGCTTTTAGTTGAGAGAATAATCCAAAAACTCAGCCCTTGAGGGGGATCTGAATCAGGCCAGTTTCCCCCCTCCGGGAGAACGCTCACATCTGAGGGGCAGGGAGGCTGTATGATAATGAGCTCTGGGGGGGTCCACAGGAGACAGGTCAGTGGCCCTGAACTCAAATCACCTACAGATTCAGTCTGCACTGACCAAAAAAAAAAACCCCAAAAACCTTTTGTAACATACACGTGCCACAGCAAGTTAAAGTGTTGAATATGAAATGAAAATTAAACTCAATAATGAAATTGTAAACAATCCTGCTATGATTGTTGATACCTTTAGTAAGCATTGCTCAAAGGTTAGCAGTGCTAATCTTCTTGGTACTCTACCTTACAATGCCACAGTGAGTGGTCCCAACTACAGCAACTCTTCGGCAGAATTTTTCCAGCTGATGTACAATTGGTTATAGATGGCCTCTGCCTAAATGTTGGAGCTGGCCCAGATGGTCTGGAAACTGGTCTCCAAAGATAGCCGCTCATGTTTTGACTTACCAATTGTCAGACTCATCTAATTTGTCTTGGCAGACAGGTAACGGTCCACTAAACTGGAAATGTGTAAGGGTCCCCCCCTTGCATAAAGGTGGTGATCCTCAAGACATTAAGTATAGACCATCTCTATAATTAATATGTAGCCAAAATATTTGAAAAAAAAAAAAAAAAACTTTCAAATTTTCCAAAATATATCAGGGATTTTAATATATTGTCCCCATATCAATCTGGTTTTAAACTTAACTTTTCCACAGCCACAGCCCTCTTGAAACTCACCAATGACATCACATCTGCACCAGACAACAGTATGCTCATAGGTGCCATATTAATAGGCTTTTACATGGTTGATCAATACCTCCTCTTGGACAAACTTCATACAATTGGACTCTCAAAACATTATCTTTTTTGGTTGAACTCTTTTCTTCATCACAGATATCAGAGCATCAGTCTTTAGTGAGTTCAACCTGAATTAAGGTTCATTGAAAAAGGAGTACCTCAGGGCTCATCACTAGGTCCTTTATTGTTTTTCATTTATATTAATGATCTTCCTCAAATTTGTTCAAACACTCAAATACAACTTTATGCAGATGATACTATTTACACTTTCACAACGAATGTCAGGCAAATATAGTCAAGCTGACAGACTGACTTTGATAAAATGCAAAACTGTTTTGCTTCAAATAAACTTGAACTCAACAAGACAAAGTCATTTGACATGTTGTTTGGCACCAAATCTAAAGTTCTACAATATGAGGAATGGTATATTGAATATCTTCATGGAACTTCACTTGAGGAAATAGAAAAGTTCAAGTATTTGAGTGTTTGGTTAGACAGTCATATTTCTTTTAGGGGGCATATTTACCCCATAACAAAGAAAATGAACAGCAGCTTGGGTATTTTATACCTCTCTATCAATTGTTTTGCCACACTGGTAAGAAAGAAAATTGTTACTCAACTTATCCTCCCAGTACTTGATTATGCTGATACTGTTTATCAAAACAGCTCAGAAGCCAATCTTCACTCCATTACTGTTGTATACAACAGTCTTTGCAGATTTATTTTAAGATGTCCACTCAGAGGCCAGCAAAACATTACAGCCCCATACATAAATCATACAGTTTAAGAAAGTTCAGGGGACACAGAGAAACCATGCTAATTACCATTCAGACCAAATACTTGTTTAAGTTCTTGCTGGAGATCATTGGATGTATCTCAGCAGTTTCTATGTGCGAAATATTTACAGTCAAATGATGAAATTCACAAAGTTACCCCCGCTGTATACAACAGTGCTTATTTTATCAGTTTAGATCATAATACCTTTACTGTTTATTTAGTCAATTTATCATGGCACAGTGCCCCCATCTACAAAACCCAAAACCAGTGAAGTTGGCACGTTGTGTAAATCGTAAATAAAAACAGAATACAATGATTTGCAAATCCTTTTCAACTTATATTCAATTGAATACACTGCAAAGACAAGATATTTAATGTTCGAACTGAGAAACTTTATTTTCTTTTGCAAATAATCATCAACTTAGAATTTAATGGCAGCAACACATTGCAAAAAAGTTGGCACAGGGGCATTTTTACCACTGTGTTACATCGCCTTTCCTTTTAACAACACTCAGTAAACGTTTGCGAACTGAGGAGACCAATTTTTGAAGCTTTTCGGGTGGAATTCTTTCCCATTCTTGCTTGATGTACAGCTTAAGTTGTTCAACAGTCCGGGGTCTCCGTTGTTGTATTTTACGCTTCATAATGCGCCACACATTTTCAGTGAGGGACAGGTCTGGACTACAGGCAGGCCAGTCTAGTACCCGCGCTCTTTTACTACGAAGCCACGCTGTTGTAACACGTGCAGAATGTGGCTTGGCATTGTCTTGCTGAAATAAGCAGGGGCGTCCATGAAAAAGACGTTGCTTGGATGGCAACATATGTTGCTCCAAAACCTGTATGTACCTTTCAGCATTAATGGTGCCTTCACAGATGTGTAAGTTACCCATGCCTTGGGCACTAATACACCCCCATACCATCACAGATGCTGGCTTTTGAACTTTGCGCCTATAACAGTCCAGCTGGTTCTTTTCCTCTTTGGTCCGGAGGACACGACGACCACACTTTCCAAAAACAATTTGAAATGTGGACTCGTCAGACCACAGAACACTTTTCCACTTTGCATCAGTCCATCTTAGATGAGCTCGGGCCCAGCGAAGCCGGCGGCGTTTCTGGGTGTTGTTGAAAAATGGCTTTCACTTTGCATAGTAGAGTTTTAACTTGCACTTACAGATGTAGCGACGAACTGTAGTTACTGACAGTGGTTTTCTGAAGTGTTCCTGAGCCCATGTGGTGATATCCTTTACACAGTGATGCCGGTTTTTGATGCAGCACCGCCTGAGGGATCGAAGGTCACGGGCATTCAATGTTGGTTTTCGGCCTTGCCGCTTACATGCAGTAATTTCTCCAGATTCTCTGAACCTTTTGATGATATTACGGACTGTAGATGATGAAATCCCTAAATTCCTTGCAATAGCTCGTTGAGAAATGTTGTTCTTAAACTGTTGGACAATTTGCTCAAGCATTTGTTCACAAAGTGGTGACCCTCGCCCCATCCTTGTTTGTGAATGACTGACCATTTCAGGGAAGCTGCTTTTATACCCAATCATGGCACCCACCTGTTCTCAATTAGCCTGTTCACCTGTGGGATGTTCCAAATAAGTGTTTGATGAGCATTCCTCAACTTTCTCAGTCTTTTTTGCCACTTGTGCCAGCTTTTTTGAAACATGTTGCAGGCATCAAATTCAAAATGAGCTAATATTTGCAAAAAATAACACAGTTTACCAGTTCGAATGTTAAGTATCTTGTCTTTGCTGTGTATTCAATTGAATATAGGTTGAAAGGGATTTGCAAATCATTGTATTCTGTTTTTATTTACGATTTACACAACGTGCCAACTTCACTGGTTTTGGGTTTTGTATATCATAAATTTTATTTAGCTTTGGCTTAGAATATGACACGTCTACTGTTTATTGTAGCTGATTTATAATGGTGCAATGCCCTCATCTATATCATATTTTTCTTCAACAGGTGCACAGCTCAAGGAATCCTGCTACAAATGAACAAGAAGCCTAAAGGTAGTCACAACAGGTATTTAATCATGAAGTACATTTGATTTGCAGTGTTTTGTTTCCATAGATTTGATCAATATCACTCATCTTACACATCCATGTCCGCATGTACATCTTTTAGCAATTATAGATGATTGTAATGCTGCTCTAAAACAGCTTCAGGTTTGGATACAAAATACTTGAACAATAATCCTTTTTACTGACACACTTTAAGTGGTATAGATCGTTATACATCATCTGCTAACTGTAATGTATTCATTGTTAGCTCTGCTAAAAAGACAATTTTTGATATGATATCACACAGATAAATGCTTCTATATTTTTTCATTATACCCTGGTAATGTGACAGTGAGGTTCGTCATGGTTCTCTTTTTATCCCCTTAGGTTATAAGAAGAATGAAACAATCAGATGCTGAAAACGTCCCATGGGCCTAAACTTTAAAAGAAGTTCCTGTTAATCCTGAATATCATTTTACACAGTTAAATTATATTTTTGTTCAAGCTACATCTGACTGTTGATAGAAAAACTGTTTTATTTCAGAGCAACAAAACAAAAGAAACAATAACAATTAGACACATATATTCTCCATTATGAGACTGATCACAAACAAAGGAGCACATACAGGCAAGAAAACTCTGCACCCCTGTAAGCCCACAGTAATGGAGCTACTGTGCAACAAGATGTTTCAAGCAAATACGTTCTCTGATTCTCAAAACTACCAAGAAGTTTTTGTGAGCTGGACTTTTTGATTTGTAGGTCAAAAGACCAAAGTAATTGGAACAGCTTGTCTGGATCTTGAAGTGTGAAGTCACTGATGCTGACAGCAGATGTTTTAGGCAGCATTGACCTTTGAACTTTGACCCAAGGGTTGCTCCTCTGTTGACATGAAAAACTTGGCACACTGAACAAGTGACACAAACAGAAGTCAATAAAATAATGCATTTCTCTGAAGATGGACTTAAATCTTACATTTATATTTTTCTGAAACTGTAAATAATAAAAAGGCCATGCTGCAAAGTCTCTCCACCTACTAAAAAATATGTTGAGGTCATAGTTGAGTTTTAAACATTACCCTCCTGATACCCTTGAAGATGTTCTCCTTACTGAAAACAGTTATACAAGATGATGTTGTGTTTATTTATAACCTATAAGATAACAAGAAAGGTTTTTTTTTTTTTTTTTTTTACCATATTAACAGATCAGTAGTACACTGTAAAAGGTAACGTGACATTTCAGAAAATTTGTTGCAGAAAAATCTGCTGATGCAGCACAACCTGACATTTAAGGGGAAAGCATTTACTAAGCAAAAACGAACGAAATAGAACCCTTTACATAATTTCCCTGTTTATGACAAAAGTATTTTACGATATGGCACACTTTTGAAATTGTGGGTTAACCAAAGGTGCTTTGTATTATGTGTTATACAATTCTTTATCGACCCATTTTGTACTTTTTCATATTCTTACCATGGTATTGTGTTTATATATATGGCTCTAACATTATAGCTGTTTGTGTATCTGTTACTTGTACTCGTTACAAAAGGTATCAATGGTCATGTGTAAAAAATAGAATCAACCCATAAAAATACCACCTTATGGTGATCACAGTGTCATGATTAAGGTGTCAACTGTGTCTACATCAACTGTTTATTCCTAAAATTATATTACTCTATTCTTATTAGGCCAGATGTTAGATCCCTGACCAGGGAGAAGCTCTGATGCTAAATTTCATCATCAGTTTAATAACTGATCACCAGCATTTATTTTTAGTATCAATGAAACGAGTTTAGGAGCTTTGTTCTGGCTTTGTTCTTTAAATCTGCACACATTTTATCCTTACTTACAAACGTCTCCCCACATGTATACTTTTCATGCAGCTGCTTCTTCCTTTTAACATCATTCACAGTACACCCATGGAGAGAGCAAGCCAAAGATGCTCAGGTGTGATGGTTTACAGAGTGACTGTGTTGATTGGTGACTTATGGCGGCCTGAATCTTATGTTGCTAACGTTGCAGCAGCATTTCAAAGATGCAAGAATGGAGCAAGCCTTTCTCTCATTTAATTAGTTGTAACATCAACAAAAGCTCACTGAGCATGTCTCGTAGGAAAACCACAGAGAGAAACTTTTGTAAAAAAACGCCACAGGACACTAGTTAGCATGGTCTCAAGTTAAGCTATGACATCAGAGACGGCCCCATGTCTTGACTGGCTGTGCACAGTTATTTGTCTCACACATCCAACTGTACCTGTCTGTCTGTCCCTCTTCATAGGTCTACAGATTTAGTCACAAAGTTTTCTGGTGTTTATTGAGCTCAAAGAGGAAATAATCAAACTAAAAAGCTCATTACACACTAGCACAGTACATGCTAACGTTCCGAGCTAACTGCACTACTGTCGTTTTATATTAAAATCTAACAAAAACTCTTCTGTAGAAACACTTACCAGTGGTGGAGCTGCTGTTGTTGGTCCCAAACTGTAGGTAGAGATGTTTTTAAGAAGCTCAGTGTAGAGGTAAGCCTGGAAGTCTATTCCCTTTAAGCACTGCCTGTAGCCCAAACAGGTACATTACTGTTAAAAAATAAAACCTACACAGTTTTTTCTGGTCTTCTGGTGCTGAGCTGGGCCAGAAAATAAACCTCTGGGTTGGTATTTAAGACCAAGAGCAGAGCAGATAGCCTTTTTGGCTCTCATACCCGGCATAGGTCTGAGCAGCATGGTGCAAAGAGGAACGCCCACAAAACGTTACATCTGGTTTGCGGTGAGGGGAAAACAAACTCCTTTCCACAATGCCGGGGAGCTTCTCTGTGACCGGAAGGTAGACAGGTAGGTATCAGAGGCAGGTATTTTGTAATGGAGCACAGCCCCAACAAAGCCACCAGTAAAAAAGTTATGAGTGTAAATCCCTGTATGAGATACCGAGTTATCAATAACCAATTTGCAGCTCATGATGGCTATTGTGCATCAACAACCATAGTGTGGTGAACACATGCCTCACAGCAAGAAGGCTCCTGATTCAGTCCCTGTCAGTCAGGGCCTTGCTGTGTGGAGTTTGCACGTTCTCTGCATGCATGGGCTCTCTCCAGGCACTCTCCTCCCGCAGACCAAAACCATGCTCATTAGGTTGATTGGTGACTGGTGGTGTGAATGGCTGTCTGTCTCTCTATCTGGCCCTGCGACTGGCTGGCAACTGGTTCAGGGTGTACCCCACCTCTCGCCCAGTGTCAGCTGGGATAGGCTCCAGCCCCTGGATGGATGGATTTGACAGCAGCACTTGCAGAGGACTCTGTGCTCTCCCACTGGTCAACATCTCTGATTTGACACAACAAATTGTAGGAGGCAGGAAGACAATTAAACATGCCAGACTTCTTGTCAGAGTACTGGGGCATCAGAATGACTCACTATTTCAGCCAACGGATTTTCCTGTGACGGGCAGGTCCAGAACCTTATGACTGAGGGGCTGGGCTGTAATTATACTGAAATCATAAAGTCTGTCCTTAGCATATGTAATAAAAGAAAAAGTCAGACTCTTTGTCTTGAAAGATTTCTTTGATTGTTTTTTTTTTTTTTTTAAGTTGAAATAATGTCACAGAAGCTTTGGTTTGATAAAAAGTATTGCAAATGTTATGTAACAAATTGGTCCTGAATCCTGACTGTTGCTCTTTTCAACTGATTAAAAAATTTTTTTGAACTGTTGTTTTTTTTTTTTGTTTGTTTTTTGTTTATTTGTTTTTTTCTCATTTGTTTGCCTTTTTTGTAAAGATTGTCAACACCAATTGACTTACCTAATTGTGAAAGACACTTTTTCTGATGTTGGGTAAATCTTGATGGATGGAGGTCACAAAATGAGAAACACAGTGAGCATACAAATGTTTTTTTGAGTTACACACGTTTGGTCATAAGATGCCAGATCGATTCTTTGGATGGAGACAAAAGCAAAAGACTGCAATGTGACTGATCAGTCATACTGCGTGTCATGTGTGAATGTTTGACTTCTGGTGTGTAGCAGGCCTCTTACAAATGTAGAATTTGGTCCTTAAAAATCTATTTGGGACAAATAAAGCCATCATTCCTCCTGCATCCCCTTTTTTCTCTCTACCTGTTTCCTCTGGCTCCCTGTTGGGTTCTGCCTTCTCTCAGGACTCCAGATTGATTGACAGGTGGGAATTAGCCATGTGTAAACACTTCACGCATCCATTTGCATCCCTTAATTCCTGGCATCACCGATCTCAAACACCCTCCACCCCCCTCGGTCCTTTGCAGACTACTGTTTCTGCTGCTGCCCACATTTTCACTGTTGGCAGGAGAAAGAGAGATGGAGGGTGTAAGGTAGGGCTGGATGGGGACTTGGACTGTGTCCACAGTTTGACTGAGGGTCACCTTTGTAAATCGAGAGCAGGCGACAGACAATCTCAGAGACAAAAAGAAGTGCTTGTACAATGAGTGCTTAATGATGATAACTTCACAGCAGAACTTGAGGAAATTGAAGCATTGATCAATAATTATATAAGAAAAGAATATGTTAAACAGTTTGAACAAGAACAGTGGTGTGTTTTTGTTTTAACTTCACAAACACTGGGTTTACCTTTCATCAGAATAATTTGATTATTTTTACATGTATGTTTGGTTGATGAGGCTACTGTGGGTCAGTGGAGGAATTGGTTGTATGTCAATTGTTGATTGTATGACCCCAACTCTTTACCCAAGACACTGGACCTCAGATAGCTCTTGTGGGAGAGGCAGTGTAAAGTGAATGTTAATGATTGAGAAAAGTAAGTATAAAAGAAATCAGATTGTTGTTCATCTCACGTTGAACTATCTGTTGTAGATAATGGCACTAACTTGAAAAATGCTTTGATATCATGACTTGGTGTCTTAATCAGTTCAGTTATATGGTTAAAAGGTAATGCATAGCTTTAGCAATGTGGGGATGATGAAGAGCAAGGCTGAGTCACTATTTAGCACTTTCACATCATTATTGTCATTGTAACCAAATGATGAATATAAGTTAACTTCAGCCAAACATTTTTTCAATTCTGGTTGATGTTTGTATATTTCAGTGTATCTCATTTACTGCAGTTTTAGGCATTGCCTAGAATAAGGGGCTTGAAACTGTGGGGGACCCCACAGATGAAGACAAATAATGTCAGATTTCACCACCGTAGTGTGTGGTGTGCCAAAAGAGAGGGACATACCACCATACGGGGCGTCGGTGGCTAGCGTGCTTGGTCAGTGATCGGGAGGTTGCAGGTTCAAGCCCAGCTCTGGGCGACACATGGCGATGTGTCCTTGGGCAAGACACTTAACCCCACTGCTGCGTCAGTGGCGTGTAAATGGGCATGAAAGGGCGTGAAAGTGTAGGCTGATACTGATGGATAACTGACATAGAAACTCTGAACCATCAGTGAGTGAATGTGAGAGCGAATGGGTGTGAATGGGTAAGTGTGACCTGCGGTGTAAAGCAGCTTAACGCAGGTAGCAGTTTGCTTTCTCTTTTGATTGTGTCCTTTTCAGTCTGTTGTATAATTTACAAGTTACAATGTAAACTTTTGTTCTACCACAAACCAACTATTTTAACCCTCCTATTATCCTCAAATATTACCAACACATTTTACCCTTGAGGTCAATCTGACCCCAGGGAAATTTGACTCCAGAAAATTATTTACTTAAAGTTGTTGACCAAGTTTTTGTGTCACGCACTTTATTTGTTAAATACATAAATAATACCTTGATGATTAAACCTGTCAGTGAGTTGACCTGTCCTCTAGTGCCACCATCAGGCCAAATGTTTAATTAGAATTGATGTATCCTGAAAAGTTTTTATACAAATCTGCTCAAATTTACTGTCAACATTAATGACCACAAGAGTATGAACCCTATTGGTTTTGTTGATGATATTATCTTTCCTGTAGCGCCACCATCAGGTCAAACTTTTAGTTTCAAAGTTAGTGTATCCTGAAAGCCTTTCATCCAAATCTTTTCTAATTTGGGTTGCACATTAATGACTCTTGCAAAATTAACAATATTGATTGATGTTGGTGACCCCCCTTTCCTCTCATAAAATATTTATTTACTTATTTTTATCTCCTTTTTTGTAACATATCTGTGGTTCATCACTATAAAGTCTCACTCACCCCTCCTCTTCAGTTATTCCAAAACTTGCAATGTCTTCAGAGACATGGTGGCTGGAGATATTGCCCTACCAGTCTCAGCGTTACAAAGGCTTTCTGTTGCTTCACCTTTTGATTTGTAAACTCCTGCCAAAATGAGCAAGCCAGTGTAGGCTTCCAAGTCAACTGTCCAGGTCTTTCCACACTAACACACTTGGAAATTAGGTCCTAAGCAAAAAAATAAATTAAATAGAACCATTTACATAATCTCCCTGTTTATGACAAAATGTTTTTGCTAATTTAATTTTATTTTTTATTTAACCTTTATTTAACCGGATAAAAGACCCATTGAGATCAAGATCTCTTTAACAAGGGTGACCTGGCCAAGAGGTCAACAGCACACGTCATGAAAAAACATATTAAATGGTGGAAATATACAATATATTAGAATACACATATTTTGTGAGTGCAAGATTTTGCGATAAAGTGCAGTAATTATAACATAAATAACAATTCAGAAACACAGGTACTGTTCAAAGGTCTCATGCTGTTTATCCATCAGCATGGATGGAAAGGCTCCTAGTGAGATGAGCTCCGTGAGCTTCAGTTCAGGCTGTAAAGAGGTCCACGCTGTGGGGGCAGCAAAACTGAACGCTCTCTTCCCCAGTTCAGTTCTGACACGAGGAAGTGAAAGATGAAGAATGTCACAGGACCTTAAGGCATAGTGGCTTTTAGTTCTCTGAAGAAGAGTACATAAATAAGCTGGAACTAAGCCAAGAAGAGCCTTATAAATCAGCATCAGCCGGTGCATATACCTTCGCGCACTTAAGGAAGGTAAACCAGAGTTGACATACAAGTCACAATGATGCGTGAGGCGGCCATCACCAGTGACAAACCTCAAGGCACTGTGGTAAACAGTGTTCAAAGACTGGTGACACGTAAATGGAGCACCCATATACAGCACATCTTCATATCAATCAAAGGAAGAAATGTTGCTGACACAAGTAGTTTCCGAGCTCTGAGTGAAAAACAGGATCTATTTCTGTAATAGAACCCGATCTTCACCCTGAGCTTGGCAACTAACCTTGCAATGTGTGCTTTAAAAGAAAGCTCTCGGTCCAGGAGAAAACCCAGGTATTTATAGTTGGAGACCAGCTCGACTGGGTTTCCTTGTTGAGTTACAATAGTTGGTATATTCACTGGTAACTCGCCTGAATTTGAGAAGACCATGAGCTTAGTCTTCTCTGTGTTTAAAACCAGTTTAAACTTCTCAGACGAAACTGAACGACATTAAAAGCAGCTTGTAAAAACTCAAAAGCCTGAGTGAGTGAGGATGAACAGCAATGCATAATGGTATCATCTGCATAAAAGTGATAAAATGCATTTGACACTTTAGTACACAGACTATTGATATGTGCTGAAAATAAAATGGGTCCTAGGACTGAGCCTTGGGGCACCTCTTTGGTAACATCCAGAACAGTGGAGGTGGATCCAGCCACCTGCACACACTGTGTTCTGTTTGTTAAATAATCACTGAACCAATAAGTGGCAGATTTAGCAATACCAATGTTATATAAAGTTTTAGTCAAGAGTCTGTGGTCCACTGTGTCAAAGGCTTTTGACAAATCAATAAAAAGAGCTACTCAATATTTCTTGCTGTCCAGAGCCTCTATAAAATCATTTAAAACTTCAAGACCAGCTGTAGCAGTGCTATGCTGTTTTCTAAAACTGGATTAAAACAATGATAAAATATTATTTGACTCTAAAAAATCCTTTAATTGATCACTGACGATCCTTTCAAATACTTTAGCTAAAATACATAGTTTAGAAATTGGTCTGCAATTATTAACATTAGTGGGTTCACCCCCTTTTAACAGAGGAAGAACAGAAGCAGACTTCCGGACTTCCGGGATTTTAATCAAGGTCATGTCAACAAAAGGTACATCTCGAATGTGTGGTTTATAATGAAGTTAGATGTAGTGTAAGTTTTTTAAATGTCCAATTAGCTTTTCATTTAAAAATATGAACAATACAAAAAAAAAAAAAAACAGAAAATAATAAATGCTCTTTTAAGCATTACTACCATAGATTTAAAATCGTATATCTCACTGTACACCTGACTTTCTTTATGACCCAATATAACAGTCAGAGATTATGATAAAAAAAAGTTTAGTCAGTCAGTGAGTGTTACATTATAAAGTTGTGAGGATTCAAATAAAAAAATACAATAAAACATTTTAGATTAAGATCTGTACAGTAGTCTTTAAATAAATGAACTTGACTGTAATAGTCAGTGCAGGGTGTTATGGGAACTTTTGAAGATAACCAAAAGTATATGCTTTATTATACCTTCAAGCTCATCGGGGCCAATGTATTATCCTGTCAGTGGGCCCACAGCTCCTTGCGGCACCCCTGCCTAGAGCTGTATGTTTACAAGAAAAAGCTGCAGTTAGGGACAATAAAGAGGGCTTTCATTCATAACACGGAGGGAAAGATACATCTGGCTTTATTTCTTTGAAGAGGGGACGGTGGAGAATCCTGCAGTAACATTGGAAATAATGAGTTGTCTTGTAGCTTTCTTCTACTTGATACAGAAGGCAGTGCAAACAAGAAACAAGCAACGGTTACTTGCACCATGTTACAGGAAGGACAAGAGACCTAACAGTATTGATCATCAGGTGGAGGCAGGGTTGCAGTGAGAAGCTTTAAGGTCAGACGCAGCCGTGCTTTGTTCTGTGAAGGTCAATGTTGGTAATCTTTGTAACAGGTCACAGGCTTTTGATGGGGGTTAAGACAAATCTAGCTTGCTTGTTAAGACTGCAGCTTGGGACAGTGATGTTAAAGTCTCTCAGATGTCTGAATTGGATTCATGTGGCTGCTGGCTGAACAAAGTAGCTATAGCTAGAGATTTTACTGTAAGCCCTGACTTGAAGGTGGACAGGTGGAGCAGGCTGAGGTTTTTCTGGCAAAGGCTGCAGCTGTCATTTATACTTTGCAAATGGAGGCATTCAGCATGTTTCTTTCATTTTCTTTTTATAAAAGTGACTGATAAAGACTGTATCTGAAGTTTGCTGAGTGACATTAAAGGTGATACTGTCTACAACACATGTCAGCAACAATCTGTGGATGCACTGTAGTGCCTGCAGCTGTGGGTACCTGGCTGTGATTGGAGATGTGGCTTTCCATGGCTGGTCTGTTTTCAGGCTGGTAATAACTGCAGGTGGTGGTATAGCTGAAGTTTTAAGTTGTTTAACCCAAAGTAGGCTTGTGCTACAGTTTTGAGCCACCAACTGCTATTGAATTTTGCTGAATCTTTTGCTGAAAGGAGCTTTAGTTGATTCCATTTAGAGAAGCTGCCTTTCAGACTCTTGTATGTAGTGACTGATGAGGTTGCTGGCTAGTTACTGGCAAGCTCAAAGCTGAAGAGACATTTTGGAGGACAAGTTGACAGCTGATGTCTGACTGCAGCTACAAGTGATTGTTACATTTGGCTTGTAGAGGCTTTGATTAAAGGTTTTGACAGAGACTGCTTTTGGGGATTGTTGGAAATCATGACTACTTAGAACAGATGATAGTTGTTATTTGGACCTTTGCAGTTGTAATTTCAGTTGGTGGTAGTCTTGGGATGTGAGAAACTTGTTTTTGGAGGCTATTACCAACTGAGGCAAAAGGTCCTAACATTGAACAAGTAAAGGCTGCCTGTAGGGACAAAGGTTAAGAATGGCAGATGGTGGTGTCTTTAAGAGTCTGCGGTAAGATTCACTGGCTGAAGAAACAGCCACAAGCTGCAGGTGTAAACATCTGCAGGTTGCTTTTTTACCCCTGTGGGTTTCAGTCAGCTGTCATTTGTAATTTACAGTGCACAGTTAAGACTGATTGTTTTCAAAGGGTGCTAGAGTTCTTTGGCTGAGGCTGAGGGTGATACAAGCTGGCAGAGTTTTTGGCAGAAGTCTCGGTTAAATCCAAACAAGTTAGTGCATTGAAATGGCAGGAGATGGTGGCACTGATTAGAGCTGTGAACCATGCCCTGCAGGTGAAGAAGGCTTAGGTACAAAGACAAAGGCACTTAAGAGAATGATAGGTAGGCCATAGGCTGTCTGGTGATGAAGACAGAGCTGATGTTTTGTACCTCAGCTCTTTGTTTACAGAGGTTGCAAGCAAAGCTAAATGTTCTGACATTGTCTGCAGACTATGGTACACTACTAATGTCAGCAACAACAGCCCAAAGGTAGAGGCAGTAGGGTACTTTGCTTGTTTGAGGCACCAAAGAGTAGATGGATGTCACTGTATCCTTTAGGGGATGTATTTACCAGAAGGCTATATTTGAAGCTAACAGGTAGTTGCTCTAGCTGTCTGTGAACCGAGAAGCTGCAGTATAGGGCCTGGATTGCATTTGTAAGCAACATAGTGTTTGTGGAAGAATCTGTAGTTTTAGCAGGGTTTAAAGTTGATGGCACCAGTAGAGCTTTTGTAACAAGAAGACAACATCATGTTTTGATTTTTCTTTTCTTTTAGCAGAGGATGCACAATGAAGTCTGAGCTAAAGGTATGTGCTTGTGGTTGGAGATGCTGCTTTGTTCTGCACCTGTCATCCACAATTTGCGCATAGGTCTGCAAGCTGGTTTTGGGTGCTGGAACTAGCAGTGCAAGACTGTCTCTTGGCTTAATTTCAAAGTCTCGGGTGCTGAAACATAAGAATGTGAATTTGGGGGCACTGGCTCCAGAAGCTGAATTTGGAGCCTGCATGAAATTCTGACTGCTTGTAAAGGTTGGTTGTGCTATTGTGGCCACATATTTTACAAGACTTTTGTGAAAGGAATCTGCAGGTTGCTGATTCTTTACAATTGTCATATGATACTAATTGCAGATAGAGGCAGTTCAGTGAATTGCTTGTAGAGACTCGTGTTGAGGGTTGAGGTTTAAGTTTAAGTTATCTGTTACTGTTTTGCTGGTCAAAGTATTGGGATGATGGTTTTTCAAAGTGGCTAGATTTTGGCAGGGCTGAAGATGCTCCTTGCTTGTAAAGGCTGCAGCCAGGAGTGAAATCTACTGTTGCAAGGCAGAGGTCTGAGCTTGACGTAAGTGGTTGCTGGTGCATTAAAGTGACTAGATGCACTGGCTTCAAACAATAATCTATAGGTGAAAGAAGAAGAAGGAAACGTACCTTATTAGTCCCTTACGGGAAATCAACTTCCTAACACTGTGTTGTTGAGACATGCTATACACACAGAGGCTGAAATACACATGCAAAAACAGGTCCTATGATCATGCACTAATGGAGAGACGTCAGAGTGATGGCTTGCTGCCCCTGAAAAGCCGCTTCCGTGCAGTTTTGGAGTTAAGTGCTTTGCTTAAGGGCACTTCAGCAGTGCCCAGGAAGTCAGCTGGTACCTCTCCAGCTACCAAACCAACTTCCAAACATGGTTCAGTCGGGATTTGAAACAGCAACCCTTCGGTTCCCAGACCAAGTCCTTGCAGACCACACTAGTGCCACCCCAAAGTGAATCTTCCTTGGAGATTATTTTTTTCCAAAGAACGCATGGCAAAGACTGCTGCTGTCCATTGATGTTAAAGGTGATGGTTTGTACTGCAGCTGTGGACAACAATCTTCAGGTGTTGGCAGCTGTGGTCCTACAGGGCATGGCTGAGCCTTGAGATTTTTTGCAGAGGTACCTCATTTGTGGCAGCTGCCATTTGAGAGTCAAGTCATGGCATTATAGCATCCTTTCAAAAACATTGCAAACTCACTCAAAGCTTTTGGGTCTTCAGGCTTTATAGAAGGCCAATTAAGAGCCTTTTCTATGTATGCAGTGGAAATTTTAAACTCATTGCCAAAGTGTTCGCACAGCAAACGTTTGGCTCTGAGATAGCCCTGATCTCCATCCATGTGTTGGCAACTTCTTACTAAGTCCTTAGCTTGGCCCTGTATATATTGTTCAAGGTAAAACAATCTGTCCTGTCCATTGTCTGTTTTCATCTCAATGTTGTGTTCAAAGGACGCCATGAATGACTTGAACTGCAAGATGTCTCCATCAAAAACAGAAATACTTTTGGGTGGCAATGTAGACAATTGCTGCTGTCTGAGAAGCATAGATGTGATCTCATTCTGTCTATTCAAAATGGCAGTTAGATTGTTGGGAACAACATTATCTTGTGATGACCTGCGCTGCTGTTGTTCCTGCTCAACCTGCTGTGTCTGTACGGGATCTAGTGAGAATATTGTCAGCCATCTGTCTGTATTCTGTACTGAGCTCAGCTTTTTCTGCATAATGAAGTTTCTCATCAGTAGTTTGCAAAACACTATTACCTCCATGTGTTGCACCATCTGCCTGCAGGGGAATTGTAGACCATGGTCTTTGTGTTTGAAACAAGGGTAGGTGTTGCACTCCTCCTTTGGACGAACAACCCTTTCCTCATGAACATTGGTTGTAGGAGCAACAGGCTGTAGTGTATCCATGCTTGTGAACTCCAGGTTCCTCTCCTCGAAGTACACATTCATGCCATCAGCTGGAGTAGAAGCTACCTGCTCCTCAGTACCAGCCAACACTGCAAGCTTAGCATTTGTAGCCAACAGGTCTGCTGTGAAGTCCAATGTCTCCTTTTGCCTTCTTATTGCAGCTCTTTCTCTAGCAAGACGCTCCTCCTCTTCTTCTAGAATATGTCTTTCTTTCATAGCAGCAGTCTTGACCAGAAGTGCTGCCTTTTCAGCCCGTGCCACCAGGTGAGCCTTTGGATCCCTGACTTACTACAGAGATACTGTCTTTGGGACCAATTTCATCCTCTTTCTCTGCTAGGGGTGGAAAAACAGGACAGATTTTAATCCACTCAGCAGCTTTTGTTTTAATCTCTTCAATATTTTTCCTGCTCAGTGTCTGTAACACGTTTATCAGCTGTTAAATGCTCTTGATATCGCTTGTGCGGTTCATTAAACTCCTCTAACATCTCTGTGTATTTCATTAAGTTCTCTTTCACTGTTTCTAGATTGGATGGATCAGACATAAGTTCATTCATCTTATTCATTTTTTGAGTCAAAGCAGCTGTTTTATTTCTTCTTGCATTTTTTGCTTCTTTTCTAACTCAGAGTCTTCCTTTTGATTTTCAGAATCAACTGGTAAGAAATCAGTGGCATTGCTATCCATATTGGAAACTGAAGTCCTTTGTTCCAATAGATAAACTCAAAAATCCTTTTCTTTAAAAAATATAACTCAATATTCCAAAAACTGTTTCTTCTTAAAACTTTAAACAAGATTCTTTTCCAAATTTCTTCATACACATACCAATTGCTCCTGATTGACATGGATTCACTTTGGGCCTTCAGATAATCATGAGTGGCAGCTGCATTAGAACTCACACTTCCTTTGTTCCAGTTGAATCCAAAGTCATCCAGTGCTCCTTTCCTCCAAGATTATCCATCCAAGGCAGCTTTTTGACTAAAATGTAGAAGCATTTTCACCCTTTTGTTTGTTTGCTCCCACTGGTGACTGAGTAAGATCAAATCTTGTAGACAATGATGAGGAGTAGAGGTTGATCCAGTCGGTCCCTTTGACCATTTATTGCAGGTAATGGTTTACAGCCAAAAAATGTGTTTACAAATAAAAACAGAAATATCTAAATCAAAAAGTCTTTGTATGGCCAAGCACACGGCTCACAGTACATGGTCAAAAAACTGTATGCCATCCTCAGCCACCCCCAGAAGCTGTGGCTGCTTGTTCTTAGGGAAGGCCTTCCCCCTTGGGCTCCTCCTTCAGCCTCTCAGGTAGCACTCAGGTCACCAGCTCCCCTCAGTGCATATAGTCACTTTAATGCACCTATATATATATATATATATATATATATATATATCTGAGCCCGTACCCTTATAGGGAAGTCTGGGATCCTATCCAGGAAAAAAGCTCTATCTCTATACTTTCTTTGGGCATTGTGGTGTCTTGTCTGATGCCAAATACTGCAAATACTGTCTGGGGTCTGGGGGCATGCTCCCCTGGAAGAAACTTTTGAATATTTGATATTTAAAAGCATCAATCAGATGCATTTTGAGAGAAAAATGAAGCAGAATTACAGGACAGTACGAATGTATAACAAAGTATCTATCTATACATGGTCACATTATGCTATATAAGAAATGAGACTGACAATCAATTTCCACAGGAGGCTTGTTAAGATAGCTGCGTTACCTCCTGCTGTGTTAGCTAACGTTATGCATCAATGACAAGATGTCTCTTTTAGCAAGCTTTAATTCCTCTAGTGATATATTACCTGTAGCCAGAGGTGGGAGCAAGTCAATGTTATGCAAGTCACGAGTAAGTCTCAAGTCATTGCCCTCGAGTCCCAAGCAAAGTCTCAAGTCAAGATAGGCAAGTCTCCAGTCAAGTCCTAAGTCCTACAGTTGGAGTTTCGAGTCCTTTCGAGTCTTTTTCAAGTCTATCTTGGCTGCTCCTCTCTGGTCTATAAGGTTGTCCATCACTGGGTTTGACTTAAAGACGCTCATTTTCTTGGTTGAATGTTGGCGAGTATTGGCTGACAGGTGGATGTCTGTAAAACAGATCCCAGATTTTTTTAGGGGTTGCATTTACAACTATAGGGAATCAATGAAAACAATATATTTTTCAAACTACAATTAATTCCCCCCCATCACATTTTTTTTAACTTGATAGTATTCTGGGGGCCGGTTAGAAAGCTGTGGAGGGCCTGATGTGGCCTCAAGGCCACCTCGAGGATGGCTCTTACAGCTCTATCCTGAGAAACAATCACGATCTCAACAGCCATCATGATCTCAAAAAGGTCAACCACTTTAAGTTGTTTGTTGAAAAAATTTTGTAGTTTGGACCTCAGATTGGAAGAAAACATTTTTTATGCAAAGAGACTGGAGAAAAAAATGTAAGAAACCTTAAATAATAGTCAGAGCCCTGGGAGAACACGCATCAATAAATCTTACAATGTTTGTCATCATAACATTTATGTAAGTTGTTTTCTAGATATCTCAAGTCAAAAGTTCATCATAGGAAAACCCCAATGTCTATGCTACAATGACAGGATATGTCGAGATCCTGATAGAACTCACATTTCCTTAATACAGCACAGCAGAGTAAAATAAAATGTATAGATGTTTGTCTGCTTATGGCCTCTGAACACTGAGGACAAATTTGCCACATTTTTACCTGATTTATACACCGTCCACTGAAAACAGCTCTGAGACCCACTTTTGGGACTTGACCCACAGGTTGAGAACCACTGCAATAGTAGACTGCATTGGGAGCTCGATCCTTTACAGATTGCTCTTATATCATGGAGAATAAGTGATGCAGAATACCTCAGGATGAACTTATCATGTAGAAAAATTAAGTGAAAACAAGAGCAGCACTGCTCCAGAAGGCTGACTCGTACTTTTTAAATCATTGTGTTCACTAAAACCGTGCACGTGAGCCAACGAGACACCGTTTGAATTATAAAAACACACAAAGTGGCTGATGATCCGTCACTGTCAATTTTCACCGCGCCTAAAAGCATCTATCCCAATTGAGGGCTGTCCGCGCAGTCCCGCTCACCAACGCTACATGTCACACAATTTTGAAGGAGTTTAAAGTATTAATTTATCTGTTTCTGGTGGCGGCTCTCGGGAGACTTGAGCCTCAGCCGAGTTTTCAAAACACGGATGCTTCAGGCAACTCCTTTCTCTGATTGGTCTTTGCGTCACCATGTCATCATGTGTTGCATTCATTGAAGATGGAAAACTAAACTACAGCGTCTTTAGTGGATCAGTCAATGTACTGTTCTATTATATTTCTGAAGTGGAAATATCCGGGACTACTGAAAAAATATTTGGGGCTAAAGCCCCGGATGCCTAGGCCAGGCGACGCCAATGTGTGTGTGTGTGTATATATATATATATATATATATATATATATATATATATATATATATATATATATGTATGTATATATATATATACACACACACACACACACACACACACATATATATATATATATATTTATATATAAATATATACAGTATATATATATATATATATATATATATATATATATATATATATATATACACACACATACGTACATACATACACACATACTGTATATCTATATTTAAAAATTGTGAATATACAATGAAGGCAATTTAGTGGGGAGGTTGTGGCAGAGGCTGATGTTTTTTGTCTGAGGCCTGAAATGGACTGACGTTTTTGTCCACTGGTAACTGTTGATGGTTCAAACTGCTTGCACCTATGGAGGTTGCTGTATTTTTTTTCTGATGATGCAGAATCTATTGATAGAGGAAGAACTTTTAAGTGAATGCGGAGGTTGAGAATGTTCGGGGCAGGCTTGAAATTGACTGATGTTGTTGTCCTTCAGCAGCTTATAGTGATAAATTCTGCTTGCACAGCAGGAGGCTGCAGAGGATTTTCTTTCTTGGGTATGGAGGCTCACTTGATATTTTGGTGGCTCAATGTCAAGGTTTTGATTAAGGCAGAAGTTTTTGATTGGGCTTTTAGGAGGATATTTAGTGCAAAAGTTTGTTGGTCAGTCCAAGTTTCCCTTTAACTATGGATTTTGTTTTGTTTTGGGTTTTTTTTCACCTAAACTTATACTTAAGCCTAAAAATGTCAGAGTCTAAATAACAAAATAAACTGAGTATTTATATATATATATATATACATATATATATATATATACATATATATATATATATATATATATATTTATTTTATTTTTTTTTTCCTTAGTTAAATAAACAATTGTAAAGACTATCAAATGAGTTCTTTACTTTCTTTTTGGATGGGTCTCCAGGCTGTGGCTCTCCAGAAACATCAACATGGGCACAGACCACAACCCCATATACATCATTCATGTGAATGGGTCATGTCCTGTTCGTTATTTCAGCGAAGATTGGGCAATCTAGAATCTCCAAAAGCTTTTGCTTCCTGTGGAGTCTGAGAACATGTCCTTGTGGTTGCAGATGGCCATTTCTTATACTGGATCCTGTCACCTACCATAGTGTGATGGAGACTTTGGTATTCTTACTCTGAATGACGATGGATTCTCTCTGGTCCATCATCAAGCAGATGAGCAGTGGGGTTCAGCAGAGAGACAGTGGAGAACAGTAGAGACTGTGAGAAGATCCTCTGCATTGATGGCTTGAGGACTGCACTTAGAATACCAGCACTGTGGGCAGGGTTCTGAGGAGGAGCAGGAAAAGTGGCAGAACGGGTCACTGATGTCGGCCTCCTCTTCCTGGTCTGTTCAGCAGGAGCTTAATGGAGGTGTTGAGAGTCCTGCAGAAAAAAAAAATCAACCAACAAGATAATGTTAGGTTTAAGCTCACTGTAAATAAACTGAAAGATTATGTTGACAATTGTGGTAAGAATTTGGTATTTCTATCCCCCAAATGTCACAATGTAATATCTTACCTGTTTATTCCTGTAGCACAAACAGAGAGTAAAACCTCTGGGATTTCTCACCGCCTAGCCTGTTGACATTCTGATGGTCTGACAGTAGTCCTTGAGGTGAATGAGCTAAATATGCTGCAATAAAACAGAGGACAATGTTTTAGAGTCACATTTAACACAAAAACAACACTCTCCGATAGCAGATGATCACTGTCCTTAGAGAGTTTAGACATACACAAAATATGAACTACTTTCACTGCCCCAAACAGCCCTCTAGCCTGCTGAGCTCTTACTATAATTCTTTAAACAGAGTCATGATTAAGTGCTTGGCCACTGACTGACCCTCAAATTTTTCGTGGTTATAAAAAGTATAAGTGAGGGGAAGCTTCATATTCAGTTTGGTGCTGAATTAAGGGTTAAATATTCTGAATTTCTAAATAAAATGAGAAGCATATGGCCTTAATCATGTCCAGTGGGTTTATATTTTAAAAAATCCTCTATGGTTTTCTTTGTCTTGGCACAAGTGCATAATAAATAAACTGAAAATGCACAATATCAGCTTAAAGAAACCACTAAAATAAACTGAAATTGACATGGCGTTGGGGTGTTGGTGGTAAATTTTAATCAATAAACATCATTGTGTCACCTGAAATAAAATCGATAATAAAACTTAATATCCCGACCACCTTCCTAAGCTTAGGTCACAGTGTGCTTCACTGCAACAGGAAATGAATGCAGGGTAGATATTTGTAACTATACAAATAAAACAGGTGTAGAATTATAAAAATGACCAGAGTATGACAAATAAGCAGGGGCATATGAACCCTAAAAATGATTCATATTAGCATCCATTCATTTAGTCATTTGGTAATGGTAGTAAATGGTAATATAACTAAATTCATAGTTTTTTTTTTCTCTCTCTTCAGAAGCAGATCTACTAAAGGTTTGTGTGTATAAAAACACGTGCAAGCTTGATTTTGGCTGCAAAGCTGATCTACTAACAAGGTGTACCAAGGATTGATGGCACGCGCAATCCATTTAGCGTGTTTGCCTTCATGAATATGCAGAATACATGCTGATTATCTGAACGTGCAAAGTACTGGGAGGAAGAGATGCAAATGTAATCATTTAGCACCTGCAATGTGATTTATCAAACCTGCAACTGATTGTGCTCAGTGTTTTTGCGTCTAAATTTAGCGCGTTTGAAAGGCAGGTGCAAAAAAAGCACAGCGTTAAGCACAGAGGGCCGCGGTCACTGTGGCGAGAAACAGGGGTTGCATTACCAAATATTTTCCGTCATTGACTGAATTTTTTGATGAATGACGGAAAGATTTGAAGGCTGTCTGTCATTATGATGGACTGGAAAAGAGGGATGATCCAGTGTGCCATCAGACACATGTGTAAAGTAAACCCTCTCTGTTTTGCGCTCTACATCATGGAGGAGGTCATTTAACCTATGTAAAAAAAAACCTTCTTGCCATAATCACTCTGTTTGTCACTCAGAGCTGACTGCATCACACTCTCCACGCACTGACAGCGAGTTTAGGAGCTGTTAGTGCGTGGAGAGTGTGGCACTGGGAGGAGTTCGGTGAGGCCGTGGAGAATGGCTTTAAAGAGATTCTGGACCACCATCCGGCATCTCAGGAGGGGGAAGCAGTGTGCTGTCAACACTGTCTATAGTGGGGATGGTGCACTGCTAACCTCAACTCAAGGTCAAGGTCAAGGTAAACTTTATTATCCCCAAGGGGTAATTTGTTCTGCAGCCAGCAGTATCACACAGACAACATTGTGGATTGGTGGACAGAATACTTCGAAGACCTCCTTAATCCCACCAGCACGTCTTCCAGTATGGAAGCAGATCTGGGGGACTCTGTGGTGGGCTCTCCTATCTCTGGAGCTGAGGTCAAAAAGCTCCTTGGTGGCAGGGCTCCAGGGGTAGATGAGATCCGCCCAGAGTTCTTCAAGGCCCTGGATGTTGTGGGGCTGCCATGGTTGACAGGACTCTGCAACATCACGTGGACATCGGGGGTAGAAGATGGATGGATATATATATGTATGTATATATATATATATATATATATATATATATATATATATATATATATATATATATATATATATATACATATATATATATACAAACACAGTATATGGATAGTCTTCTGTTTATACTGATACAAAGTGTAAATCATTCAATATAAACAATATAAACGTGTGGTGATTGAATGTTTTCAACACCAGAGGCCTTAAAAAATTTACTCCAGACCCTTTTCTTTTAGAGAATAATTAAATACATTCACTCTTACCAAAATTGTTGTGATACATTTGTTACCAGAGATTTAAAAAAAATAAAGAAAAAAAATACAGTTGGTGTTATTGGTCAATGAATTTGAGAGTCAGCAGAAGTAATTGAACTCACTCAAAAACTTAAAACATCACAAATAATGTTCAGATCTCACATATTTTCATGATAGGATTCTGTCATAGACAGGTCTTAAGAGGTTGTTTGTGCTTATCAAAATATAAAACTCCTCAATAAAATTATTATATTTAGCAGAAATCTCGGTGTTAAACTTGTGAAATCCTCTTTGTGGCACCTTCATGCTTTTAGAAAATGATAATGTCATGTATGATGCACCTCAAGTGGCACTTGGAAACCAATGGATTCAAGCTGCAATTTTAACAGTGACAGATTAAGTCACATTAGCAAAAAACATGCACAATAAATACACTGCCTGGCCAAAAAAAAAGTCGCCACCTGGATTTAACTAAGCCAATAGGTACGAGCCTCCTGTTGGATAATTACTGCATGGGCGATTATCTTTCAGCTGGCAACAAGTTATTAAACCCCAGCTGATGCAATGAGTAGCTTCTCATTTCTTAAACAACCATGTTGAAAGACACATCCTGTGTTCATGGAAAAGATGTTAGTCTGTTTAAGAAGGGTCAAATCATTGGCATGCATCAAGAAGAGAAAACAAATAAGGGGATTGCAGAAACTACTAAAATTGGATTAAAGCCCCACTATGTAAGATTCAGGTTTGTCTGCTCTTGAGGGGTCTCTCTGGTCGTTGGGTGTAATTGCACTGTCGTAACACAGCACCTCACAGCAACGTACATTTGTTGACATACAGAGCCGGGAGAAGCGAGTCGACAGGACGTCCGAAGACACAAATAAACCCCGTGGACTGATATGGTACAGTATCATGATGTTTCTTTCCAAATATGTCGTTTTTCAAGCGTCAGCAGTCAGTTGTTAGCTCAGCATTTGCGTGTGAGCATCCTGGGAGCATCTCTCTCTCCTGCTGAAATAACCGGAGCTGGATGTGGTTATGTTGCGTCCACCATGTTCGCAGACTGCAGGACTTAGAAAAAGTGAATGACCGAGCGTCACGGCGCCATGAATATCTCCGGCAATCTGAGAAACTCGCCGGCAAATAACCGCTGGTAGCATTTAGTGACAAAACAACGTCCACCAAGTTACACAAAGCATGCAGTGCTACGGAGCAACCACCGACTGAAACCAAGTGTTGAACGGGGGAAAACCCGACGAAAACATAACTTACCTCTCCAGCAGTAACTTTGCAAGGTGTCTGTCTTGCAATTTTCCATCTCCGGACACTCTCGCCACCGAGCAAAGTGGGCTCCAGTGTTAATTCTAGTTTTGTTCCTTGCGTTGTCCGATAGTCTCTTTTTGACCCTTGAATCTGGAGAAAGAGTCCTCCTCACACGCTTTGCGGATGCCATGGCTGCTACTACATGCAAAACACCGGCTTCTTTAGCTGGAAGCCAAATCTCGCGTAGTGCCGTAAAGCAGTTTGCACTTCTCGCAGCATCTTGCGATATGTGTCCCCGTCACGGGAGCAAAAGTTACATAGCCCCTAAACAGAGCAGGGAAGCGTTGTGGGGGGAAGGTGGGGGAGGGCCATTCTCTCTGTTACAGCACCGAGCTCCACTGAACAGACTTTGGAGAGAATATTTGAAGGCTCAAAAGATCTGCAGTGCTGCTTTAAGAACTGTCCTGGAGTAAGGTCATGTGGTCTAATGAGTCCAGATTTACCCTGTTGCAGAGTGATGGGAGCATCAGGGTAAGAAGAGAGGTAGGTGAAGTTATGCACCCATCATGCCTTGTGCCTACTGTCCAAGCCTGTGGGGGCAGTGCTATGATCTGGGGCTGCTGCAGTTGGTCAGGTCTTGGTTCAGCAACATTATGGCCCAAAGAATGAGGTCAGCTGACTACCTGAATATATTGAATGACCAGGTTATTCCATCAATGGATTTTTTCTTCCCTATTCCAAGATGACAATGCCAGGATTCATCGGGCTCACACTGTGAAAGAGTGGTTCAGGAAGCATGAGACATTTTCACACATGGATTGGCCACCACAGAGTCCAGACCTTAACCTCATAGAGAATCTTTGGGATGTGCTGGAGAAGGCTTTGCTCAGTGGTCAGACTCTCCCATCATCAATACAAGTTCTTGATGAAAAAATTAATGCAACACTGGATGGAAATAAATCTTGTGACATTGCAGAAGCTTACTGAAACAATGCCACAACGAATGCGTGCTGTAATCAAAGCTAAAGTTGGTCCAACAAAATATTAGAGTGTGTGACCATTTTTTGTGGTGGCAACTTTTCTTTTTGGCCAGGCAGTGTATTAAAATATGTGAAAAGGAAATTTGTGACACAGAGACAGTTCATCCATTTGTAAGACACCCCTGACATGTGATTCATTTATTTATTATATAAATGCCCCACAAATAAAATAACTTACAAAAGAAAGTTACACTGGGATGGTCGCTTGCACAATTTTTAACAAAATTTGGTCAATAAATCAGGTATAGTATAGTTCTGATTGTCTGAATCATTAATCCTAACACCAGTGATCATGAAAAACATAATGTCTAACATTTCTGACAGAAATTTTATGTTTGGTTTGTATTAGTCAAAATAAATCTTTAATTCTTCACAAAGGCAAAACAAAAACAAATCTTTTTTTTTTTTGTCAAAATTACTGATCAGCTTCATACATGATATTCTAGTGGCATCATTTTTATAGGAATCACATCTTTGCAGTAGTAACTTATTCTCATTTTTTCAGACTGGTCCTCAGCCATTTATATCTATTTGTCCCACCCCAGGAGAGACGATCATGCTGGTTGAGTCCAAGCAACAGTGCTATTGATCTGCAGTCATTTTACTCACCAAGTTCAAAGTTATTGATTACCCCTCAGAAGGTTGTCTGCTCAACAAAGGGAAACTCTGAGCCCTGGTGGAAAAAATACAGCAAGACAACATGAGAAAACATCCACAAGGTCAGATTAAACATTAGTAATACTGGAGGACTTCCATTTTGGTAAAGGAGCATCACTAACACATTTCCTTCAATAACAGAGCTCAGTTACATAGTTACATGATAAGATAATTTATTCCAAGCTATTAAAAACAAATAAAAGCATCCAAATCAAATATCAGGAACCATGGGCGCTGCTAGGTATAAAGCTCTACTGGGGCACAGGCCACCTACCGCATATCCACAATCACACACACAGCCCCACCCTTCTGCCACACTCTTAGATAAAGCTGTCAAAAATAGTGATGTCGAACAATAACTGCAATTATGTCATTGTTCCCTAGAAGTCCATATCATACATGTCTACAGGTTTGTTTATGCTCAACCAGCAATTCCAAGAGTAGCATTGTGGTAGGTGTGTTATGTTTCTGTGTAGTTTGTTGGTGGTTGCTCTCTCCCCCCCCTCCCTTCCTGTTTTTTCCTGCAGGTCTGTGTGAAGCAGGGTGAGGCTGCAGCAGATCAGACACACCTGTGGTCACTCTGCCAATCAAGCTCCCTTTAAAAGCCTGGCCTGGAGTCGACCACACTGCCAGATAATTCCTTCTTGTAAGGTAGAGTCACTTTCTGTGTTCAGAAAGACCTAGTTTAGTGGAAGACCTGTTGAAGCCTTTTGTTGGATTTTTTCCTGACCTGCCTATTTTTCCTGTGCTCAGGTTTTCGAGAGCGTCAGCTGCTGCTTCAGTCTTGAAGATCCTGCTTTGCTGAACTTAACCCTGCTTCCACAGCCTGCCAAGTTTTTTGTATTTGTGTTGCTGAATAAATTTTTTCAAACCTGCAAGTCGCCTCCTGCTTTGAGATCCAAATTTGGAGTAAAACCTAACAGAATTATCTGGCCAAAATGGATCTCGCAGAGGCAGAAAAGATCAAACAGGCTATTTCCTCTCAAGGAGCTAGGGTTGGGCAACATGAACAAGCCCTACAACAGATTATGGACTCGCTAAGCACTCTAGCCAGCAGTGTAACACAGCTCAGCAGCCGTATGGACCAAGTTTCGACCCAACTAAACTCACTGGCAGCCCCGGTCCAGGATCAAGTACCACCAGTTCCTGCTCCATCCACCTCGGCTTCACCTGCATCAGTTCCAGCTTCTCCCGACGCCCAACCCAGCCAATCCAGAGAACCATACATTTCACCACCAGTCAGGTATTCGGGAATTTCAGGGTCATGTAGCCAGTTCCTCCACCAGTGTTCTCTGGTGTTTAATCAGCAACCTTCAACATACAATTCTGATAGATCCAAAATAGCATTCATTATGAGTTTACTATCAGACAAAGCATCAGCCTGGGCCTTAGCTGTTTCCAACAATAATTCACCCATTTGTCAGTCTTTCCCTTTATTCACGGCTGAAATGCTTAAAATTTTTGATAACCCACTGCAAGGAAAGGAAGCTAGTAGCCGCCTCCTTTCTTTACGCCAAGGCTCTGGTTCTGTTTCAGATTATTCCATTGATTTCCGCATTCTCGCAGCCGAGAGCGGGTGGGATGAGAAAGCTCTGCAGGGGGTTTATCTTCGTGGTTTGAGTGAGGAGCTGAAGGATGAACTAGCCGTGCGTGATGAAACCTCATCCTTAGATGAGTTGATATCCCTGACCATCCGTTTAGATAATCGCCTTAGAGAGAGACGCAGGGAGAGAGCAGGTAGACAGGGTTTCTCTGTCAGGCCTCCCAAACATGCACCTTCGGCTCCACCCCTGCTGTCTTCAGATCAGCCTTCACCCAGCGTCTCTTCGGTGCCTGCCTTGTTTCCAAGCAGCGAGGAACCTATGCAGCTGGGAAGGATGAGACTCACCCCAGCTGAACGTCAACGCCGCTTCCTCCAAAGGCTCTGCATGTACTGTGGTCAGGCTGGCCATATCCTCTCCAGCTGTCCTGTTCGGCCAAAAGACCAGGCTCATCAGCCACAGGAGGGGCGCTGGTGAGCCATACTTCGACCGTTTCTTCTCCCTCCAACAGGATTCAACTCAGAGGTACTGTTTCCTGGTCACATGTCTCGCTCCCCACTCAAGTATTGATTGACTCTGGCTCAGATGACAATTTTATTGACTCTGACTTTGTTTCCCAGTCCAAGATCCCCTCTGAACCTCTACCTGAGCCCAAGGACGTTTTTGCTCTCGATGGGAAGCTTCTGGCTCAGGTCACTCATCGCACCACCCCTGTGTCCCTCCATCTTTCTGGTAACCATCACGAGACCATATCACTGTACATCATTTCCTCTCCTGCATCACCATTAGTATTAGGTCTCCCCTGGCTAAAGTTGCACAACCCACATATAGACTGGTCACTTTCCTCCATCACTAATTGGAGTTTGTTCTGCCACTCTCATTGTCTACATTCAGCCACCCCTGCCTCTGTCACTGCAACACCAGCTCCCCCTAAACCAGTTGATCTCACCTCTGTTCCCTCAGAGTACCACGACATCCAGGAAGTCTTTAGTAAAGACCAGGCCTTGTCTCTTCCACCTCACAGACCCTATGATTGCAGTATTGATTTGCTCCCTGGCGCCCCCCTACCTACTAGCAAACTTTACAATCTCTCCCGACCTGAAAGGGAAGCCATGGAGACCTATATCTCTGAGTCATTAGCTGCTGGACTCATTCGTCCCTCTTCCTCACCTGTGGGGGCTGGGTTCTTTTTTGTTGATAAGAAAGATAAGACTCTGCGCCCCTGTATTGACTACAGGGGTCTGAATGATATTACTGTGAAGAACAAATACCCCCTTCCACTCATTGACTCTGCTTTTGGCCCACTCCACCAAGCCACCATGTTCACCAAGTTAGACCTTCGCAATGCCTACCACTTAGTTAGGATCAAAGAGGGGGATGAGTGGAAGACCGCATTCAACACACCACTGGGACACTTTGAGTACCTAGTCATGCCCTTTGGGTTAACTAATGCCCCTGCAGTTTTTCAGGCACTCATTAATGATGTCCTGCGTGACATGTTGAATAGATTTGTGTTTGTTTATTTGGATGATATTTTGATTTTTTTTCCCGCTCTTTTGATGAACATGTCCAACATGTAAGACTGGTGCTTCAAAGACTATTGGAGAACAGACTCTATGTCAAAGCTGAAAAATGCGAATTCCATGTTTCCTCTGTGAGTTTTCTGGGTTTTGTGTTGGAGAAAGGGCAAATCAAAGCCGACCCTGCCAAGGTCATGGCAGTGGTTGACTGGCCCACTCCTACATCAAGAAAGCAACTTCAAAGGTTCCTAGGGTTTGCTAATTTCTATCGAAGGTTTATCCGTAACTATAGTAAAGTTGCTACACCGTTAACCAAGCTAACTTCAGTGAAAGTCCCATTTGAATGGTCATCAGCTGCAGAGACTGCTTTCACTAAGTTGAAACTGCTGTTTTCCACTGCTCCTGTGCTGTCTCATCCTGATCCTGCAGCTCAGTTTGTGGTGGAGGTTGATGCCTCAGACTCAGGGGTTGGCGCAGTCCTCTCCCAACGCTCCTCCACTGATCAGAAGATGCACCCTTGCGCCTTCTTCTCCCGTCGACTCACCCCTGCTGAAAGAAACTATGACGTGGGAAACCGGGAGCTGTTGGCGGTTGTTCTGGCTCTACAGGAGTGGAGGCACTGGCTGGAGGGCTCAACTCATCCATTTGTGGTATGGACAGATCATAAAAATTTATCCTACCTCCGTTCTGCCCGCAGGCTCAACTCACGTCAGGCTCGGTGGGCTCTGTTTTTGGGTCGTTTCAACTTCACTATCACCTATCGGCCTGGCTCCAGAAACATCAAGCCTGATGCTCTGTCGCGTCAGTTTTCTCCTGCTGTTGAAGAGTCTGCAGAGGAAACATCCTTCCATCTTCCTGTGTGGTAGGGGCAGCCAGGTGGGAGATTGAGAGGGTGGTTCAGGAAGCTCAGGCATCTGTTCCAGTTCCTGAGGGATGTCCACAGGATAAGCTGTTTGTTCCCCCTGCTGCTAGATCTCCAGTGCTTCA
This sequence comes from Cetoscarus ocellatus, assembly GCA_037902135.1. Lineage (NCBI taxonomy): Eukaryota > Metazoa > Chordata > Actinopteri > Labriformes > Labridae > Cetoscarus > Cetoscarus ocellatus. Next base: position 28,328 of record JBAMNC010000672.1, on the reverse strand, counting down.
GTGGGGCCATTCTTCCAAGGTTGCATGTCATCCTGGTTTTCAGCGGACCTTGCATCTTCTCCGGCAAAGGTTCTGGTGGCCCTCCATCTCGTCTGACACAAAGGAGTTTGTCTCTGCCTGCTCTGTCTGTGCCCGCAGTAAAGCCTCTCACCGTGCTCCCGCTGGCCTTCTACATCCCCTTCCCATTCCTCACCGGCCGTGGTCGCACATCGCAGTGGATTTTGTCACAGGCCTTCCACCTTCAGAAGGTAATACCACCGTCATGACTGTTGTTGACCGTTTTTCTAAGGCTGTGCACTTCATTCCCCTTCCTAAGTTGCCATCTTCCTTAGAGACTGCCAAGTTGATCATTCAGCATGTATTCAGACTACATGGTATCCCTCAAGACATAGTTTCTGACAGAGGTCCACAGTTCTCCTCCCAGGTATGGAAGGCATTCTGCCAGGCCTTAGGAGCATCTACCAGCCTGTCATCAGGGTACCACCCACAAAGTAACGGCCAGACAGAGCGGGCAAATCAGGATCTCGAGGCAGCTCTTCGTTGTGTTACCTTTCATCACCCAGCTTCCTGGTCCACTCACCTTCCTTGGATTGAATATGCCCACAACTCCCTGGTCTGCTCTGCTACAGGTATGTCCCCATTCATGGCTTCTAATGGCTTCCAGCCTCCGCTGTTTCCAGTCCAGGAGACTGACGTGGCAGTCCCCTCAGTTCAGGAGCATCTTCGGAGAGCCCGTCGAGTCTGGCGTGAGGCCCGGGCAGCTCTTACACGCACCACTGCTCGGAATCAGAAACTGGCAGACCGACATCGCATCCCAGCTCCTGTTTACCAGCCTGGCCAGAAAGTCTGGCTATCTTCCCGGGACCTCCCTCTTCTGACTGAGTCTCGCAAACTGGCACCCAGGTACATTGGCCCCTTTGAGATTGAACGCATCATTAACCCTAGCGTTGTAAGACTGAAGTTGCCTGCTTCTTTGAATGTCCATCCATCTTTTCATGTTTCACTCCTTAAGCCTGTTTCCACCAGTCCTCTGAGCCCTCCAGCCGAACCCCCTCCACCCCCCCGGATCATTGACAACCATCCTGCCTTTACAGTAAAGGAGTTACTGGATGTACGGAGGCGGGGTCGAGGCTTTCAATACTTGGTTGATTGGGAGGGTTATGGGCCAGAGGAGCGTTCATGGGTTTCTCCCAAACTCATTCTGGACCCTGAACTTCTTAGAGACTTCTATATCCGTAATCCAGACAAGCCTGGAGGGCCGCCAGGAGGCGTCCCTTGAGGGGGGGGTACTGTTATGTTTCTGTGTAGTTTGTTGGTGGTTGCTCTCTCCCCCCCCTCCCTTCCTGTTTTTTCCTGCAGGTCTGTGTGAAGCAGGGTGAGGCTGCAGCAGATCAGACACACCTGTGGTCACTCTGCCAATCAAGCTCCCTTTAAAAGCCTGGCCTGGAGTCGACCACACTGCCAGATAATTCCTTCTTGTAAGGTAGAGTCACTTCCTGTGTTCAGAAAGACCTAGTTTAGTGGAAGACCTGTTGAAGCCTTTTGTTGGATTTTTTCCTGACCTGCCTATTTTTCCTGTGCTCAGGTTTTCGAGAGCGTCAGCTGCTGCTTCAGTCTTGAAGATCCTGCTTTGCTGAACTTAACCCTGCTTCCACAGCCTGCCAAGTTTTTTGTATTTGTGTTGCTGAATAAATTTTTTCAAACCTGCAAGTCGCCTCCTGCTTTGAGATCCAAATTTGGAGTAAAACCTAACAAGGTGTCAATTACACCCCATGTGACCTAACAGATTTTCTTTGCACACCATAAACACTGGTCTGATCACCACTACAGCAGCTTTACAAGAACTGAAAGCTCAGTACAAGTGCATATGTTACTATAAGGAGCGCAAAGTTAGAAGTCCAGACTAAATTTACACCACTAACACTAATAATTAGAGGTGTGGACTTGAGTCTTGTGACTTCAACTCGAGTCAGACTCAGGTAACAATTTTGAGTACTTTGGCTCGACTTGACCACATCTCAAATTTGACTCATTTCGACTTAGACTTGAATGCCAATGACTTGTAACTTTACTACAAAGTTAAAACTGCCTTCACTAAAATAGCACATAACACGAATGAAACGTTCACTGGTTTTATTAAGGCTTTCACACAATCCAGAGAAAGGCAGGAAAACTTGAAGAATAAGAGATATTTTTTCATCTTCCTCATATCTAAAGTGGAGCTGCTGTCTGATCTAACCGTAATGCAGTCACCATCCGCTCTGTGGATTAGGGGCTTGATATTTTTTGTAAAAAGTCATTTTGCAGTGCATGTGAACATTGTATCTAAATAACTCCTGAATCGCTCAGTGGCTTTATGTGCTCACTCCTCCGTGTGCCAATGAGCACAAAGACGCGCACTGCAGGGGAAAGTGAGGGATCTTCAATCACTTTGTGTGTTTTTTGTAATTCAAACAGTGTCTCATTTGCTCAATTGAAAAATAATAATTTATAGGTATAAAATAATATTGTATTGTTTGACTGGCACTATACAGATGTGTATATATATATATATATATGTTTGTAGTTAGGGATTATGGGATTTAGTTGCCTTGTTCAAAATATTGCATTATTGCCCTGCTTGATACATTGCTCTGGCTCAACTCAGCAGTTGATGGATCTATGTAGGGTTCTGTTAATACATTAAAGAGGGCAAAGGAAAGGTACTCAACTTTTATCCAGGTAAAGTAAACTGCTCAAAGGTTTTATCAAGGAAAGAGGCTCAAGAAAGTACACAAATGCTCAACACTTCACTTGTTTGACAAAGGGAGTCGGTTTATTGGTTAAGACAGGCAAAGTTCGGTACAAAGAAGGCAATCAAATAAGGCTAAGGTATCCAAGACATGAGGCAAAATGGCAAGACGTGACAAGATAGAGTGCTGGGATAAAGCCTAGAGAGTGTGAGGAACTGGCAACAAGACAGGAAGACATGAGGTTTGAATACAAGAGTTGATTGGGGGTGAACAATCAGGAATCAGGTGTGACAAGACCAGACAGGAAGCAAAGTTCTTGGTTGTTTCAGTTTCAGTTAAGAAATTGTTATTTGAGTATTCTTATATTCAGTTATTTTATTGGCTTAAGTTAATAATTGAAACCTTGTCTTAAACGAGTTAAAGGGACAGTTCAGTTTATTTGAAGTGGGGTTGTATGAGCTCCATATGGCCACTAAGTACATTAGATGCAGTAGAAAGTTCTCTCCTCTCCCTCAGTAAGCCACAATCTGTAAGAGTCTGTTACGCAGAACCAGTCGCAAACAGGGAAGTACTGTGCCAAGTACAAAGGGTATTTTCTCCGCCTGCAAGAACTCTCATCAAAAAAATAATACCACAGTTTAAGAGTACGCTACCTAGAAAGTTTTTTGAGTGCATTAACTTTTCAGAAAAATGAAGTTTATCTGGAACTAACCGATTCATATCACATATTCCTCCGTGCAGCGCTGCCGCTAGCCGCTGAATCACTCCGCCTCCCTCTCAGCTGTTCGAGTCAACAAGCTAGTGACTTCAGACGCTGATTGTAGCCTCCTGTAGCTTTTATCAAGTATTGTAATTCTTTTGTTCTGACTCTTAGTGGTGTGAGGAAGAGACATTGTAGGAAATTAAAAACTAGTGATTATGACAGCGACAATGAAGTTCCATTCACTTTAGAGCCAAGAGGACATCTGTGTGAAGTTCACAGAAGAAGAGCAGCTGCAGATGGAAACCGTCACACCCCTCTTTTCACTCAAACAGATTTTCCTGCTCTTCTGACTCCCGGTGTATTGTGGACATTCTTCAATTTCCTGAAGATAAACTGGAAAAACATCCCAAACCTGAAGGACCTAATGACAGTTTGTCTTCAAAGTAAGTAACAATGATGTGTCATAGACAAACAAGCAGAGTACAGGAGGCTGTTTACCATAACATTGGAGACTACTTGTGTGTGTGTGTGTCTCTCTCTCTCTCTATCTCACACACACACACACGCACACACACACACACACAACCATTACTGCTGATTATTGGCATTGCACGGCTCACAGCAGCGCTGCATGGAGGAATACATGATATGAATCGGTTAGCTCCAGATAAACTTTACTTTTCCGGAAAGTTAATGCACTCAAAAAAAATTTCTAGGTAGCGTACTCTTAAACTGTGGTATTATTTTTTGATGGGAGTTATTGTAGGCGGAGAAGATACCCTTTGCACTTGGTACAATAGTTCCCTGTTTGCGGCTGGTTCTGCGTAACAGACTCTTACAGACTGTGGCTTACTGAGGGACAGGAGAGAACGTACTACTGCATCTAATGTACTTAGTGGCCATATGGAGCTCATACAACCCCACTTCAAATAAACTGAACTGTTCCCTTTAACACTAAAAATTCCACTGAAATGAGTTGAGTGGCTCTACAAGCAGCTGTGTCTTGCGTTATCTTGTTTTGAACTATAATAAAGTCGTCCTTCTTTATCATGCTGCACCACACTCCTATGTATAAATCAAGCCATGGCACACTAGCTGCACTCACATCCTTCTTCTAAAACACCAGCATGCCTGCATTCCCTTGTCAGGAGACTGTTTCAGCTGCTGGTGCTGTGGGTTTGAGCACGTCCTAATGACTGACAAGCCAGCAGCAGCTCATGCAAATCAGGCAATGCTACCAGAGTTGAACCTCTGCATCTGTCTTACTGAATTCACATCTGCACTGCTTGTAGTACCAATTACAACAGCCCCTCTGTGTCTCTATGTGTATGTGCTTGTGTGTGAGAGCAATGAAGTTTGAATACATCTCTACTCTTGCTGCTGTTGGGACTGTCAGCATAGAAACTATCAAAATAACGACATGTTCATTCTTATCTTATGTAGATAAGGATGAACATGACAGAATCTGAAAAGAGACGTGTCACATTAATCTGACAGGGGCATCTTATTTTTGCATATTAGTCTGTCAAGACATGCCAATGCACGGAATACATAGTTCAACTTCACATGTTTTGTTTTGTTTTCACTGGCTTTTTGTTCGTGGAACAAAACACTGACCTCAGGGTTAGCCAACAAAATTAAATCATCCCTGCTGCACTTTGTGTATGATTTGTCTGTTTCTGTTGCTCTGTCACCATGACACATGCTGGCTAATGTTTTTACAATACTCTTACCATGTAAATAATCAAAAAATCAGTGGCAGCTTTTCCAGTCATCTGTCTAATTGAAGCACTTTTTTCGCCACTTCATGCCTATCCATTTATACCCACTAGCTTCACATTTACACTTTCACACACTGATGGTTGAGGTTGCTATGGAAAGAGTTCATCAAGGTTAGCTGTGATATACAACATGGTGACAGATTCTATTGAACTAGCTTAAAAGATTCTGGCAAACCTTGACCTTGCTTACCTTGGTGTTGTTTTCTGGATAGATAATGTTCAACTATTGAAATATCAGTTAAAACTAGGGCTGGGCAATTAATTGAAAAATAATCGAAACCAACATTTAGACCCTCTAATCGAAGTAATTTTACTCATGTCGATTATTTTGATTATTTTCCTGTGTAAGTCATGTGACTGTGGCCCCTCCATACAGTCTGTGTTCACTTTGGCCTAGAGCGAAGGACGTGCAGCCAACATGGAGGAGACAAGCGCCAATTTATCAGAGGACCTTGTGGCCAAGAAAAATGCTGTCTCCTTTGTTTGGGCACATTTTGGATTCTGTGCAGAGAACATTGAGCAGAAAGAAGTTAAGTGTGAATATTGCAGGAAGACCATTTTGACGACCGCCGTTAACACCACCAATTTGTTCCAGCATAGCATAAAATAATTGTTCATGAACCGTAATCGAGGTAAGACCTTCAGTTAATCGTGATACTGAGATTAGGTCATATCGCCCAGCCCTAGTAAAAACCAGATTGTAAAATGATACCTAAAAAGTACAGATTATACTTAAAAGTCATTTAGTTAGACTGTATCTATCTACACACAAACATACACACACACACCACACACCTACACACACACACAACCTGCTATATAGATATATAGCAGGTTCAATATTAAAAGTCTGTTCAGCATTGTATGCATATGAATAAAATGTTTTTTTTTCACTAATAACTGTTTCTATGATTCACATTTATAAATGTTAAAAATACTTACTGCTGTCCTCATTAAGACAGACATTTTAATTATTTTCCTCTCAAACTCATTTATAAGAGTCTCCGTCCTGAAAATTTATATTTGATTTATTGCAAACTTAGCTGGGATCCCCTGGATTTCAGACCGTTGCTACTTTTATCAAAGGCTTAAATAAATATACTTTTGATCAGATATACCTAGAATAAACACACAAATAAGATATTTCTTCTCTGTGCACACTTACAGTATCCATGCATGCATTGTCATTCAATGCAGCATCAAATCCACACTTCTCACAAGTCTGTTTACGTGCTGCTGTAAAGCCCAGAAAGCTGGGGCTTCAGCACCATGGTTGTGGCAAGCAAGTGTCCCTCTCATCTATCCTTTGCAATCTGAAGGTGTCATGTTATTCTCAACAGATGGCACACAAAACCAAGACTGACTGAATACCAATTTAGCTCCCCCATCTGTTTTCCCCTGCCTACTTGAGATAACAGACACTCAACAGAGTGTTGAGATATAACTTGATTTCTGCATCCCTTTCTGTTGCTTGTAGGCATGTTCAGAGTGATTTCCGAACACTATGTCCTGGTTTTTTGAGCTGAATCAGTTATTTTTGCTTCCTAGTCCAATGTGCACCTGTCCATTCATTTAGAAAGCCACTCATATTAAAAGATTCCTGGCATTTTCTCTGTTGGCTGATAAAAGTATAGGTAAAAGATATATATATATATATATATATATATATATATATATATATTTTTTTTTTTTTTTAATTCACAGATTTGCAACCTGTCTTCTGTTGAAGAAAAGTTCTCAGAGTCCAGTTTATGGTTTGCTGTGGTGAGGTGACTTTATTGAAGCATGCCGGCAAGCTGGTGAACTGACAGGCAGAGTGCAGGTCTGTGTCTGTGAGCTGACCCCGACTGAGGAAGGAGCAGGGTTTGAGTACAGTCTGAAAACAATGGGATACACCAAAAGGGGAAAGGGGGTGCACTGTGACCAGACATTCTAAGTCAGTAGCAGACAGAAGACAGACGTCTGAGTGTATTACGACATGGTAATTCAGTAGACAGAGGAGAGATGTCGTTTCCTTTGCCAGTATGCATACAAAGTTCTTTGATCAAGGGTACAAGGATGGGTGGGGTCAGTCTGAGCTTCAGGTGTAAGGAGGTCTATTGTTAGGGAAAGGACCTATGGGGGTGTAGTTACCAGGCTCCAGACAATTTGCATTCCAAGGCACTTGATTTACATTGGAGATAGTTTACAAACCAAGACACTATAGCAACAATTGAACATTTTCCCTATCAATTCCACACTTTTTTTTTTTTTTTTTTTTTTTTTTAAGGTGAAAGATTGAAAGTCATCTATTAGGTCAACTATTACCATCAGGTTGTAAACAAAAATTTGGACTTTCCTCTTCTAAAGGAGGTGGTACAGTTACAGTGGAGTACATCATTGTAGTGGGTGACAAATAGAGTAACGATTTGCACATTGACTTAAGGCATTTCATCAGGAGACTCATGGCATTTAATAAGCCAAAACCAAACAATACAAGTTCGAGAATCAAGTTACCTAGATTTCTGCCATAACTCCATAGCTATTAGAGTGCCAAACGGTCTTGAACAGTAATTGCGCTGTACGTGAATGAGTCTCTTATGACATTGATGGTGCAGCAATGAATTTCATGGCTGGTATCACAAGACCCAGACCAGCCATTAGGTAAAAAGTCCTGTGCTTTCTTACCACAAATCTAATAAACACTCTTTGGTAGTGCTATGGATCACTGATTGGTGATTGTGGCAATGTTTTTGAAATGTCCAGAGGTAAAAGGTTGGGAATGACGGCCACAGAAAATGTCCTTGAAACTGTCCTTTTTGATGAGCTTTAGGTGACATTACAGTCAGATACTCCAAGGTGAAGTTGCCCATTTCCTTTTACACACCATTTCAGTGTTTTTTTTTTTTTTTTTTTTTTTTGTGAGCATGTTGAGGGTGAGACAGCTTGAAGTGTAACAAGCATAGCAGTTGGCATGACTTTTATGACAGTTTATCAGTCTAGTTTGTGGGGAGGTGGTACAGTAACAGTTTCTGGAGGTAGAGCTAAAGTTGTGGACGTTGCACATCTGCTTCCGTGCCCCTGGGGCCTGTTCTGCTGCTCCGGTGAGGTGGTGGATGTCGCACAACTGCTTCTTGGACTCTGGCACCTGTTCTGCTGCTCCGGTGAGGTGGTGGATGTCGCACAACTGCTTCTTGGACTCTGGCACCTGTTCTGCTGCTCCGGTGAGGCGGTGGTCATCACACGTCTGCTTCTGGGACTCTGGTGCCTGTTTTGCTGCTCCGGTATGTTAGCTCTCCTGTCATCTGTAGAGGCGTCGCCACCAGGGTAAGAGCCATTTGGCTCCTTACTGCTTCTGAGATGATGAAGGTGAGGACCCACAAGGTGAAGAGAAGCACTGCTGGTTTCTGGTGCATGGTGCTGGTGTCTTTTGCAGTGTGATGCGTGACCCCAGGTGGAACGACTTTCACACTTAACTGCTGTGTGCGTGGTGAGCAGGACCTGTTGTGGTTTTGACTAGCGCAGTGCCAAGGCATTCTTTCTGTGAAACTCCTTTATGCAGACTCAGTCACTCGGTTGGATGTCGTGGCACTGTTTGTCACTCAGGGGAGACTGGACAGCTTTCAAATGGCTGTGGATGAGTCGAACAGCAGAGGTTAAAGCAGAACAAAATGTCATAAGGGATTCCTCCATTGCATGAAGATCCATTCTCTTCATACAGAGAACCGAGTTGGTAGGTATAGACATTGCCCGACCAGTGATAATCTCATGTGGTGTAAGTTGAATGTGAAGTCAAGTTGTAGGGCTTCAAAGGGCCCTTTCAGGGGCTGATGTGTTGATAATGTTGTTTGCACAGTTCTTCCTGGATTGTGCTGTTGGCAGATCAAACAATGTTCACAGTATGCTTGCACATAGGAGGTAAATCCAGGCGCATACCAGTCCTAACATTTCTTCTTTTTACACATATGAACTAGCAAAAAGACAAGTAGGATCCACAACGTGGCCATCATTGTGGACCCACAAGTTATTTACATATACACATCCATGGGAAGGCCACAACTTGTGCTCCTTCACATCAGCAGCCTCTTGTGGTAAGGCCACATCATCAGAAGAGGCAATGTTGTTGGCTTGTATCGTAGGGAAAAGCTTAACATAGACAGTTTTGCCAAATTTTGAAACTGCTTTGGCTGCATGGTCAACGAAAGCATTGCCATATGCTGTTGCTAAATATGGGCCTCACATTTAGCAACAGCAAAAGATGAGGCTAATTGACACGGATCTAAAATTGTCCAATTAGATAACTGTGTTTAACAGTTGTCCCTGAAGAGGTTATGAATCCTTAGTTTGCCCAAAGCAAACCAAAATAATTTCTGAGTCTGTGAATTTTGTAACAGTTTTACCTTTTGTGAGGTGCGTTCAGTTCAGCTACTTGGGCGGAGCTTGAGGTGGCAGGGCAGAGCTTTCAATGACTGAAAAGTTATCACATATTGCAAACCCTGCATACAGCACACCATTTTCTCAAAAACAGAACAATCAATGTAAAAGACAAGTTTACAGTTAGGCAGAATGGTTTCTAAGAGATCAGGATGAGGTTTGGATGACAGAGAGGTAACATCTAACCAATCATAAGTCACCATCATCCTGTGTGGGTAAAAGAGTTGCAGAATAAAGCAAAAGAGCATTTTTTTTATAGAGTGATGTCAGGAGCAGTTAGTGATACGCTAGTACATATTTTACCTCTCTAGTCCCAGTCATATGTTTGTGTGCTTCCCTGGTAATCAGTGTAAGGGCATCATGTGGTAACATGACTGTGAGTTGGGAACCTAAGACAAGCTGATTTGTCAGTTGCAAGTGCAGCTGCAGCAACTGCTTTTAGACAGGGTGGAAAACCTCTCTCTACAGGGTCCAGTTTTGAGAAGAAATAGGTTACAGGTCTGTTAGCAAAGTTGTGGTGCTGAGTGAGAACAGATTGTGCAAATCCTACTCTTTCATGTACAAAAAGTATGAAACATTGGCTATAGTTAGGAAGGCCTAATGCAAGAGCTGCTGCTAATGGCTGTTTCAAGTTGTTAAATTACTATTTAGCTTGATCTGACCAGGTAAGGGGTTGGGTACAGGTTGATGGTTAGGACTTTTCAAGAATGGGAGCTGCCAGAAAAGCATAATCTACTATCCACTGTCTGCAGTAACATGCCATCCCTAGAAATGTTTTCATCTGAGACAATTGTGGGTTTGGTGATTTCATCGATGGATTTTACTCTAAAAGGAGTCAAGACTCTTGATAAACCACACAATGTGTACCCTAAGTACTCGATTTCAGTTTGACACAATTGAGCCGTTTTCTGTGAAATTTTGTGACCTCTAAGAGCTAAAGCCTGGAGGAGAGCAACCATATCAGTCTCACAAGCAACATCTGAGGGGGATGCTAAAAGTAAGTCCTCTACATATTATACCTAAAGTAGAACCTCCTGAAAGTGAAAAGATCTTTGAAATCTTTATGTAGTGTACGAATAAATATTGTAAGTTTAACCTCGGGGGTAACCTGGTGAATGTATACTGTTGATTTTCATAGGGGAATGCAAACAAATAATATTTGTATGTAAAGGCGCAAAGAGGAATGCACTACAGTGATCAAGTACAGTGTAGTGATTGGAGCTGGCTGGTACTTAAGACGATACTGTAGATTGGATTTGGGACTAGTGGGAAGCGGGGTAGCACTACTTCATTAATGACTCTCAAGTCTTTCTGTCTGATTCTTGGGAGATAGATATTAGGTTTTAGAAGTATTTGGACTGGTTCAGTAGTTCTAATTAATCTACCATCATTAGAAGAGGAGGCCCAAACAGAGGGGTGAACACCTGAGACCATCCTATTATGCACATCACTTTTTCCTATTGTTGTGGGTTGATTTTGATCTATTAGGGCTGCTAGCACAGCTGTAGGATCGGTCTGACTAGCTTTTAAGAAAATGTAATCTGGTGTTCAACAGATAATACAGTTTAGCTTACACAACAAGTCTCTTCGTAACAGACTTACAGGAGTGGAGTCTGACAGAAGAAAGGAGTGTGAAGTTGTAAAGTGGACATGCATTCACTAAGAAAATCAATGCTGACCAAAATAGGTTCAGATACAGGCAACACATGGATGCCTCATATTCCCATAGCTCTGACTGTTCTATCTGATGCTCTTAATTTAGTTGTTTTTGTTTTTACCATTGAAAGAAAAGCTCCAGTGTCTACCAAAAATTATGTGGCTTTCACATTAACATTTACCATTAAATGAGGTTCTTCCTCTGAACTAGCCAATTTAATTAATGGAGCTTGTAAAACATTTGTTTCTGTTTCAATTTGGTCACTGTCCTAGCAACTCTGTTTTTTTTTAACTGTTTTAAGATTAGTTTGCCTTCTGTAAGGTTGTCTAATTGGGTGCTGTACGCAGAGTAAAGTTAGACTGCAAGTTTCCATATGGACAGTTTATCACTTTGTGATTTGGCTTACCATAATAGAAGTACTTTGCATATCCTTTTGTCTGAGAGGTGTGAGGAAGGTTTCCACTCACTCTTTGTTTGATCCCTAGAACCGAGACATTTTCCCAATTGCCCTTGCTCTGCCACTGCATGTTCCTCTGCTTACTCCGCCTGTGTAGTGAGAAACTTAGATAATAATTAATCTTTTGATCAACTCTTTTGACAAACAGTTTTTTTTACGTTAAAAGGTTCTTCAAGTAGAAAGAAACTCGTAAGAGCGAGACATATAAGACATGTTTCACAAGAAAAACTGTGAAACAAACATGACACAAAAGCAACAGAAAACACAGAAACAAACATGACCCAAAAGCAACAGAAAACACACATTCCTATGTGTTTAGCAAAATCAAAAAACACAAAAGACAGACTAAAAAAATTACTGTCATAAACACCAGCTGGTTTTTAATCAGGTCCTGGACAGTGCTTCCAGAAGACTTGGAGAGAAAAAATAAAATTATGTTGCCTGCTCCTAGTTCTTTGCAGGTACTTAACTAGCATTATTTTGCAATTTGTTAAATCTGTTTAAAATTACTAAGCTAGTTTTAACTCTGCGTTGTGCTTGAAACTTTTTTCTTTATTTACTGAGCTAATTTTTAACTCTGCGTTGTGTTAAATCTGTTGACTTTCATTTAGATTCTAGTTCTTAGACTTAGGCTTAGCTCTGCACAGTACTTTCTTTTAATTTTTTTTTTTTTTCTTTCAAAAATTTAACTATTTTTATATTTTTGTGTTACAACATTTTTAAAACCCTATTGGTACCCACAACTACCGTACATGTACTTAGCAGGACCGGTTAAACCTTTCTCAGACCTTCCACTTAAAGTCCTTACAAGTTTTCAATCTTTGAGATCCCTCCAAATCAACACCCATGCCTATTTACTTTTGCCCACAATTCACTTACTGTTTCCATCAGTCAGCATTCTACTTAGACCATACAAATCATTTTTCTATGTAAGAAGAGTGAGTCAGATTCTTACAAAATGAAATATATAACTAAGTATTGGGAGAGCAATCATCCCCAGGAGAACGGGTCATCCTTACTTCTTCCCACCAGTCCTGCATAGGCCTTTTTCCCAGTGATCCAAACACTGTCCCTCTATCTTGAAGTGTCATCCAAGAACATCTCTCAAGAGTTATTCCTTTGGTCCGGCCATTATTCCCCAGTGTTCCAAACACTGTCCCTCTATCTTGAAATGTCATCCCAGAACATTTCTCAAGAGTTATTCCTTAAACCCCTTGTCACGACCACACGGCAAACTTACAGAAATTGGATGGCGTCAACTTCTTTGGGACTCCAGTTCCACAGACCTCCAACAACACACAGTAACAGGAATTGGGTTTTCAAAAGGATCCCTTACCTCTTTGAAAAATTTGGATTTAAAGTTACTGGTGTGTCCTTGGTCTGGAAGAAGGAGTCTCCATGGAAGTATGTTGCCATCCGGGCCACGGCAACAAATTGTTGAAGAAAAGTTCTCAGAGTCCAGTTTATGGTTTGCTGTGGTGAGGTGACTTTATTGAAGCATGCCGGCAAGCTGGTGAACTGACAGACAGAGTGCAGGTCTGTGTCTGTGAGCTGACCCCGACTGAGGAAGGAGCAGGGTTTAAGTACAGTCTGAAAACAATGGGATACACCAAAAGGGGAAAGGGGGTGCACTGTGACCAAACATTCTAAGTCAATAGCAGACAGAAGACAGACGTCTGAGTGTATTACGACATAGTAATTCAGTAGACAGAGGAGAGATGTTGTTTCCTTTGCCAGTATGCATACAAAGTTCTTTGATCAAGGGTACAAGGATGGGTGGGGTCAGTCTGAGCTTCAGGTGTAAGGAGGTCTATTGTTAGGGAAAGGACCTATGGGGGTGTAGTTACCAGGCTCCAGACAATTTGCATTCCAAGGCACTTGATTTACATTGGAGACAGTTTACAAACCAAGACACTATAGCAACAATTGAACATTTTCCCTATCACTTCTAATAAGTGGTCATGGTTGCACACATACTATTATTATTGTTACAGATTTACTTCTATCTTTATTTCTGTTTTTTTTTTTTTTAAATGTACAGATGTCGTTGTTTATCCAGTGTCGTATATATTGTAGTCTGGAGACTTGGAAACAAATAATTGTTATAAATTACAAATATGTAAACTGGAAGCATCAAGGGATAAGGAGTAAGAGGAGCATATCAATCCTCTGAGGTGTCATTACTCATCTAAACTCTTAAACCCTCCCTTCTTCTATACAAAAAAATTCCACCAGTATTACTCTGATACAAATAAGCATAATATATTATATTATATCATAATATACTGCCTGCATTCTCCATTTTTATCTTACCTGCACAACAGTGGCAGGATATGACATAATCCTTAGGGTTCTAAGTTGGGCCTTTGGGAGTAACATGGTGTACAGTGGCTGACAGGGATGCGAGCACATGGGTCAGGGGTCAAAAAGAGTAGAAGAAACACAGTGTCACCTTATTCTGGGAGGAAGCTCCAGGCATTAGATAATATATACCATCAGTACCAACATATAAAGCATGGAGAATGATTAAAAAATAGCCATTATATGGAACACATTCATAAAAACAGAGATTTAAACATGCACACCCAAGACACACCTTTACCATTTTGCTCACACAAAGCCATTCACACAAACACATGCCCACAAGTGAATCCATCTCAGGAGTATGTCCCCACTGGGTGTTAATGAGAGGTCATAAACCCTGAAAAGCCTCCATCTCCCATAGTTCAGGGTCAGCAGGGCCACAGTCTTAAACTGATGAATTAAACATCAGTCTATCTGTCTGGCAGGTATAAATATTTCTCTTCCATTCTGACTGCAGCAGTGTGACACAAGGCCAACGTCCTTCCAAAGAGTCCCCGACACAGTTTGACACACAGGGGGAAGGAGATGATTGTCAGTGTAATGGGATACAGGGTGAAGCACAGTTGGAGAGCAGGAAGGCCCGTGAAATGATGTTCTACTAGAGGGTAGGGACGGAATGATGAGTGTGTGTATGTGTGTGTGTGTGTAACAATCACTTTGGCAGAATTGCGATGGAACAGCAGGCTGATAAACTTCTGTGGTAAGCTGTTAGGGGCCAGAAAGGCCTTTTCTTTTGGCCTAAACATAGTCACAATCCTCAACCTACATTATATTTTTGTACATTTGTTCATAGACACTACATGTGTTAATGCTGTTAACATTACTTTATTTTCTAAATTTTATAACCATTCTCTCTCTTAGTTGCATAGCTTCCAGTGCAGCTTGTTGCACTTACAGCTTTCAGTCCCTTATGTCCATTTCAGATAATCATGTAGTTTGAGAGGTTTGGGGTGTTGCTCGCTTATTTACTGTGGGAAAAATTGGCCTGGTGTGCTTGAGCTACCTTAGCCTCTATTGTCACAAACTCCTTATCTCTCTAACCTGACCTTCTCTACTCAGGAAGGTCTGTGGTTGGTTATGCAAGGATAGGCTTGCCTTCATTTAGTTAAACATTTTTCAATGCTGATGCAGAATACTTTACTGAGCAACATCACCAACTCTCACTCCCTATCTTATAAACATTTACTTTAATAATTTGATTAGTTCTAATTCAGTAGAGTTGGTCTTATTTCATCATATGGCTATGTTAAGAACTGCTTGATTTGATATTTTGATTGATCTAATTTGACCCAGTAATTGATTCTTTATTTAATTTGTTTAATTTAGTTGATTAAGTGTTGTTCCAATAGTATCATGGTTTCTTCTCCATCATTGTAATGACCATCTGGGCCAGGTCATAACAAATGGGATGTTGTCTTAGATTAGAACCCAAGACCTCTCACAGGCCCTTCAAATAAATAAATTGATCCTTCTGTAAGGTATTACAATATTGATATTGATTGTCATGGTCTTGCACTAACCCAATTTTAATAGATCTAATGGTTTATTCTTTCAGAGGCATGACAACAAAAATATCCAAAAACTGAGAGTTTTGTTGCGATTGCCTGGAATGCCTGAATCCACAAACTTTTGAAACCAGGGTCCAGAGTGAAAAGTCTTGAAAAACATTTTTCGTATCCGTGTAAACAGGAATCAGTGTCGTCAGGGAAAATGGTGACCTGCGGCACATGTGCAGTACTCTTTCAGATGAAGGTTGCATGCGCACCTAGGAACCAACCATGTGCTCCTCCTACAAAATGTGGATTTGCTGCTGCAATACTCTGACCAGCAGAGACGCATTTGTCATATTTGCCAAGGACTGAGTACTTGGGGAATATAACTGAAAAGTTTATCTTCACCGGAAAGTGTTGTAACACCACTGTTTCACTGGAAACCTACATTGCCAAATACTGGTATGGCATGCTAGCTACTGCGTTTTCAGTCGTTCTCGTGGATCCATGTGAATTGTGATCCATCGTTTTAATACTGTCTTCCTGTGAACGCGGAGAGCCTTTAAAAATGCAAAGGAAAATCTTTTCTGTTTCTGGTGACAACGTTGTGCTGTAAACGGGGCCTTAGCATGCTGGAGCCCTCTGCCAGGTGCTGCCACATGGCCTTGTTGGTCAATGGATTAAGCAAGCACTAATGGTAGTGATTAAAAATAAATGAATACATAAAAGAACAACCACATAAATATATGTATTTGCATTTATCTAACACACATAAACACCCATATATATATATATATATATATGTATGTATGTATGTATGTATGTATATATATATATATATATATGTATATATATAACCTTGACTTTTGAACACTTGAGCCTTTGACCCTCATTATAGCTATTTGTTAAACCTTTAAAGAAGTACCTTCAGGCATTCTTGTTATTCACAAAATTGCATTTACAAGCAATGGACAATATGGTGCTCCATGACTTTGACCTTTATAATATGACCCCAATATTCTGATCAGTGTCTTGTTAGGTTAACTAACAAAACTAGTAGTGCAGAATTTTTATTACACTTTTTGTAGACTGTAAATTTGGAAATAATTTTGGAAGACTAGAAATACATTTATTGTGCTTGAATTAAGGTTTAAAGTATTTTGTCTTAGTCCAATTTTCTTGCTGAATCTAATGCTCTAATGCCCCATCCTCGACTATGTATTCCTGTTATCCCCAGTCCTTATACGCATTTTTTTTTTTTTTTTTTGGTAGTGGTGGTGGTGTGTGGTGGTAGTGGTGGTGGTGGGGTGGGGTCCATTTCCTTCCTCAAGTCTGAAAATGAGAACAAAGGCCATTGTTTGAAATCATGAGGTCGAATGGAGGTTAGCCAATAAAGCATCAAAGCATGTGCTCCCAGGTTCAGAGAAGAAACTGCTCTCTTTGATCTGCACCTTTCAGGACAGGGTGGTGATCTCCTGCTCACAGCTGTGGATATGTGTCTACTCTACCTCAAATTTTCATACGAGAAAGTCATCAGACCATTACATATAAGAGAACAATCTCTATGACAGTTATGACTTTCATATTTACTGATTATCACTCGTGTTTGTATTCATAAACACTTATCCCAACAGCTAATTTGATTTTGGCATCGAGACTCTGACTTTGTTTCTTCTTGCAGATTAAATCCCCATACTGAATTTGAGAAGGGACAAGTTAGCAGCTTAAAATCTGTTTTTTTTTCTAAATTGCAGCATTGCTAGCCAACTGACCCTGCTTTTACCACAATTGCTACATTACCAGTTTGATGCTGCTGAGTGTTACAGAAACAAAAAATGTATCCAAGAACAAGTAGGAATATGATGTCCTGGTATATAACTTTTAAGAGACCTTGCACCTCTGACCTCTCTATGTCTTTTTGTCTTTTCTTACCCATACTTTTGACTTACAGTGTGCCCTTGTGGCATATGCACAGCTTGAGTTTAAGAGCTGTCATTCAATTGCTTCATTTTAGGTTCACTTAAATGTCCACATTATTCCAACTATAATAGCTAAATTCAACTTTAGCTGAACAATTATGTTACATATGGATGTTTTTATAGCAGCAAGAATTTCTATGTAAGAACTAGAAAAATTGCATTTCCTTGCAGCAAATGCGTTGAAATGCTGAGTCTGAATGCTGGAACTGTGAAATGAAATGGCTAAAAGCAATGCAAACAAAGTCGAAAATGTGACATAAAATAGTTGGAAGCAGTAAAGCACAGCTGCAAATGTGGGAAATGTGTAATAAAAATGGTTACAGTTGTGAAAGAAAGCTGAAAATGAATAAACGTGAAAGGAAATTGCAGAAAGCTGTAGAAATGTTAGGCCACCATAAAGAAATTGTAATCTATGATTAAAAGAGTAAAATTTGTTAGGGCTAAAATGACAAAGATTGTAATCAGTAGCAGAAGTGTGAAATATGTTATCAAATTTGCATTGTAAAGACAGGAAAAGAATAAAGTTGTATGGAAGTGAAAGGTTGAATGACTGACAACCTGTGACATCCAGACTGAGAGGACAGCAGCCAGATGCATACAGCAAGGAGCTGTAGTAATCAGCAGTCTGTGTTGGACACACAGTTGAAAAGTACAACTGCCTTCGCCAGAATTTGAACCCGGGCCGCTGGAGGGAGAGTCAGCAACTCTGCCGCTAAAAATATATCTATGATAAATGTTATGGAAATTGTGATTTTGTTGAATTTCAGTAGGAAGTGAAATAAACATTTCAGCTCCAAAAAAATGAATTTTCTGCCTATTATTTGTGCATTCAGGCTTTAAAGGGTTAAATTATGAAGTGCAATTGAATATGCATAATTAGCCTAGATTACATTTTCCTTTAGTAACTGAAAAATATTTTGGCATCAATTTGTAGGCTACAAGTCCACAACACTAAGAACTATCCAGTATAAAAACATCTGACTTGAACATTAATGTAAACAGAGGTGATTTTCATTGGAGGACAATAAGGAGTGGACATTAACGGTCAGAATGTCATTAGAAACTTTATCTGTTCAAGTTAACATCTAAGTCAAAGTTATCACTACTTCATTTTAAATCAACAAATCTATACTTCGAACATCAAACTCAAAGTAATAATAGCCTACATACATGAATTTGTAAATCTGGACAGGAATATCTGAGTAGAGAAATGTAAAACAGTGTAATATTTGTGTGTAGTCTGGTTTATTCTAGTGGGTATAATCTGACATACTCTGATGATGTTTGTCCTCTTAGGGCCTCCATACACTGAAGACATTTTTACCACAATTTGACCAGATTAATACACCGTCCACTGAAAACAGCTCTGAGACCCACAATGGGCCTCCACCTACAGGTTGGGAACTGCTCCACTAGTAGACTGTATTTGAAGCTTGATCCATCAAAGATTGATCTGATATCATGGAGAATAAGTGATGGAGGATCCCTCAGGATGAATTTATTATTTAGAAAACACTGAGTGAGTGAAAACAAGAGCTGGACTGATGAAGAATGTAAAGTTTTGATTAATGAAAGGCTGACTCGTCAGTTTTTGAAGTCTTTTGTTCACTTAAACCGGGCACATGAGCTGTCAAGACACCGTGTGAATGATAAAATCACACAGAGTGACTGATGATCCCTCACTGTCCCTGAGATGTGCGTCTATCTGCGTCTTTATGCTCACCGGCAGACGGAGGAGCGCACACACACACACGCTGAGAGAAAGTGAAAGTCACACAAGCATGCTGCTATACGTATCCTTGCGCATTTTGTTGTGGTTATATGGTATTTCGGGGCGTTTTCTAGTGGGTATAAGGCGTATAACTGCGTATACAGCCAGAGTCTGGCGGACTGTAAGCAGACTCCGCGCGGAATTTCCGCGGGCATCAGAGCTGTCATAGTCGAGCGCACTGCCGCGTAGTATTTTCTTGTGAAATGAATGTGAAAGCCTACATTTCTCACTAACCTTGCGCATTGTTTTCCATTTCTCTGTCATGACGCTGTAGACTGAGGACTAGGAAGAGGAGCTGCTCTGTCTGCTGACTTTGCAAAGCACAAACATGAAGAGGCGGAGGCAGTGTGACATTTAATGTGGGTCGATGATAAAGCTGGGGACTTCCAGGTATACGGGCGAATGCTGTGCCAAAACCGTGATAGCTATCCAAATAAGGACTGCACCGTGAGCATCACAAGAATGTCCTGAAAAGATTGGTGTAGGTTTCATGTCTGTACTGTAGAAAATGTTGATGGGAGAGCAGTTTAAAAACGGGCTTCAAAGTGAAGCGATCAGCTCTCTGGGGAAGAGAATTTCAATGGGAACGGACGGAGGACTTTGCGGGATACCCGTGGCTCTGAAGCTCACTGAGACAAAACGATGTCAATGTCGAGGTTGAAACGAATTTCAGCTGAAAGAGGAGAAGTGTAGCTTCATTTTGATGTATAAATCATATCTGTGGAACAAAGTTTGAATCTTTTATTGCAGTTTATCCGCTAGAAATTTTGGAATTTTTAGGCGAAGCTCACACTCTAACAGGTCACGTGACACGCTCTAAGAACAGAGAAATCCTCCAAACTTAGTGTTGCTTAAACAGTGATATCTCAAAAACTATACAAGACAGCAAAAAGCCGAACACATGTAAAAATAGTTAACAAGTCAGTGAATCTGTGAAAGCAAGAATGAAGTCTGCAGGTGGAAGTATGCTGAAGCTGTACAGCCTGAAAGTTCAAGCACTTTTCAGCAGACCTGCAAAAATCTCCCATTGATTTCAATGCAAAATATCTGCAGAAAATCATTTTTACTGTAAAAACTGTAACAGTTACACATGTGAAAAATACAAGCCCACCTCTCCTGAACATGCTGCACTGCTCAATTTTTTTCTGTGAAAATCTGTGCAAATTTGAAAGCTGTGAAAAGGTCCAGATAGTTGAGGGAAGAAGAAGAAGAAGAAGAAGAAGAAGAAGAAGAAGAAGAAGAAGAAAGTCGGATAATTAGAGGAGAAATAGATTCTTTAAGGGATGTTTATTGTTCGCAGACAAATATGTTAGGGCAGTTTGTCACTTTAAAAACTTGTAGCAAAGACTTATATATAACAATTTTTACCAAGGGGAGATTGACACCCAAGGACAACAGGGAGGTAGGGGAATGGAAAAAATATATAAATCATAAAATAAACTAACAACAGCATTTTTGTTTATATTTTAATATAAGACTTTTTGATGTAGTCAGTCATTGCATATCAAAACCTGTGTTCATTTTCAATACCAAAATTTCAGTTGACTTTAATTCCTAAGTTACACCAGTCATTGTTCACATATTGTTATGGTTGAATAATAAATACTGTTAATTTAAGGAGGAAGACAGTCTGAATACTGAGCATAGTTATAAAGCCTTAATCCTGAGGGTGTTTTATCATGAAAGGATGACTGAGTATTCGCATTTCTGCTTACCCAGACTATACACACAGTCTCATTGTCTCTGTCACGTCTGTAATAAAAGAGAAAGTACAACTTGAGATAAAGACTTGGTGAAATCTTGTGTTAATCCACACTCCCACCTGTACTCCTGACATAACTGTAAAAATACTTGACTCTGTGCAATGTCATTAATTTTAGGACAGTTGAGATACGCGGAAAAACTCAACTCCCTGATATAAAATGATTCAAAAAGGTAGGAACTAATAAATCAATAACCAATAGAAAGAAACATCAGATTAGCTCGAACTGTTAGCCAATGGATTAAACACATGCAGTCAGCAATGTATGAATGCCTTGAAATAGCATTTTTCTCCTGGCTCAGAAGGTGTAGCGGTTTAATTAGTCACCATGACAACAAATGACTTTCTGTCAGCTCAAGCAGTTGATAAATACAGAGCAAGTGCTTGTGAATGTCTCTGTGATGTAGCAATGCAATGTGTAAGACAACAAAGTCTGCCACATTGGGACTTTCCCTCCTCCTGTGAACAGCAGCAGTTGCCTAAAATAGCAAACCCCCCTTGCCTGCCTGTCCCTAGTGGACCTACCAGTGGGATGTCCTACCATTGTTTCTCAACAGCTGAAGCCCACTGGCCCAAGGTGTGCAGAGCATATACAGTGGAAAGAAAAAAAGCTGATGAAAACATGGGGCCCTAATTTCCTGGCGCAACTCAGGGTGGCGCAGCCTGGCGCACCCCGCGCAGTGGTAATTTTGTCCGGCGCACCGCCGTGCGCAGCCAATTTGGCATTTTGCGCAGAGATGGGTGTGACAGCACACCAGGGGGAGGTGTCAAAAGATTCAGCTTGGTGCAGTAGCAATTTCATGCCAAAAAAATGTGCAGAAGTTGCGCTGAAAGCTCACCAGCTCCAACCTGGTCTATTCTCGGCACAGGTGAGGCGCACCCGGGGCAGTTGTAATTTGGCTGACAGGCGCACAGTGCGCACACGTCACCAAAACCTCACAGGCAGGTATCCAGAGTGTCAGGCACATTTCAATGCAATAAACAATCACAGCAACCACTGTTTAATGTAACCATCTGAACCAGCATATACATTTGTATCTACATTAATTGTCCCGTCACATCTGATGTCGGATCAGAGACGTTTGTCATAATGGAAACTCAACCTGATGGCAGCTGGAAGAGTGACGCAAGCTAACGAGTTCATATCTCTCAAACAAACCACAAACAGCCACATCATCCGATACGGAGTATCCGGCTTCTCTCATCTCATGAAATTCAAAAGAAAAGAAAAAAAAAAGAGAGATGCTCGCTGAATAAATGTAAGTCACTCGGTGTCTTAAGGATTTACCTGTGATTGCCCATATTTCTCTCTTTTAATCTTTATTCTTAACGTGATCTAAAAAGATGGAGTACATTATTGCAAGGAGGATGAGGAGGAGATATCAGGAGAGAGTATTTCACCAAAGGTTCTGCTATTTGGCGATGACAGACCAGGAATGCAGGTGGATCACAAGCATGATGAATGGATTAGCCTGCTGCTGTGTTTAACCCTTTAAGCGCCAAAGTCGCAAAATTGCGACAAGCAACATTGCTGAATGAAGCAGGCCATAGCTGCATATATAGTGCTGAATAGTGTTAACACTTTTCACCAGGAGACAGTGGACATGTGTCACTTTAATCTGAGGAGCGTTTGTGGGCGTGTTTCTATTCAAAGTTTTGGCGTAAACTTAGTTTGAAACACACACACCAGATCGGGGAGACGCGCGAGTGGCTGTAAAGCGGAGCAGAGGGAGAGACACGCACAGAGAGATAGAGAGCGAGGTAGAGAGTGAGTTACAGTACTCACAATGCCGAGAGTACTTCGTCAAGTACTGGCTGACTCTGATTCTGAGGATATTTACCCTCTGAGATGACGTTCAGTCGTCCAGTGAGGACGAAATTGGTGGCGCGTATGCGCGCAGCGGAACCGGGTCCGTGCGCCATGACAGTCCCTAAGCAGCACATACTGAGGCCGATGATTTGCCTCTCCGTGGCCGGGGTGAAAGTAATCAGCGAGTGGTCTGGGAAGCAGGGGAGCTCAAAACACCGCGAAAAATGACGGTGGTAGCATCAATGAGAAAAAAAACGCAGAGCCGGCAGACGATGGAGAAGACGGGAGATGAAAAGCACTGTCAAAATAGCGGTGGGACGTTCATGCTCGGCCCGTAAATTACAATGATGATGCCCTGGGTTTACTTAGGGATGAGGAAGAGTACCAAAAGTGGCTTAGACATTTTGATGAGCCTGATGGGTATTGTGGAGACAGGGATCTGACAAATTTTGAGCCCAATGATTTCCTGTCTCTTTTTTTGGATGGTGAATTCTGGCCTAATCAAAAATGAGACAAACAGATATGCCCAGCAGTTCTTAGAGGGAAAACCCCAAACCAAACTCCAGATTTCATGACTGGTATGATGTACAGTCCCTGAGATGAGAGCTTTCATGTCACTTCATTTGTGTACATTTTCCAATATGGCCGCCACCTGGTGATGTCACAATATGCAAATTAGATGAGTTTATTTACTTCCATTAAATTTTGGGTCATACTGAAGATTTTTTTCATTTACAGTCTGCCTTTATCTCTAACCACTTTCAAACTACAACCTTTTGAAATTTTGATATCAAAATTGAATAATTTCCAATATGGCTGCCATCTGATGATGTCATAATATGCAAATTAGATGAGTGCATTTACTTCCATCCCAAATTTTGGGTCATACTGAAGATTTTTCTCACTGACAGCCTGCCTTTATCTCTAACCACTTTCAAACTACAGCCTTTTCAAATATTGATAGAAAAATTTAATATTTTCTTGAAAAACTCTGGCGCCTAAAGGGTTAAATGTAATTATCACTTAATTTTGTACTCCTATATATGAGACAGGAACAGATTACATCTGTCCCACGAGGTGGTCCACACTGTGACGCGCATCGTGACCTCCGATACGCGGCCCAGTGGCCCCTGCGCTCTCCCAGTTGCTGAAAAAGTGACAGCAGCTCTGACCTTCTTTACCATTGAGGTGAAATTGTCACTGCACCTCGCCCACAGCGCATTTAAAGGAGAGGAGAGGCGTTCATTTGATTGGTAGGATCACACTCGGCTGTGTCAAACCCACTCATGCCTCCTCTCCCCCCTCTCTGCTACTTGTGCCGGTGGGAGGGACGGAGGCGTGGGTGCGCCTCCGTGCTGGACACACCCCGTTGGCGCGGCGCAGGCGCGGCACAGGGCAGGTGCGCCGCGCCTGTGCCTGGTCTATGAAATCAGAGCCCATGGTGTTGAACCACGCAGAACTGACCAACTAACTCAGAGGAGACTAGCCAACAAATCAGAATAGAATTGACTACGGATGGGAAGGGAGCCCTTGCAGCCATTGTCCAATTACTGATATTTGAAAGAAAGGGGGTTATAGAAAGAGAGAACCACCAAGTTCCCTCAGCCCTGCTCTGTGCAAACTGTTTAAAAGTACATTATCATGAGCTGTGTCTAACTATACCCATTTTTTATAGGTGATTTTGTGCTGGGCTCTAATGCTGACTGTGTCTGCACACATAGAATTTTTCTCATGGTGAAAGGTATGTTGACAGTTCATTGACACATATCTTTTTTTTTTTTATTAGATTTTGCCTAATATAGGACTCCGAAGACCCCACCTACCAGTCATAGGTAGTCATAGGCTGGGATGAATTGTTCGAGTTGACAATAAAAAAACCTTCTCCAGGGTTTTACATTATTGAGATCAGGACTGAGGTACTGTTTTCCCTCTATTGTTGAATGCTGAAAAGAATTTAAAAGAGTATTTGTGGTTTGATTCTTGAGCATTTCAAACCTCCCAAACATCAGCGCACATTTTTTTTTCTGAGAGCAGCTTGTGAGCCAAAAAGTGTGAGCTATAGCAACTGGTTTCTGAGAGACTGAACTTTCTGTTTTTTAAGTTCATCCCAGGTTCATGCTCATTATATGGAGAGAGTGACTGTATAAAGCGATAGCAATGATCTATCAAAGGTACTAAAAGCAGAACATTAAGGTAGACCACCCATCAGAGCACATGTCCCATGTATAAAGATCTGGGCTATTCACAACCAGTCTGGTGCAAAGGATCTATTGGCCATTGCCTGTGCAGGAGTGGTGGGATCAGAGGAACTTGATGAAGCTTTACTTATCCGTGCATTGGTAAAGACAGAAGACTGATGGTGCATGTCTCAGCTTTGCAGACAGTAAAGAGCTATTTCAAGAATATTGTGGCACTGTAAACGGGGAGAGTCCTGATTCCACAGACTATTTTTGTCTTGTTTTTCTAGTACTCAATCCTGTGGAGGAATCTTATGAAACACATTAAAGGACATATCAAACTTGAAAGATCACATTATGTGCTCTTTAAGGCAGGAGATCGACAGCCAGAAATGTACAAAATTTACAATCTAACTGTTGATTTTTGAAATGCACTGGAACAGTAACAGCTGGACATAAAAAAAATGCAACAAAACCACATCATTGCACATCCAAGGTAAACAATATATGCAGTTCAATGTATGGTGAGGTGTCTCTTTATGCAACAATTGGAGTAAATATCAGCATGTTGCAGTGTTGTTTTTAAATTGCTTCCTCCAAATGTTGTAGAAAAATAAGTATTATTGTCAGGATATGACCAGAGTGTTTTAATGTTGGACCCAAAAGCTCAAAAAACCAAGCAGGAGGAAAATTTCACAGGTTTTATTGAAAACCGGGCTCAAAGAACAAACACAGGTAAGCAGGTAAGTATTGCAGGGCAGCGGTGGTGAGGGCTCGTGCAAACCTGAAAAAGGGGAGCAGAAGAAAAAGGTAAGTGATCCAAAAGTCAAAAAACACAAGAGTTCAAGCAGGCCACAAAAAGCATATGAACGCCCCTGAACGGGGAAAGACGGCTTAAGGCCAAAACAGCGAGTAAAGGTGGACGAGACCAACACAAACCGAGGTACAGCGTGCAATTCTCCTGTCCTGTTGTCTTCTCAGGAGCCATCTTAAATAGGAGAGTTTGAAGAGGTGATCAGGAACAGGTGCGGGAGCTGCTGAGCGGTGAAATTCCGCCCATGCAGAGGAAAGTGAGAGAGAGTCCGTGAGGGAGGGGGAGAGCAGACTGCTGAGGATTCAATCCTCACAATTATAGGCCTTTTCCCATCTTCAGTAGCTGATTCCAAGCTATTGTTCAATTCTAAAGGTTCAAATGCTGTTTATATGAGCCATGTTTTGTGCTGCCGGGTTGGATGCATGCAGATAACCTGAAAAAGACGGACCTGATTGAGAGCAAAAGTGGTTTATTTAGAGAGAAGAGATTCAGGGCCCACATAGACAGAGATATGTTTGGGTACAGAAGTAGACTTCTCTGCCAACAATGGAGCAACACTGGCAAACCAACAAATCTCTACCGGCTGCTTCTCAATTTGGTTCAATGTCTTCCTTTAGACCAGGCACCTCTTTCAAGTCTTCAGTCCGTCTGTGACCTACTTCTACAACAGTCACTTTGTCTTTCTGGCTGTGTGAAATCCTTTATTGATGTATGTCACCTGTTTTTTCAGCTCATCTTCTCTATCTCCACCAAGGACTAAATGGACCTGTCTGTCCAATAGAGTCATGGGAGCCCAGACTGAAATCTGTTTTCATCAAACTTGGAAACATCTTTGGAAAGGTGCAATAAGAAATCAACTAAGATTCCAGAAGGACACCTGGTATCATCTCAAAGGTGAGCCTGGTGTCCAGAGGGAGACTACCATTACACAAAGGCAGGCAATGCCCTTAGCCTCAAACAGGCTAGAAACTGGTGAACACCTAATACAAGTCTCCATAATTAATCATATAATTATTATGTTGATAATGAAAATGTTTTTGCTTGCTGTTTGTTTCTTCATGTAGTTTTTTTTTCTTGTTTGTACTCTTAGGCATGCAGACACGATTGCTGTGTGGAGATCAGTGAAGAGAAGAAGTTACAAGTAGGACTTTCTTGAACCCTTTTCACACAGTGTGAAAAGGGGTTTAAATAACTTAAATCACTTTTTCAAATAGGCTGCCGTAAGGAAAGGTCAACATAATTTTCATGGCAAGAAGTGTTCTGGGAGTTTTTCTCCCAGGTAATGAAGGGTGGGGGGAAGAAATACTAGAGGGCTGGAAGAAAAAAAAAATCAGGTTGATGTCTGAGTGAAGAACCCTGCTGTTGTGTTCAGGCATGTTTATCCTGTGAAACTTAGATAATTTGTAGGGTTTTGTGCATGTTTGAACATATATATTATATAAGTCAGTCTCATAAAGGTTACTGAATATCAATTGAAACCATGATTCATAATATATTTAATAATAATAACCAAAGTTACCCAATCAAGTTCTACAGAGTAGAGGTTGGCAAGATTTACTCTTATGCAACATTAACAGACCAGCAACTGATTTTGTGTTCAAAATGATTTATTAACAAACCAACATGACATGACATGACATGAACATACAATATCTAACCTAACAAAGTCCTATGTCTGTTTGTGTGTGTGTGTGGGGGTGGGGGGGGGGGGTTTGTCTTTTAGCAACTTATGTTAAAGTTAAAACCCACAATCCTTTCTAATAAAAAGTTTTAGAAGCATTCAAGTGGAGCTGGAAATGATGGTTATCATCTCTCCTACACCTGCTTTCATCAAGATCTGGACAGGAGCTGCATGCCTGTATAAAACTAAATTAAAGGACTCAATTTGAGAATCCATTAGCAGAAGTTACATACATGAATAAAGTCTCCTGTCATCTCTACTGTGTTTCTCAAGCATTTCACTGTGTCATTGTCCAGCTACATACTGCTTCACCTGGACTTGGACATGAACTTGTAATGACAAGTTGAACCTATTGTCATAAATGACCTTGCGATGAACCCGGCCCCTGGTCCTGAGCCCCTGGTTCATTTTTGAAATGTAATATTAATGTAATAAACAGAGGAGGAGGAGATGAGAAGCAGCCAGGGGAAGAGACCGCAGGAGTGCATGTGCAGCACATGTAACAGGAACGAGAGGAAACAATGCAGCAATTTTGTGAATGCTCAGATGGCTTGTGCATGTCTGCATGTGCATCAGCTCCTGATTGGTCAATTTTTTGTGTATTTAAGGTCAAAGTGTCACCTGCCCTGTGCAGTAGTGATGGGAATTCCGGCTCTTTTAGAGAACCGGCTCTTTCGGCTCGGCTCACTAAAAAGAGCTGGTTCTTTCGGCTCCCAAACGGCTCTACAGATTTTTTT
>JBAMNC010000698.1:937500-1121357 GCA_037902135.1 Cetoscarus ocellatus | reverse complement strand
AAAACTAATCTTGTGTATTCTTAGCCTTAAGGGTTAATAACCAGCTTTATTTAACCCCAACCCACTTTATTTTCCAATCAAATGATCAATCCCACACACATTTAAGCAGCATTTTATATTCTTGACTTTATATCTTGTAAAAATGTTTTTACCTGCCTTGTTGAAGCTCTGAAAAGATGAAGGATCATGGTGTAGTTTTTTTGTGCCAAACTTTAAATTTTTAATAATTGTTCTTGTCAGACTATTTAAAGAGCTTTCATTCCTCTATATGAAGAGGTTCTTCTTTGTGACTTAGTTTTGTATTTTATTTTATATTTTTGAAATATTCTGTATGCAGATATGGTCCTTGTCCATCATGATAACTAAAATCTTGGACACAGCTGCACCATGATCTGTATGATGTTCAGGACAGTGTCTGCAGAGGTAAATGCAAACTGTTGGCTGTATAATGTCATTACTCTTAAGTTTAAATGAAAGTTAAACTAAATCTTCCCCTCTATCCACCCTCATGTCAAACAGGTGGTTTAAAAACCTGCAGGTCCTCTAGAGCAGTGATCATCAAATGGAGGCCTGGGGGCCACAGCAGGCCCTCCTCAGCTAACCATCCAGCCCCCAGAATATTATCAAATTCAGAATTTGTGATGGGAGAAATTTGTTGTGATTATTGAGGGTGTCTTGTTGTTATTTAACCATTTTTACTCTTGATGCAACTCCCAAAACAACTGGGATTGAACAGATTTATCAGCAGTGACTCCATGTTTGATCTGTTTTACAAAAACTCACCTGTGAGTCGTCATTGGCCAAAATTTAACCAGGGGAACGAGTGGATAAGAGTCAAAGTCTCAGCTGCCAGCCACGGCTGACCCGTGGCTGGCAGCAGTAGGCTGAAGGAAATCAGGGATGTTCTCAACTTCAACTTCAACTTTATTATGATCTTAAAGGAAATCAGGTTTACAACAGGCATCAACACTCAAATACATGATAGAACATAAACATACAGGCATGAGGAAATCCTCAGCACAGGTGAGAAGCAAAGGTACCTAAACCAGGAAGAGCCAGAGGCTGAAGGATCAGACACAGCTCCACGAATAGCATTCCGACATTAAAGTTCTGTGCAGGAGATAAGATAAAGAGTAATGATCAATAATCCAGGTAAAGCAGGTAACAGAGAAGGCGTGAGAATTAATTTCTTAAGGCTTAGAAATACGAACAGTTTGGAGGAAATAACAAATATTGAACTAAACCTGTGTTTATTAAACCAAAATATTCACATTAAAACATTAAAAGTAATTTTTAAACTTGTACAAACATAGTTGATGACCCTGCTCTACAGGGAGCTGAGAGAAGTCTGAGAAGCCCTTTGACACATGCAGCCCTGATATTTTATCAGGGTAACTTACCCAGAAGATTCCCTCACCTACTTGTTCACACCACAGCAGGAGGCCGAGGTGTGTGAGGGGATGTAAATATCACACATGCAGCTCCCTCACATAAAGTCAGGATCACATCTGAGTTTCTCTGTTAGTGTTAGTGGGGTCAAAGGTTGAAGAGAGGCATTGTGGTTAATGTAGGCATCAGATTATCTCTGTTTCTGCTGCTGCTGTGGTTTCAATTGTTACTGTACAGTATATCTGTCTATAAGGTCTCAGATTCTGGGTGAGCAAAGACTAAGGCTATTCCTGTTTCCAAGTATTCTTTGATGTGATGGGGTTCGATTCCTTTGCATAAATCTCAGAAGTGAGACAGACTGTAAATAACAGAGGGTGGAGGACAGTAGAAGATTGTTTTTCTTAACTGGCAGTTTGTTGTGGTTTTCTGGTGTAAGCTTGTCTTTTAGGTGATATATAGTCCTTAAATTAATATAAATGGATGTTGTTATTATTCTATTTGTTCTTACATTTTGTTTTTGGAATGAAAAATCCTCAAATCATCTGTAACATTGGTAAACCTTTCAGTCTTCATAAGATGAACTGATGGTTCCCAGTATTGCTCTGCAGTTTTAGTGGTCGTTCATGCCATTATAACTTGTTGCCGAAGTACCAATGCCTTAAAGATCGTGGTAGCTGTATCTAAAAAAAATCAAAATGCAGTGCAATCAGCAGCAGGCAGAGGACCTGTTGGGGGAATTATGCCAGCTGGTTCATACACCAGCCTTCAGCTAAAAGAAGCCAGTTATCCAGTCTCAGAATGGTTTCAATACATGCCTGTGGCTGAGATGGAGAAGATGTTGATGAATCAGGAAGAGAGTGACTGATCAAAAGCCAGATGAAAGAGCAGGATGGGGGCCATTTTGCCATTTTGTATGTGGGAAATCAAATTGGCTGAACATATTAGTCAATGGTGTAAAATAAATTAATGTATTGTGTTTTTTTGTCTTGTCTGCAGGGTGCCGACCAACATGTCAACACAGGCGCCGACATTCACTCAGCCGCTGCAGAGCGTCGTGGCACTTGAGGGTAGTGCTGCGACGTTCGAGGCTCAAGTCAGTGGTAAGAAAACCTTCCGATGATGCTGCCAGCCGAATTCAAATGTTACACAGATCCTTAAAGAGTTTAAAAGTCCTAAATCCCATCATAAAAAGCTTTAGCTATAAAAAGTCTTATTTTATTTGTACCAGATCTATAGAGCATCAGAAGGCACCTCCACAGACATGTTAACACTACATCATAACCTTTCATTGATGGTGCTGGTTGGCTCTTCATCATGACACAGCTATCACTGCACCAGACGGACTGTTTCACTTTTCCGTGGGGTATATTTCAAGGCCTTCTGACCTTCCAAAATAACATGATGGGGACAGACAGAAGCTTTCAAGAAAAGCTGTAAAGTGACTGAATGAATGTTTTGACCGTCACATACAGGGTGGTCAGCGGGTCACAGTCACTTCTGTATCTGCTGCCTCTTGTTCCTGAGAAGAACAGGAATAAGAGTTTTAATTTGAAGCTTTGCAGGATGGATCTGCCTGATGACAGACATGGAACATGGCTGATCCAGCTGCTTTGCAATGTTAAGCTGCACACTCATCTCCTGCAAATGGGGGCAAAAATAAAATGATTTAGGAATATGAAAGTTCAAGGAAATTTGGTTCAATATGTAAAATAATCACAAGACTTCAAAAAAGATATGTAAGTATGTTTAAATTTTTGACAATCAAGGAGTACAATTTGAAAGCTAAACACTGGTGCAATACTGCTTTACTTTGCATAAATTGGGTCTTAAAATCCTCTAAAACGGTCTTGAATTAGATATTTATGCATGCGGAAATGAAAAGATACTCAATCTTTAAATGTCTTTGACGAAGTTTTTGTACCCTGTTTAGCAAAGTCAATCATGAAACCTGAAGCTTTAGCAATTATCAATCCAGCACAACTGCTGTTATTATTGGGATGTTGCCCACAGCAACATCATGCCAGCTTGTGTCAGTGTTTATGGTGGTGGTGCAGAAAAATGGCTGCAAAGACCAGCTGGTGTATTTTAGGTTATGGCTGCTGCCTCCTAAGTTGGGACACGGTTTGGAAGCCGTGAGAAACTGATAACCCGAGTGCCAAAGTAAAACAAAGATTTTTTGTTAGAGTCTGTGGACTAAAGGGAACTATACCAGTTTCCATTGGCAGTCCGAGTTCTCCTTTTTAATGTAGGATTTTTAGTTTGTCCTCTGAATCAGGAAGCCACTGTGTGTGTTTATAAAAACATAACGGGCATAAATGAACCATACGCTCAAGTTTGCTTGTAGGTACAGTGGTGACTCCAGGTGAGGACTTTGCCCTTGCCTTTTGCCTGTGTGCTGATTAAGTCCATTTTGTTATTATTTTCATACAAAATGAAAAATATCCACCTTCTGCTTATTCTAAGGATAGTAAATGTCCTGATAAGTGCTGACTCTGCAGCTCTTGAAGGTGTATTTGTTCTTTAACAGCAAGCTCGTGGTTCTTCTCCCATCTGCAGGATCTCCAGTTCCTGAGGTGAGCTGGTTTCGTGATGGCCAGGTTCTTTCCGCCGCCGCTCTGCCCGGCGTTCAGATCTCGTTCAGCGATGGCCGCGCTGTTCTGAGAATCCCAGCTGTAACTGCCGCGCACAGCGGAAGATTTTCTGTCAGAGCAACCAATGGAGCTGGACAAGCCACGAGCACCGCTGAACTCCTGGTTACAGGTGAGATGGCCACAGAGACTGCAGCATCTGCAAACTGAAAAGACAGCTTTTGTCTGTGTGTGCTGAATTTGAGTCTAAATTTGTCCCGCTCTAAGCTCAGAGGTGTGGCCTGTCACATTATCTGGTGATAAAACTGATATAGATGCAGCTGTTGAGCATATCTTTCCTTAAGAGGAATCTGAGGTTTATTAAGTGATTAACAACATGAACATGATCCATTCAAGACCTCTAGCTGAGCCCTGGACTGTAGGTCAAAGGTCAGACTTCATCTCATTCTCATTTAGTCATCTTTTTCATACTCTACAAGTATTATTCATCATGGGACCTTCCTGTTGCACAAATATAAACAATTTATAAGAATGTGAAGCAAAATGAGAGCTAAAAAATAAAGAGGTCAGCCAAGTGAAAACACACGATGGTTCATCATGAGGGATTCTTTATACAAGTACTCAAAAAGGCTTTAATCACAGCTATGATTCAGAATCTTGTGCTAGTGTAAGAAAAGTTTTTTTTCCAAATTATTAGATTAACAAGACGCTGAAGGGTTCCACATTTGCAAACAGGAACTTTTAGTTGTTGGAAAGGTGAGTCGAGGTTTAACTGAAAAAAAAAAACTTGCAGTGATTGAGCTTTAATGTAAAACAGGTAACTATTATTTAATATTCAAGGAACACTTTGTGAAAGAAAAAACTGTAAAACTTTAGAACATTGATTTTATTACTTTATTAATAGAGTATTATTTACAAAAGTCAAAGTCATAAAACATTAAATAGGTTCTAGTTAGTCACACATCTCTGGGCAACTTAAATTCACACTGACTGCTATGACAAATCAAACTGGAGCCGGAGCCTGTCCCAGCTGTTATTGGACAAGAGGAGAGGTTCACCCTAGACTGATCACTAGCCAATCTCAGGGCTGACACATATAGACAAACAACCATTTACACTCACACTCTCAGCTGAGGACGATTTAGAGTCACCAGTTAACCTAATGAGCATGTCTTTGGTCTGTGGGAGGAAAAAAGGGTACCTGAAGAAAACCCACACATGCACATGGAGACCAGGCACCAGCACTACCTGCCACAGCCCCCTCAGGGTTTCATGTGAGCCATAATTAATTTTCCTGTCATTGATTTGCTGAAGATTGATTAATCCCTGCTGTGAATAATGAAGTTGTTTCTTGTTGATCTTCATGGACTCCAGGTTTACGCTCAGGCATTACGAGCTCTCAGCTGAATAAATATCCTGTTTGTAATCATATCAAGATTAAAACTTGGTTTAAATTGATCTCTCTTTGTGTTTGTGTTTGTGCAGCGGAGACGGCGCCTCCAAACTTCTTGCAGAGACTGCAGAGCTCCACAGTCAGACAGGGCAGCCAGGTGAGGCTGGATGTCCGAGTGACAGGAATCCCCACACCCATAGTGAAGTTCCTCAGAGAGGGAGCTGAGATCCAGAGCTCAGCAGACTTCAGGATCCTTCAGGAGGGAGACCTGTACAGTCTGCTGATCGCTGAGGCCTTCCCAGAGGATTCTGGGACATATTCTGTGACCGCCACCAACAGCAGCGGACGGGCCACGTCCACCGCTGAGCTGCAGGTTCAGGGTGAGGAGCTCAGGATTTCTATGCTGCAGATTCTTAATCCAACCACATAATTCAGCATGTTTCATGTGCCACCCTGTGACCTTCAGTATCTGACATGGGTATGCATGGTTTTCTGCAGGAGAAGAGGCCGTACCAGTGAAGAAGACAAAGACCATTGTGTCCTCATCCCAGATGGCAGCTTCCCAGACCAGAGTGCAGAAGGTGGGACAAACTGAAACAAGGCGGCTGCAGGATGTGCAGGAAAAAAGCCTAAAGCAGTGAAATTAGATCAAAATTAAAATATCATAATGGGAATAAAAGTCATTGGGTCAAACATAAAATCTAAAATGCATCAAGCCAACATGGTGCTGACATGGTATAGAAGTTCTCTTTTTGAATGTTGAAACTGTCTAACATGGTCTTATATTTATGATTTTAGGATGTTTCAGATGTTTTAAGATTTATCGCTGAAAACTTTGTGCATTAATTTTGTTGAAAAGTTAAATATTTAAGTAGAAACAGCATCAGGTCTTTATTGTCTCTGCGTGCTAAAACAAACCATATCAAAGGACGTTAAAGACAGAAAAATGTCTATACTTTTTAAAAACATTTAATTGTGAAGAAAACTCAACTTTAATAAATCACATTTAACGTTTTATATCTCTTTTGCCTTCAGAAGGTGGAGATGGGCTTCCAGGCCACCACCATGATGGAGATGCATGTAGAAGGAGGAATCATGACTCAACAACTGGCTCACAAAACCCCGCCCCGGGTCCCCCCAAAACCGACCTCCAAGTCCCCCCCGTCATATGTATCCAAGGTGACGGGAGGACGGCAGCAGTCACCTTCACCTGTGAGACACGTGAAGGGACCAACGCCGGCACCCGTCAGGTACGCCTTTTAACCCTCAGTTCGCCTACATGTCAGTCTGATGAACTGAGTGGAGCTCATAGATCCAGATTAGATTCCAGTTAAATTTCATTTTATTTTAAGCGCAGAACAGATTTTGTCAAATTGGCTTTGAATTGGGGCTCCATGATTGAGGCCAAAATATGAAATAGGATTATGATGCAGTCTTTTTTCCAATAACTATTTAATTTAACCACATTTTCTGCCATTATACCATGTTTTAGCAGTGACAGAAGATCTGCCCTGGGAATAATTTGACTCAAACAGGCTTCTAGCAGCCACCTCAGCATGACTGAGCAGCTGCCTCCTAAACGGCACTGTCTTTACTGATTTTTTAAAACTTAATATAGTTCCTTAAACATCAGAGACCTTTCTTTACCAAGCTTCATCTTTCTCTCCATCTTCATGTCCATTGTAATGCGCTGATTCATTGCAGATCCACTGTAGTAACCTGATTCTTTTCGTTGTTTGCAGACCTGTTTCTCCAACCGCCAGAGCTGCAATTTCGTCAATCAGACCTGTCAAGTCTCCTGTTATGAGCAGGAAACAGGTATTCTGAACATTTTTACCTTCAACAGCCTCTTTTATCGACTGTTTGGAGTTACAACTCACCAAGACAACAGAGACGTGCAGGAATAAGGCCTACAGCACTGAAGTGAATTAGCTCTTTAGCACTTCCTGTTGGCGATAGCTCTTCAGCTCAATACCTGTAATAAGTGATGAACACATGCATATGAGGTGTTAGCTTCACATAAAAACGTCTGATGTTGTCCTGATTTTAAATTATAAAGTGTTACTGTGTTTTTAAAAGGATGGTTGCTAATGAACTGCTTGCGTTTGTGTAAACTTTAGGCTGTGTGTAGGAGTTACTGAAGGTCAAGGACAAAAACAAAAAGACACTTTTTTTGGTGTGAAGATCTTCCAGTTTTGTTGTTGTGGTATCAGAGACGTGTGACCATTGTTTGATTTTTTCCTTGAACGTTTATCAGTGTTAATTTCTCTGGTATTTTGATGACCATCAGTTATTTGTTTACATAAACAGTTACAGCATGAAACACCATTTAAAACTAAAATCTAACTCAAAGTATGATTTTCTCTCCCTGTTAGCCTGAGGTAGACTTACCCTCACCAAGGTGCCTCTGATCTTTCAGGTCTCGTCCTCTCCTGAAGTCCTCCCTCCATGGAAACAGGGCGGCTACATGGCTGAGAGCAGCTACACCAGTATGACCAGCATGACCAGCATGAGCAGTGCCACCCAGATGCACATGGAGAAATCCTGGGAGCAGCAGGTCACCGCGACCAGAGAGGTGAGCAGTGCGGGGCTTAAATGTGATCTTGATCTGAGCCTGCATTACAGCGTTGTTAATCGCAGAATCAGCGGTTCATGTTTGGTTCAAACTTTGGACTTTAATGGTGAACAGTAGAGCTCAACAGCCATGACTATCTCAGGTAGACATACCACGAGCTGTATGAGCACGAGGCATCGGTAAATGCTCCTGCAGAAGACTCAAGTCTGCACAATAATAACGTTTAAGAAAACATGTTTTATCACTCTAAGAACTACAACACCCACAACCCTCGTGTGTCAGGGGGATGTCTCTAATTGGTGGAGCTGCCTGCTCCCTCAGGTAAACCTGGCTTTTGGCTCTCAGTGATGGTGATTTGTAAAAAAATGCAATCTGTCTAATTAAGATAAACGCTGAATAGTTGAGTGCACATTTTGAAGGTTAGAAGAGCTGTTTTGCAATTTACTTTAAGGAAACTGCAAAGGATTGTGGGATGTGAAGTTCCTCAACTCTGTCATGCACCTTTGCTTTTTCCTCTATTTTCCCAAACTGATTTTTGTCCTGAATCAAATGTTTGATGGTCATGAGTGTTTTGGTAGCTGCTTGGCTGGTTCCTCAATGTCTGATGTTGTTGGCAGTTTATTGAGCTATTTATTAAGGATTTGAATAAGAGATTGACTTCTGGAACCAGCTGATAGATGGTTATCCACTGTTGAGCTGTATTGTCTCAGGATAAAGACATGCTTTATAAAGGATCGGCTCTGTTAGATAAAGACAGTAAACATATGAAATAATCGTCGCTGCACTAACTCAGTGTTTAAGGAGGTGAATCAGCCCAGGCCGAGCTCTGCTTCTGCTTTTGTTGGTCTTGTGTTGATGTGTTGTTGTGCTGTGAATGCGCCAGGACGAGCATGTTTCTCAGGATGACAAGAGTGCGGCAGTGGCTACAGTGATGGCGTTCGTGGATCAGGCTCGTAGCCGCGGCCCATCTGAGGCTGCTGAGACAGAAGAGCAGGTAGACCTCCACCTCCACCATCTGCTGCCATCCACCCACCTGCTGCTCAGACTCTCACCTTTGTTCACTGGTTTTATCTGTATCCTGTTTTAATCACATCAACGTCTGTTTCTGCTCCCACCTGTCATTTTGACATGAACAGCCCCACCCCCACCCCCACCCCAACCCACCACCTCCCACAGGATGAACCTGTCACTGTAACAGCACCCCCCCCCCCCCCCACCCCCCCCCCCCCCCCTGCATGTTTTAGGTCCACTTGTTTTGAGGCTAAAGAGAAATTTTAAAAACAAGCTTTTCATGAGGCTTGAAAATGCTCCAGACACCCTGCAGTACCAGTAATTACACTCTAAAAATAATCCTAAATCTTCAAACTTTTAAAGGACCTGGAACAGCTCTACACATTATTAAAAACTACATGCACAGCCATAATCACGAGGACAGTGCAAAAATACCAGCAAAAGGACCTGTCTCACTGTTCCGGAGGGTTTTTAGACTTTAACTTTTAAAAACTTTTTTGCTTTCAGTATTGAATTGGGCATTGAAGAATAAAAGAGGGTGTCATTGATATGTCAATGAAGGTATACCGATCTTATGTTTTTCTGTATTTACCTGCATCAGGACAGTGGATGAATATTAGCTATTGTGCTAATTTATGCATATCTACATGGGTGCTTTGTTGAGCAATATGCACTGTCCTAATTAAATAGATTAAATTAAAAAGTAAATGGCTCATGATGTAGCAGATACCATGTAATTCAAAGTAGAAAAACACTGAAACTGTATTTATAATATGTCTTTAATAAGTCTTATTTGCTTACGTATGAATGGTCTTAAATTTCAGGTGATACCTTTGAAGACAAGCTTATGCACGATTATGGGTTCGGGACCCGTCTGCAACAAAATTTTGCAGGGAGTGGTCACAGGAGCAAATAGTAATCATGGGGTGGCTGTAAAATAAAATGAAAAGCAATGTTTGACCTCAGGATGATGGGAATATCAAATGAATAAAAAAAAAACAGGGAAGCACAGATGCTACAAAGTGCATCACAACATTAATCATTCTATGATTTTGACTTAAATCTGCCTTTAAAGTCTTGCATTAGATTTTTCAGTCAGAGCTGGATTTCTTCAGTATAACTGAAGCAAATGTTGTACCTGCTGCCTCTGATAATCTCCTTTTCCTCAGTATGACTGTATCTGATCCTGTTCACTGGATTCACAGAGTGATTTCCTCTCTTAGAGATTTTACCTGCATGTTTTAGTCTAAAGATGCATGACTTTATAGTCCAGTGAAGAACCTGAACCCCATCTTCAGTCTGTACCAGCACCTTCCCTCCACTCCCTGAGGATGTCTCTACATTTTTGTGCTGCTCTGTGTCTCCAGGCCGGGGGAGGGAAAAGGGCTGGGGCAGTGGCCAAAGTGGTGGCTGCCGTCGACCTGGCTCGTGTCCGTCAGCCCGGGCCTGGCGAGGGCGCTCAGGCTGAGGAGGAAGAGGTTGTAGAGAAGCAGGTCAGGCAGCAGGTGACGGTAGAGAAGGAGGTTGTTCCTACCATCACTCTTCCTGTTGAAGCTCCACCTGCCGTGGATGTGAGCGCAGAGCGCCGCACGGTCCAGGTCACTCAGGTCCGACATGTAAAGACTCACATATGTGTGTGATGAAGGAACTTCAGCTGTCTCACATGCTAAACAAACTCTGTTGGTCACTCCAGATTCAGAGATCAGAAATCTCCCCCCAGGTGGACACTGGCAGCGCTCCGTCTCCAGGTCCACAGTTCACAGTCTCTAAAGTTTCTGTTCCTAAACATGAGCTGAGCACCGAGGTAAGAAGAGGAGCTGCAGGCAGCCGCCGTCATCCTCAGTCCTCCATTTCATCTTTAACACACACACATCTTAACGAACAATCTCCACTGTGTGGTCGTGTGGTGTGAGTCGCTCTGGTTTCACAGTATCACCCATCCTAAAACATCACAGCATCGATCTGCTCTGTGGAGGCCACAAACTGTCATAGCTGCTCTCTGACAACACCAAGAACTTTAATATCTGTCTGATTTCATTGGATTAGCTTTTTCACTTGTCAAAATAAAGGTTTGGTTGCAGTTAGAAGTAAATAAGAGGGCTTTAAATCATCTTATTCTCTACATTTTAGGATCCACTGGCTGGTTTTAACATTAGATATTTCCAGATCTGATGTTGAAAAGATGCTTTTTATTCAGACAAAACAAAGATGCTGCTTTCTAGTTACCAAAGTCCTGATATAGGCAGTTCCAGCATATTTTATTTTCACATTTAAGTTGTAGCAATATAAGAAATCACTGTTCCATCAAATCCTCAAATGCCCCTCTGCTTGTTAGACAGGATAGGGCTAGGGCAATGTTTTTGGTTTTTCATATGTATCAGTAATTTTCAAATGAAATGTAGGATAAGACAGCATCATTTATATCGATGTTGTTTATATCAGTGATTTACAAAGGAGGGTCTGTGTCCCTATGGGGTGGGCCAAGCATTGGTTAATAAAATCAATGTGAAGTGTTTTCCATTGCTGCCAAAGCAAGGCTAATTTATCAGGGAACATCCAGGTAGTTGTAAAGTTTATACTTTATATCCACTAAAACAAAGACTAGATAATAAAATGAGCCATATCTCACCCTTGACCTCTGCTTCACAGCAGGGGGTACTGAGGAGAGCCACAGCCCTCCTTTTGAAATACCTCAATGGTTTTAGATATTTATTTTACAAGCATCCTTTTTTAAAAATTACCTTTAAAAAGCTTTTTGTCCCCTTTATAAACTACATGATAATCTTTTTAAAAAAGTGAACTAGGGGTGCTCTGAGAGCACAAACCTCCACCGAAGCATTTTCAACGCTGTCGGGCAAGTTATTGTCAAAGATGTGGAAAACCTTACTGTATAGAAAATCCTTAAAGAAATATCCTGGATCCAAATATGGGTACTGATTTCCACAAAAATCTAATTAGTTGGTCGTGAGCCTTTTTCTGACCAATCCTGAAAATTTTAACACATTCTGTTTGTAGCTTTTTATAATTTATCCTGTTAACGTGCAAACTAACCAACATCTGTTACAACATAGCCTCTTGGTGGAGGTACTTATCATTTTATTTGGTTTATTTTTCCTTGGAACATCTTTTTTTTAACTTGTTTATTGTTTATTTTTATGCCACATTTTATGGTCCCATGTGGTCCCTGAGATTTAACAGCTTTAGAAACACCTTAAACATCAGTATTCTAGCCCCAAATGTAAAGATTTTGGTGGGTCCACAAATACAGAAAAAAATGTTTTTATCAAATGGTAGACTTAGGATATAATAGAATAGAGTAGTATAGAATAGCCTTTATTGTCATGGGCATGCTGTACATGCAACGAAATTTGTCTGAGTAGTCTACCATGAGTGCTACATATTTTTTCGCACATTTAGGCTGTTGAAGGTCTAATTTGATGAGCAATAATGACTGTTATTTTAAGCCACATTCATGTACAAAGTTTCGATTATTGTCTTATTCAAAGATAAAAATCAAAAGCTGACCCTGATTTTCTTGTTAAGACATTTTGGGTCCATATTGTCCAGCCTTAGACAGTTACAGTAATTCATATTTAAGCCTTTTGCTGCTTCACTGCTGAGAGCAGGTCTTATATTACAGGCACTAGGGTTGTCCCACTGCCTCATTTCCAAACTTTCAAACAATTCTAGTGGAATTAAACACCATGTCTTCTGGTTTTAACACCAAATATTGGGCCACTTCTTGGTTTTACTGACCTTGGAGTGCAGGAAGCCTGCTGCACACTGTCTAAACGATGGATCAGTGATGTTGATTGTTGGACAGAAAGACTCCCTCACTGCCATCGTCAGTGAAATACAACAGTTCAGTTTTAATTCTGACCATCTCAGGAGGTCCTGATCAGCCTAGTATTGGATGATAAAAGTCTCAGCAGGACGTCACTTTCCTGTTTGTGGACTTTTAAACTCACGCTCACTAATCCTCAGCACGACCACGCCTCAGTGGACTTTTACAAACACAGCTCTTGTTGGTTCGGGCAGGTGTCCATCGCCGGCTCTGCTATCGCCACCCTGCAGAAAGAGTTTCGATCCCCCACACCCACCAGAAAGATCATCAAGCCCGTCAAATCCCCCAGCCCGTCCCGCAGGGCGGCGGTGGAGATGCGGTTGACCCCGGAGCCCCTGCTCCCACCGTTCAGAGACCCCAGGTATCAGAGTCAGTACGAGGTTCTGACCAGCGGGGCGTACGCCCTGAGCGAGGAGGAGTTTGAGGACTGGGAGCCTCAGGTGGGTCCGATCCCCCGTCCTGGCTTTTTCCTCTTCTGATTTAACCACCTGCGCCCCCTCCTCACCGCAGCCAATCACACGCTGCCTCCATCGCCTCACGAAGACCCCCCCGCTCTTCATCTCCTTCCTGTCCTTCTGTCCTCTGCAGGGTTTTATCTGTCCTAACAGCTTCCCCCCTCCATCCTCACAGAATCCTCCGCTGAGAAACCCCTAGCTGCTCTCTGTCTCTGATGACCTTTGACCCCTCGTGTTTTCTCTCCTTTAGGAGGCCGTAGCTGTGCCCACCAGAGCTCAGGAGCCCGTCGTTCCTCCCACTCTGATCGCTGTGAGTACCTCCAGAGTTTCTCTCCTGTAGCTTTGGTCACTGTGAGGGCCTCAGTATGTAGTCTTTAAAGGCAGGGGCCTCATGTTGCAGTAAATGACCTTTGACCCTGAGTCTCCGGTGTCTCCGCTCAGGGCCTGAAGAACGTGACGGTGACGGAGGGTGAGTCAGTGACCTTGGAGTGTGAGATCAGAGGTCACCCTGCCCCCTCCATCATGTGGTTCAGAGAGGACTACAGAATTGAGAGCTCCATCGACTTCCAGCTCACCTACTCCAGCGGACTCGCCCGCATGGTGATCCGCGAGGCCTTCGCTGAGGACAGCGGACGCTTCACCTGCACCGCCACCAGCGAGGCGGGGACCGTCAGCACGTCCTGCTACTTGCTTGTCAAAGGTGACAGAGATACAGGCCTGAGACATGAAAGAATATATTAAAATAATATTTACAACATGTTAATATGGATATGATGAATCAGTTTTCTGTCTGAGGTCAGCTTCAGAGGTAGATCTGCTGTTAAAATGCTGTCAGGTGTCACCTTCACTCATGTGCTTTTCTCCTGTTTAGTGTCAGAGGAAATCGAGAGCAGAGAGGAAATGACCACTGTCACTGATATTGGAATAAGTCAAGAGAAAACGTAAGTGTGAAAACCCATATTTATCTCTTTGAGTGATCCCTCCCTTTTCTGATCCTTTATGTTTCATACTTGATTCACAATTTATCAAATACAGCTACTCAACACTTGTCTAAGGGTAAACAGCTTGAGGTTTTTTCAATAATAAAAAAGTACATAAACATAGAGGAAATGAAAGACATAAATCAAAAGATTTACAACTTTTATGAATTACAGCTCTAGGGTTCTGCAGAAAGCTTTTGTCGTAATGGCTTTATTATTTAGAGTTTCAAAATAAGAATTTGCATAAGGGATGAAGACGTTAATGTGAGGTTTCTGCAATTTAGTAAAATCAGAAGATTAATGATATACTTTTTCATCTTTTTCTGACCCAATAATGTCCAAGCTCTTACCTAGTGATGCCATATTTCACCTGCATTATGGGGAAGTACAATTAGTAATAAGGAGGCTTTTAAAATGGAACTAAAGCTGAATAATTGGGGAAGAACGCATCTTATCAATTTTTATTTTAACAAAGCACCACTGATTTATTTAGGATGGGAAAAACCTCAGTTATTGTTAAACCAGGATTCCTGTGGAAGAGGATGTGAATCAGAGTTTTAGATATCAGGGTCAGAAGGTCTCTTAAAAAGCACTCTTTCACCTGTGAACCTTTGTTTGTTGGGGATTTTAGTAATTAATTATGTTGTGGATTTGATTGCTCAAGTGGATATTCATGGTAATAAAGGCAGCTCTCTGGAAAGAGTGTTAAATAAGAATGACTGAACTGCTGATGGAGGCATCGTCAAGGAGAGGGATGGTGATGGAGTTCAGGGTTAAACGTGCAGTAAAATCCCTTAAAGAGTTGGAAATTAAAGCAGTGCCACATAATAAACACAAACTGTGAAGCTCCACAGTATCAAAATGGTATTTCTTTTCTTTGTTTCTTTGAAAGGCCTCAGACTCTTAAATCTGGGGTTTTAGTGTGCAGTAACTCTGATTCACTCGCTCAGAAACTGAAGCCTCTTCAATAATCGGAGTTAGCTGGGTTTCTGTTGCAGCAGCCTCAGTTTTCTCTTTAAGCATCTGAAACTTTCCTCCAAGCCTCCTGGCTGATGGATGTGTGTTCTCCCCTTAGCGTCTCCATGGAGATGAAGGAGACCGTGGTGTCGGAGGTGAGCTCGGCCGAGCCTGCTGCTCCCTTCTTCATCAAGAAGCCCACCGTGCAGAAGCTGGTGGAGGGAGGCAGCGTGTTCTTCGACTGTCAGATCGGAGGAAACCCCAAACC
The DNA here is from genome assembly GCA_037902135.1 of Cetoscarus ocellatus. Taxonomy (NCBI): domain Eukaryota; kingdom Metazoa; phylum Chordata; class Actinopteri; order Labriformes; family Labridae; genus Cetoscarus; species Cetoscarus ocellatus. Next base: position 1,105,897 of record JBAMNC010000698.1, on the reverse strand, counting down.
TCACATCATCTGGAAGAAGAGCGGCGTGCCGCTTACTACCGGATACAGGTACGCACCTATAACCTGTCTACAGCCACACCTGACCTTTGAACTTTTGTTAAACCATGTTGTGGTTCAGCATCTACACAACTGGTGGATCAAATAAAGGTTAAGATAGATAAAATGTTAAATTAGATCTTTTTCCTCCAGTGAATCGTTGTTAAATGAAGTGCAGTATGTGGGTGCTGATGGCCTAGTGATTATGTCTGTGCACAAACCATTAAACTTCTAAACTGTTAAATTGTTAAATTAAGTAAATATTAATCATTTTAAAGTACCATAATTATAAACTTTGATTTTATTCTGGCATAATAAACAACAAAAAAAAATATGATATTGATAGCAGTTCACCAGTCAATCCTTCGGCACCCAATACTGGGTGATTTTTTGCTTTTGATGATCAGAAATTTCATGTTTTTTCTCTTTTTCTAGTATCATGTGCTTCAAATGATCTTCAGATGATCTTTGCTATTTAAATTATTGTTGGCATCAAAAAGTACAAACACTTGATGATATCAAGTCATGTTTTTAGCAAAAAAGAGTGTCATTTTTAAATTGTCGCTCCTCGTTTGTTCACCCACTTCTCCAAACATTACCTGTCTTTTTTTTTTATTTAGACCTTACACAGAAGTTTGTTTGCAACCTTTGAGATTTAAAAATTATACAAATTACACAAGAATTGGTGTTGAGGACCTCTGGTTTTTGCCTCTGTTGTATCAAATTTGTGTTGATATAATTCAAAAATGTTTGTAGTCAGTCAGCATATTACTGTTTGTGGTTCTTTCTGCAAGTCCCTGCTTGCAGAAATCAAACACTTTGTTTTTTTCCATCAGATATAAAGTGGCCTATAAGAAGGAGACTGGAGAGTGCAGACTGGAGATCTCCATGACTTTTGCTGACGATGCTGGAGAATACGCCGTCTATGCCAAGAACACACACGGAGAAGTCTCAGCCTCCGCCATCCTGATGGAGGAAGGTACGGACTCTCTTTGGGTTTTCCTTTTAGTTAGGTTGCTAAGCACCAGCCCCGGTGGCTCATAGTGTCCCTGCATGTGTTCACAGAGCAATATGAAGCCTACATGAAGCAACAGGAAGTGACATATAAAACCGAGGTGACGACGACGGTGGTCCAGGAGCCCTCTGTGGTTGTGAGTCAGTATGAGATGGAGCAGAGGAGAGTGACCACCCCCATGAGCTTTGTCTCAGAAACGGTACCCCCTCTCACAAATGTTAAAACACAGTTTATGATACAGAACCATTCATACAGTTCATTTTAACATTAAAACTGTCTGCAGGAATTCCTGATCTCCGCCTTTGAAGAGAGGATCATCCAGGAGATCGAGCTGCGCATCATGAGGATCACCTACAGCGAGCTGGTGATTGAGGATGGAGAGATGATGGTTACCTGTGCAGAAGAAGAGTCTCTGCAGCCTGCCTTTGACACACCGGTGAAGAACTACAGAATCATGGAGGGGATGGGCGTCACCTTCCACTGCAGGATGGGCGGAAACCCGCTGCCAAAGGTAATGAGGGATGAATCTCACTGTGGATCACTGTGGATGTTCAAGCCCCATGGAGCAGCTTCACGGCTTTGATTAAAGCTCCTTTGGTTTTTTTATATCTCATGATTTTCTCTGTGGAGGTATTTAATGCTATTGGAAAGTTTTTGGGTGATTTTAAAGTGTATGTTCTGATCCTTAGCACAGAAGTTGTCTTAACTTATTGCTAACTCAAGTACACAGAAGCTTTAATACACCGTCCTTGACAAAATAAACCAATTAGACAGTAATAAATGAAAACGGATCAAATTTATCCTGATCCACTTTTACCTCTTAACAACATGATATGTTTGGTCATGCTATGCAGACTGTTAAAAAGGTCATAGCTCAGCTCAAAACAAGCTGTTCAATTGAGTTCTCATATGTGGCTCATAAAACCTTCATTTAAACATTTTAGAGAGAGTTCTATATTTGTGTTAAAATAATAAAATGACTCTAATTTTTGGTGATATCAGTCTTTAGAGGACATCTTTGACAGAGAGGCTAAAGTCTGAGTAGGACCTGAAGTTGAGCTGACGTGAAATCGTGTCTTCTGTCAGATTGCTTGGTACAAAGATGGCCAGCGTCTCAGGGCTGGAGGACGTTATCAGATGGAGGTTCTGCAGGACGGACGGGCCAGTCTGCGTCTGCCTGTGGTTCTCCCAGAGGACGAGGGCGTGTACACCGCCTTCGCCTCCAACATGAAGGGAAACGCCGTCAGCTCCGGAAAGCTCTACATCGAGCCCTCTGGAACGGTGACGCCTCAGAGGTACACACCACAGCCAGCCATGCAGAGAATCAGGTGAGATGGACGTTCTCCAAGAGCATGCTTCACCTCGATCAGATCCTCCATTCAGCTGTTAATGAAATAATCCTCCTTCACCCTTCAGGTCTACATCTCCTCGCTCTCTGAGTCGCTCCCCTGGACGTTCTCCCAGCCGCTCTCCTGGACGCTCTCCTGCCAGAAGACTGGATGACACAGACGAGGCTCAGCTGGAGAGACTCTACAAGCCCGTGTTTGTCATGAAGCCTTCCTCCATCAAATGTGCCGAGGGACAAACAGCACGCTTTGACCTGAAGGTCGTTGGCAGACCCATGCCCGAAACATACTGGTTCCACAACGGTGAGACCACGTCTGTCAAGTTCTAGAAACACTTTTATCGGTCTTCTACCTCTTATAACAACACACTGCCCTTTGTTTCCTCAGGACAACAAGTGGTCAATGACTACACCCACAAGATAGTGATCAAGGAGGATGGCACCCAGTCCCTGATCATCGTCCCTGCCATGCCCAATGACACCGGAGAGTGGACCGTCGTGGCTCAGAACAGAGCCGGACGGACCTCTGTGTCTGTGACTCTTAATGTTGATGGTAGGTCACATGTATATTCTTATTTTGCAATCTAATACTAAGCTCAAAATTCTACTGTACATGAAGAAAGGTGTTAGGGCTGAATGATTTTAGGAAAAGATCTAATTGTGATTTTTCTGGCAGATATTGCGATTTCGATTCAGTTCTCGATTTTCTTCAAATCAAACTTTACTATGTTTACAGTATAGACAACAGTAAGGAAATCAATGATCAAAAGCACATAACACATTATTCATCATCTAATATTGATGATAAATAATCTGTTTTCATTATTTAAGGGACACTCCATCTTCTATTCCTTAACAGAAGCTTTGTGTTGTTGACCTGCTTACCAGCACTTCTGTAAATGCAAATTGTCTGTAAATGTGTAAAATAGTATGTGAAAAATAGCTGACACAACAGATCCTGAGTCAGTCAGGAGCGCTGCAAAAAATTGGAGTTTTGGCGATCACAATTGTCTGAAATATCGATCCGAGAAAGATAAATCTTGCGGCCCTAAAGCATGTAGTATTCAGCTGTTATGGTAGATTATCAACAGAGTTCCTCAAAGAGCAAAATAGCGAGCAGCTGTTGTGATTAAAATAATCTAAGGCCTCAATGTCAGACCTTCATCTGAAGGACATTCATACATTCATGCTATTGGCCTTACCTCCAAATATCCACAGTCTGTGGTGCAAGTTGTGCCTATTTCTCTGAGCTCTGTCACTCTGCCCACTCAGCCCAACTCTGTACTGTGTTTGACCTCAACAGCTCGGGAGAGTGTGACCCGCCCTCAGTTTGTGGAGAAGCTGAGGAACATCACTGTGAAGCAGGGCACTCTGGTTGAACTGGCTGTCAAAGCCATCGGAAACCCCCTGCCCGACATCGTCTGGCTGAAAAACAGCGACATTATCACCCCACAGAAGCACCCACACATCAGGTATGGATCTAAACTACTAAATTTAAACAATGTTTAATCTTCTGTGATAAATTCCTGATCAGTTCATCCAAACGGTTTCTTATTTCAGGATTGATGGAACCAAAGGAGAGGCCAAGTTCCAGATCCCCTCTGCCTCAGGCACTGACAGTGCCTGGTACACCGCTACAGCCATCAACAAGGCTGGCAGGGACACCACTCGCTGCAGAGTCAACGTCGAGGTGGACTTTGCTGCTCCTCAGACCGAGAGGAAGCTCATTATCACCAAAGGAACCTACAAAGCCAAGGAGATCGCAGCTCCAGAGCTGGAGCCTCTCCATCAGAGATATGGTCAGGAGCAGTGGGAGGAGGGCGACCTCTACGACAAAGAGAAGCAGCAAAAGCCGATGTTCAAGAAGAAGCTGACCTCCATCAGGATGAAGCGCTTCGGTCCAGCTCACTTTGAGTGCAGACTGACCCCCATCGGTGACCCCACCATGGTCGTGGAGTGGCTGCACGATGGCAAACCCCTGGCAGCTGCCAACAGGCTGCGCATGGTCAACGAGTTTGGATACTGCAGTCTTGACTACGAAGTGGCTTATGCTAGAGACAGCGGTGTCATCACCTGCAGAGCGTCCAACAAGTTTGGAGTCGACCAGACCTCGGCCACCCTGATTGTCAAGGATGAGAAGGGCCTTGTGGAGGAATCCCAGCTCCCTGAAGGCAGGAAGGCTCCTCACAGGATGGACGAGATTGAGCGCATGGCTCACGAGGGCGGACCTGCAGGAGTCAGCACCGATGACGAATACGAGAAGACCAAACCTGAGATTGTCCTTCTCCCTGAACCAGCCAGAGTGCTGGAGGGCGACATTGCTAGATTCCGCTGCAGAGTGACCGGATATCCTGCTCCAAAGGTTAACTGGTACCTCAATGGACAACTCATCCGCAAGAGCAAGAGATACAGACTCCGATATGACGGTATCTACTACCTGGAGATTGTTGACATCAAGTCCTACGACTCTGGAGAGGTCAGGGTGGTTGCAGACAACCCCCTGGGCACCACTGAGCACACTGTGAAGTTGGAGATCCAGCAGAAGGAGGACTTCCGATCAGTCCTGCGCCGTGCTCCAGAGGCAAAGGCTGCAGAGGCCCCTCATGAAGCTGGCAGGGTTGGGTTTGATGTTGTGAAGGTGGACCGACCAGGTGACGTCTCACAGGATAGGGAGGTTGTCAAATTGCGCAAGACACAGAGAATTGTCCACGAAAAGACTTCGGAGGAGACAGAAGAACTGAAGAGCAAGTTCAAGCGCAGGACCGAGGAAGGCTTCTACGAGTCCATCTCTGCAGTGGAGTTCAAGTCCCGCAAGAGGGACGACTCTTATGAAGACCTGCTGAAGAAGACTAAGGACGAGCTGCTCCATCATCTGAAGGAGAAGGAAGAAGCAGAGAGGAAGAGGCTGGAGGAGGAAGGCCAGCTCACCATCCCCACCATCAAACCAGAGAGAGTCCAGCTGTCGCCCAGCATGGAAGCACCCAAGATCTTTGAACGCATCACCAGCAAGACCGTCGCCCCAGGAGAGGAGGTCCACTTCAGGCTCAGAGTTGTCGGCAGACCAGAACCGGAGTGCCAGTGGTACAAGAACGGTATTCTAGTGGAGAAGTCCGACCGTATGTACTGGTACTGGCCTGAGGATCACGTGTGTGAGCTGGTGATCAGAGACGTCACGGCCGAGGACTCTGCCAGCATCATGGTTAAGGCCGCCAATATCGCCGGAGAGGCCTCGAGCCACGCCTTCCTGCTGGTGCAAGGTACTTATACATCGTCCTTTAAGGTTACAAACTGACTTAGGGCTGGGCAACAAAGTGATTAGTCCAGGTTATTAACAGCTGAACTGTCAACCTTCTCGTTAAGAGCTCTGCAGCTTCTCTGGGTTTGAAGCCAGCCCGCAATCTCTGCTGATCATCCTTCTGACTCTCTCACTCCTGTTCAAACTCTAAAAATGTACACACATAGAAACAAAACAAGCTCCTACGTGTAATGGTATTTGAACTAAAGATTCATCACCTGAATCCAGCATGTCATGCCTTCTGTCCTATTAGAAAATATATTGGGTGTGCTGGTTTGGTGGAGTGGAAGCAACCAGGCATGACCTATATTCATGCTTCTGCTGGCCTGGGTTCAAGTCCAGCCTGTGGACAGTTTGCAGAGTATCCTCCTACTCTCTCTTAGCCTATCCACTGTCTCCATCTTTCCTGTCAATAAAGGCCTAAAAGTGCCCCAAAAAAAATCTTAAAAAAGAAAATATATGAACATTTCTTAAAAACTCAGTTAATGGCCTAGCCTTGAGCCCACTGTGTCCTCATATATTTAAGAGTCTGACTTTGTGTTTTTCTCGTTGCAGCCAAAGCAGCCATCAGCTTCACCCAGCACCTGGAGGACGTCATTGCAAACGAGAAGGACACCATGGTGACCTTTGAGTGTGAGACCAACGAGCCTTTCGTCAAAGTGAAGTGGTTGAAGAACAACGCAGAGATCTTCTCTGGAGACAAATACAGAATGCACTCAGACAGAAAGGTCCACTTCCTGTCTGTGCTGATCATTGAGATGAAGGATGACGCCGAGTACAGCTGTGTGATCGTGGACGATGAAAGCATCAGTTCCACCGCCAGGCTCCACGTGGAAGGTAATGTCCTCAGACAATGTCCTCCTTCTGTGGTGTCCCTGGGCTGGATCTGCAGGTCACGGTTCTTGTTCCTGTTCCTCATACAGGTGCTGCCCTGGAGCTCATAAAGCCCATGGAGAGCATCGAGGTGCCTGAGACCTATGCTGGAGAGTTTGAGGTGGAGGTGTCTCGCGAGGATGTGGAGGGCAGCTGGTACTTTGGAGACAAGGAGCTCTCTCCCAGCGGAAAATACATCATGTCCTCCCGCCGTGGACGTCACACTCTGTCCGTCAAGGACGTCAGGAAGACCGACCAGGGGAAGTACACCTTCATCTGTGGAGATCTGAGGACCAGTGCCTCACTGAAGATGAAATGTAAGAAACCATGAGGATCACTGCTCTAGCTTGATGGGCACTTGTTCTTTGAGTCTCCATGGACATGACATGCTTCTTGTTAGCTCAAAGCTAGTTTACATCTGCTGTCCATCAGCAGTTGCCTTGGTTTTATGGAGTGAAAGTCCATGCTGGCCTTCATTCACAGCATGATGAGTTTCTAGCTCTGTTGTCTCATATTATCACTGTGGTTTCTCCACCTTCAGTGCGACCTGTGACCCTGATGCAGCCCCTGACCGACGTCACAGTGTGCGAGGGAGACATCGCGCAGATGGAGGTCAGGTTCTCCCAGGAGAACGTTGAGGGAACCTGGATGAAGAATGGCCAGGCCATCTCCGCCACTGATCGCATCCACATCGTGATCGACAAACAGGTCCACAAGCTGCTGCTGGAGAACGTCACCAGAGACGACGCTGCTTCTTACTCCTTTGTGGTTCCTGCCCAGGACATCTCCACGTCTGGGAAACTCGCGGTTCAGAGTGAGTCCAAAAATCACATCCAATTGGGGTTCCGAAAAGAAGTCCTCTGAAGTGTGGAGATCCTTTTTGACATTTTTTGATGAACCCTCCACCAGAGTACAGGAATAGATGGCACAGTGTTGACTTTGACTTGTTTATTTATTCTTTTTGCCCATGTGTCTACTCAGCCTGTCTTATCTCAGGCTCAGACACGGTGTCTCTGTGTAACCTTTCACTGTTACCTAAATGCCTTTCTTCTCAGGATTTTACTAAGTGCCCTGTGTCATCTGTGGATTTTTTTCATTCACTGGGACAGACAGAAATGACATGGGATAATAACTCTGACCTTACAGAGTGACACTAGTAGGGTTGTTCATGGTGGGGTGGGAATATGTTCTTATTAGTTACAGTATTTGTTAAACATGGAAAATTTAATAAAAAGAACATTGAAAGAAAGAAAAAACACATGCAGCTCTCATCTTTGCCACGAGGCCTCCACTGCAGACTTCTCTAAACCAGGTTTTATTGTGTTTTCTCGCAGCAATTGAGGTCCTGGTTCCCCTGAAGGACGTGTCCTCAATCGAGGGGACAAAGGCCGTTCTGGAGGCCAAGATCTCTGCCCAGGACGTCAACTCGGTCAAATGGTATCACAATGACAAACAGATCGTGCCCTCTGAGAGAGTCCAGATGGTGGCAAAGGGATCCAAGCAGCGTCTGGTCTTCAGCAGGACCTTTGCCTCTGATGAAGGACGCTACAAACTGGTGGTCGGCAAGGCGGACACCAGCTGCAGCCTCAGCGTGGAGAGTAAGACCGCCTTTAGGCTCCAGCCATCTTGTTTCAAATCCACATCCCAGCTCCTCACCCTGAACTCTTGTTTTTACAGAAGTCCACATTGTGAAGCACATGGAGGACCGAGTGTGCTCCGAGTCCCAGAACGTCACCTTTAACGTGGAAGTGTCCCACACTGGTATCGACCCGTACTGGACCTTCAGAAACCAGCAGCTCAAACCTGGACCTAAATACAAGATGGAGACCAAGGGCAAGGCCCACTCTCTGACCATCATCGACACCATGAAGGACGAGGAGGGCCAGTACATGTTCTATGCCGGAGAGAAGTCCTCCAGCGCCAAGCTCACCGTCTCTGGTAGGTCTAAGTCCTTTAAGGATCTCAACCGGTCCAGATTCAGGACCTACAACTGCCAAAACACGACCCATATTTCAACTCTTTGACATGACAACATTTATGATTGGCTATTAGATTTTGTCATATTATCAACAATATTTTATGACTCTGTTTCTGATTCAGTGTTAATTTTGTTGACTAATTATTTTTGTCATAGTTTTTGTCAATAACCTTTTTTCCCCTGATGAAAACTAGACAGTAACTAATAAAAACAAGTGCACATGGACAAATACTCAAACTAGATTAACTGACATTTTCATCAACAAATAAAAACTAGACTAAAATGTTTGACAGAGACTTAATCCAATCAGACCTAATTTGGTCATGTAGAAAGTAGGGACAAGTTAGGAGTATATCCAATCACAGCTACTTTGGTTGTGTGGAAAGGTTGGATGAGTTAAGAGGGACATCCAATCACACCTGTCTTAGCTTTGTGGTGGTGGGATAAGTTGGGGAGCGATCCAATCAGAGCTACTCTCTTTATGAATTGATATATTCATGTAGAGCAGGTTCACTGTTTGTTGTCAGTTCTGGTATTATAACAGAGATGCTCTGCCAGGTAGCCTAAATAAAGGTGACTGCATTTCACACAAAAGTTGAAGTTGTTTCTTTTCATTTATACATTCAAACTTTACTAGCATTCAGTAAAGGGTTATTAGACGTTTCATTATATCCAAGTGTAAAACATGACGTCAGAAATTCTAGGAAAAGTAAAAAATGCCTTACCCTCTACACTTCATGTTTTAGTCGAGTAAATTTACAGTAGATTTCATCGACTAAAATGTTGTGAGATTTCATCAACTAAAACTAGACTAAAATTAAAACACTTTAGATGACTAAATTATGACTAAAACTAAAAGATATTTTGGCAACAACTATAACTAAAACTATATGAAAAAGTGCTGTCAAAGTTAACACTGTTCTGTTAAAACATGATGAAGATTCAAAAGCAAGGCAACTGGACTGTGTAGAGTTTGTTGGGAAGACGTTTCACTTCTCATCCAAGAAGCTTCTTCAGTTCCAAATGGCTGGTGCTGGAAGCAGATATTTATCTTGCTAGAGGAAAAACAACAACAAAGGAAGGGAGGAGTTGGAGAACAACCCATAGAAACTTATCCCAGGGTGATGTAACCCCTGAGAGTCGTTACCCTGAATGGGTCATTAACTCCCCCTGTCATGTGAGGTGTTATGGTCACATGTGCCCAGGTGAGAGTGTTTGGAGAGCTTTCTGGGGAGAGAGCTTAACACTGCATTATATGTAGGTGAGAGGTTGTGTCTGAGTCCACCACCTCTGTTAAGAGAAGGCTTCTCCAGTCTGGTGAAGATGGCTTCTTTAATGACCCATTCAGGGTAACGACTCTCAGGGGTTACATCACCCTGGGATAAGTTTCTATGGGTCGTTCTCCAACTCCTCCCTTCCTTTGTTGTTGTTTTTCCTCTAGCAAGATAAATATCTGCTTCCAGCACCAGCCATTTGGAACTGAAGAAGCTTCTTGGATGAGAAGTGAAACGTCTTCCCAACAAACTCTACACAGTCCAGTTGCCTTGCTTTTGAATCTTCAGAATGACCATGACCTGGATGAATGAGAATCTACACAGACGTTAAAACATGATCTTAATGATATTAATATCCAGACATAAATACATTTAATTTTGCGCACCGTAAAGCAGCTGGCAGGGAAAAATAGTTTCACCCTTTCACTGCAAATTTTCTCCCTCACTTAATGGTGTCCACTCTCCTCTCCAGATTGTAAGAAAAAAAAATCTTTATGATTGAGTTGAGTAAAATAATATGGATGTGTGTCCATTTAGAGCCTCCATTCATCATCGAATTTTTACTAATTTTAATTTTGTGACCCACTTAAACATCTTAATGAACTATGACTGGATCCTGACTCACCTGTTGAGAACCACTGCTTTAAGGCTTTTTAAATAAACAGCATTTTATTCAGTTTGTGAGCTGAAAAGTCGTTAAATCATTTCTTACATCGCCACCAGGTGGAGCCATCACACGCCCCCTGCAGGACGTGACGGTGGCCGAGTCGCAGACCGCTGAGTTCGAGTGTGAGGTGGCCAACGCCGAAGCTGAGGGCCGCTGGCTGAAGGAGGGTAAAGCTGTGGACTTCAACGAGAACGTGGTGAGCGAGGTGAAGGGTGCCGTCAGACGCCTCATCATTGTCATCACCAGACCTCAGGACGTTGGGGAGTACACCTACCAGGTGGCCAACTCCAAAACCACCGCCAACCTTAGGGTGGAGGGTAAGTCCAAACACCCTGACAGATTTAATGTTGATCATATTCATAAGAGATGAACTCACAACATGGTGGAGGCTGGAGAAAGAGACGGGAAGTCTCATCTGTTTATCAGACAGGTTAAAGTGATCCCCGTCATATTTGGTTGATTCATTTTTCAGCTTTAAGACAAGAATCAAATATCCACATGAGTTTTCTTTCTCCATTAGATATATTTGGAGAGTGAGATTATTCAAACCAAACCTTTTTAGATAATTAAATATTCATGCTGAAATTCTTAAATCAGATATTTGTTCTTAAGTTTGGATGATCAGCTTGAGGACTAAATGCTTTTGTTCCTCTTTGCAGCCGTAAAGATCAAGAAGACTCTGAAGAACCAGACGGTGACGGAGACCCAGGAGGCGGTGTTCACGCTGGAGCTCACTCACATTGACGTGAAGGGAGCCCAGTGGATCAAAAACGGTGTGGACCTGCAGAACAGCGACAAGTATGAGATCAAGTCAGAAGGCATGGTCCACACACTGAAGGTCAGAAACTGCAACACCCAGGACGAGTCCGTGTACTCCTTCAAGCTCGGAAAACTGTCCGCCAACGCCAGACTCAATGTGGAGAGTGAGTCCAGCTGCTTCTCTTCAAATGAACAAAAGTTGAAGTCTGAATTTAAATTTTAAAAACCTCCTTTTATTCCACAGCGATCAAGATCGTGAAGAAGATCAAGGACGTGAAATCTCTGCTGGACGGCACCGCCTCCTTCGAGATGAGCCTGTCCCATGACAACATCCCCGTCCGCTGGCTGTTTAACGGCGTGGAGCTGAAGTCCAGCGAGAAGTGTAAAATCTTGTCCGAGCGGAAAGCTCACAAGCTGATCCTGCAGAACGTTGACAACAGCAACGCCGGGGAGTACACCGCCGTGGTCGGTCACCTGCAGTGCAGCGCCGTGCTCACTGTGGAGGGTACGTCCCGTCTAAGCCAATCAAACCAAAGGGCCTAAAAACAGCCTCTCAAAACTTCAGATGGTTTTGATTATTGAAGACAATTTACGTTAACTAGAAACTTTATCTCTTTTAAAACAGTGGCTTTACCTGCCTATTATGGTCTCTGCCTTAAACTAAATCAACCTTTTATAAATCATAAATCCGTCAAATCAAAATCAACAACATCGTTCTACAAAAGTCTGAAAGGTAAAAGCACAGAAATCTGCAAAGACTCTTAATCAGTTGAATGACACTAAAGCAGTTCAAAGTTATTTAAAAATTAAGAAGAATAATTTGAAGTAAGTTTAAATGACCGTAGGATTTGGAAGTTTTTGTCAGTTCATACAAAAGAAAAAATAACCAAAAAATCCTTCTTATATATCATTTTATCTCTTTAAATGTTTGACACACAACTTTTCTCATTTGTTTAATTGAATTCAGACAGCAGTATTCTTATCTTTTTTTTTGCAATGTCTGACATTATTATTTTGTTCTTCCTTAATATTGGACATTTTCAAACTTGTATATCACAAGGTTTTTGTTGATGGTTGACATAATTTTCCTATTTCATGTATAAAGGTAGAATTTGTTGAACTGATCATGAAAATACGCTAAAACAAAAAGATTATTATTTTAGCCAATTGTAAGCTATCAAAACTATTTTGGATCGCTTTGAAGAATTAATGCCTTGTCAACATCAAAAAACAGTGAGTGACATTTTCAGGTAAAAGAACAAACACAAGAATCAAAGAAAAGTGAGTTTTTTTGTTTGTTGTTGTATAGAAGTGCTCGATGCTGAGAGATTTGGGGCGTGTTGGTCGATGTTCTGCTGTAATAAACACACAGGGCACAGACAGGATGTGCCTTTATGTTGGCTTGAACAAACCAATCAGAGTGTCAGATCTCATAACCCTTAAATCTGTTGGCTGTCCAATGTTTTTGTCACTTGCGTGACTGCGTTAGCTGTTTGGTCTGACTTTTTGCTGTCTTGTGTAGTCCCACTCCTTTTCTTGATCCTCTAAACAAAAATGATAATACACTCAGATTAAAGTTATATTTCACTGGAGCATTCCCACATCAGCAGTGATGGAAACGATGGAGCAGGCACTCCATCATGAGCATTTAAGCCTCATGGGTTACTAAAGTCTTCAGAAAAACCTCCAGGATCAGACAGGTCCATGTTTATGACTGACCTGTTGACCTCTCCTCTGCCAGACTCATATTCTCTCATATTCTCTATTCAACATAAAACACACTGGACAGCCTGTTCATATATCTGTGGATTATTAAATAAATGTAAAATATTTTAATGTAGCCAGTGTTGTGTAAGTTCTTAAGTTTTTCTGGAAGTATTACGCACACAGCAGAGCACACAGGAATAACGCAAGCCCAGCTACGATCTACTTTAAATCTCAGCCACAGACTCTAGACCAGGTTTAGACCTTAGACCAGGTTTTAGGAGGTCCTCTTGTTAGGAACTGTCCAGCCTTGCCCCTGACCACTCCTTATTTTCAGACAAACTCGACCATGTGATCATTTGGTCATTTAGCAGCATATAAATGACACCTGTGTCAGGTGGAAACTACAGAAGTCACCTGAACTCCAGGTTAAGCCATTTACACTGTGCACCAATAAGGCCCTCAGAGGGATATTTTTAAAGTTAAAAGTATGTTTTGTTGAGTGAATAAGTCTATAAATATTCAACCAGTTATTTTTAGCCCTTGCTGATTAAAAATATTGAAAAATATTTATTATTTTTATTTTATCTGGAAGAAAATTTATTTTTACAACTCGTATTTTTTTTAATTCATGATTTTTTTTTCAATTTTCTAGCTGATATATATCCGTATTTTAAATCAGTTAAAAAAAATGCTTTTTTTATGCTAATGCTTATCAAAGCTGCCAACTCCTGTAAGTATTATAAGAAAAATTGCTTTAACTCACATATTAAAAGTTTTCTTCTGTTTTGATACATCAGTTCAAATACGTTTATGCATCAGAATTCTTGTAAATTTAATAATGATCTAGTTATTCATGAAGGTCTGAAAGACCATTTTACTTTATTATTGGCAAATGAGAATTTTATTCAACATTAAGTCATTCATAATTTGACTTCAAACAAATTAGTTGTTAAATTTTTTTTTTTTTTGGACCATGAACAAAATTTTTGACCTGGTGTTTTTTTTTAACCCTGAGTTAGTTTAAGTGTTTTAAACCCTTTTAAATGTGATTTTAACTTGTCTTTTCGTCCCTCGATGCTCTCTAACTCTTCGTCCTTTTCCCTTCAGCCCTTCATGTCACCAAACCGCTGAAGAACGTGGAGATCCCAGAGACACAGGTGGCCACGTTCGAGTGCGAGGTCTCTCACTTCAACGTGCCGTCCACCTGGCTGAAGAACGGCGTGGAGATCGAGATGAGCGAGAAGTTCAGGATCGTGGTCCAGGGGAAACTTCACCAGCTGAAGATCATGAACACGAGCAGGGACGACTCAGCCGAGTACACCTTCGTCTGCGGGAACGACCGAGTGTCCGCTACGCTAACCGTTAGCCGTAAGATTGGGTTTAAAGTAAAAACACTAACGAAATAAAAATTCATCTAACCCGAGAGACGTGTCTCAAAGTGTTTAATTTATTGCAAACATCCTCAAATCTTACTGGATCTTTGGATGAGTTTCCCCTGAGGAAGCGTCACATTGTTAGTCCACGTGATTGACACATTTACGATAATCGATAAAAAAACACATGCATACAAATTTATTAGATTTAAAAATAGATCCTAGCACATAAAACTGAAGCACACTTGTAGAGGCAGTGGGTATGACTGAAACTTAAAGTCATCTCTAATTTGAGATTTTGATCTTCCACTACCTTAAGTACTTTTAAATTCATGATAATTTGGTGCCTAAACACATCAACCCAAAAAGAGTTTCACCAAATTAAAGATTTTTTAATGGTTTTAATAATGGAACTGACATTTTTAACCAATTCCCAAAGTAACACAAACTAATCTGTACCGAGGAGGAACACCAACTCCTTCAATCTGGAGGCAAAAATGATCATTTTTACCATTTTTGTCGGTGTAACCTGGTCAAAAAAAGTATCTTCCCCATTAACAAAAAGGTCTGTCTTTTGAAGGATCCTTTCTGGAATATTTTTTCAACATTTAGAGTAAAAACTTGAGTCCTTCGGTGATAAATCTTCCACTTTAGAGGGCGGATTTTGATTGATATGAAGCTCCTTTCACCACTGCTGGTTGAAGGAATCCTCTGGGACATTGGAACAACTTTTCCACCCAACAACATTTTCCAGTCATGGCCAAAAATACGTCCTAAAAAGGGGGTCAAGATTTAAATACCATCAGGACCCTTTGAGATATTTGTCCTAGTGCCTGTAGAGTAAAAGTTTGATATTTATTTAATGAAAACTTATGATTTGTTCAAAACTTTGGTAGTAAAAGTAAAATCAGCTTCTTAACTCTTCAAAATAAAATTGCAGATTTCTTTTCAGCTTTAAGATAGATAAAACTTTTTTTCAAAAATATAAAAAATAAATTACCAGTATTTGAGTCTTTGACCGCCCTGTCCCCTCCTCTCCAGCCGTCCTCATCACATCCATGCTGAAGGACCTGAACGCTCAGGAGAGGGACACCATCACCTTCGAGGTCACCGTAAACTACGAAGGAATCACCTACAAATGGCTGAAGAACGGCGTTGAGGTCAAGTCCTCGGACAGATGTCAGGTCCGCAGCAAGCAGCTCACGCACTCCCTCACCATCCGCAACGTACACTTTGGAGACGGAGGAGAGTACCAGTTCGTGGCCGGGTCCGCCGCCACCGCCGCAAACCTGTTCGTAGAAGGTAACGTGATGATTGACATCCTCAGAGAGAACGAGGGGAGTCGGCTAGTTAGTGACTGTAGGTGATGAAAAATGATGTTCTGAGCCCGCTTTGGTGAGGTTTATGAAATCTTTACGCACTGGTTTTTAACCTGACCTACAGATTTTGATGAATCAAGATATTTTGTCGATTCAGAAGCTCAATTTAAAGGTGTTTGCACACCAGGAGAGATCAATTATTAGGGAGGCCGTATCAGATCAGAATCAGAAATACTTTATTAATCCCATAGGGGAAATTCTGTTGTTTCAGTTGCTCTGAGACACAGTATAGCAGCAGGAATATCAAAGACATTAAAATAGATAAAATAGATAAGAGGCATTAAATAGATAAGAGCATAAAAATTAAGTAAAAATAAGAAAGCAGGTTGCAACATACAGAATCTTTAAGCTATACTTCAACTTCCTTATGAAGGAAAAGTAAATAAAATAAGTAAAGTGAAACCATGAACAAGGCCAAAGAATTTACTCTGTTAACATTGACAATATTTATTGTATGAATATAAATATGACAGCAATGTGTGACATTAAACCACAGTGACTGGGGATTGCACTGGATATTATGTTTGCTTATTTACAAATATTAACAAATATTATATAAAGAGGGATGTGATTTTATGAAGAAATTGTCCTCATTCTAAAGTCAAAACAGACTTGACATTAAAGTATCATGATCTGGTGCTTATTATATTTGTTAAAAACATAAAAAGCACAGCAGCAGAAGCTCCAGCTCTGGTTCCATCCAGACATCGTCTTTACATTCATCATCTCTGACGTCTGGAGGACTTTGGGCTGACACCGCCAGGAGGTCCACCATGGTCGAGGTCTGGACTGTGACGAACGTGCTGAGGGCTCTCAGGAGTTAGATGTCGGCTTAAAGGACATGAAACTTTAGAAAAATCGACCACAATTTGAAAAAAATAATAAGCTGGTGTTGCTTTCACAGAACTTTAGATTAAAATAAATAAAAACATTTAAAATGTTTACATTGAAAAATGAACCTGGTGTGCAGAGGCCTTAATATAAGAATATATTTAAGAAAAAACTTAGAAAATAAACTGTCCTAAAAGGTTGGATAAGGGAACATAAATGGTACACTGGTAAAAGGATTAAGACAGATTAATTTTTAGGAATACGCAGTATGATTGGTACAGCATCAGTATCTGCAGATATTTACAGATAATATTTTGGCCATACATATGAGCCATATAAATCATATATTGGTTGTAATATCCACAGATTGTATGAGTGTAGAGTTTTTAAATTTTTAGAATAATTGTCTCTTCTATTAGAGAATGAAATGTTGTTTTCTTGGTCCAAATCATTTGTTCTCACAATGAGAGGAACAGGTCAACTTTAGTAAAGGAGAAACCTCGTACTCTTGCCAAAAAATCTAAATATCTGCAATGATAAGTTTGGAAATATGGGCAAAGATCCAATATTGTTCATCCCTCTAATTTTTACTGTCAGGTCACATCAGTTTTCTGTCAGTCGATTAGTTTTATTCACAAAAAAAACATTAAATAAAAAGACCAGTCAGGCTGTGAAATGTTGTGAATGATCAGAAAATATGAAGAAGGTTTGAAGTTAGTGTTTTAGAGTTATAAAAATATAAAGACGAGTCCACGGAGGGGTTTTTGTCATACAGGAGGGCCTCAGCTGGCAAAATTAGGAGGCTCTTCCACTTAATAATTACAGGGCAACCTGTTTGCCTCTAAAAGTAAGAAATAAACACTGAACAGTCTGAACTCTGTGGCCATCATCCCTCAAACACTTGTATGACTGAAGAAGGTCATCTCCATAAATCATAATAATGTAGTTTAGAGATACTTAAGTCTTCAACATTCATTCCTGCAACATTTTTTGTTCCCTCTCAGCTCGTCTGATCGAGTTCACCAAGAAAATCAAGGACATAAAGATCACGGAGAAGAAGAAGGCCATCTTTGAGTGTGAGGTGTCCGAGCCCAACATCCAGGTGATGTGGATGAAGGACGGGCAGGAGCTAGACATGACGCAGGAGCGGTGGGTCCCCTCTCACCAGGAACTCGTGATGTATTCATTAAAATGTGAAATATGAGCTGACAGAGATTCCCTGTGGTGCGTTCAGGTATGTGGTGACGGCAGAGAAGTACGTCCACCGTCTGATGATCCAGACTGTCAGGATGTCCGATGCTGGAGAATATTCTGTGGTGGCCGGATCGAGCGTCTCCAAAGCTCAGCTGATTGTCGAGGGCCGGGACATCAGGATCGCCGAGCCTGTCGAGAGAGAGATCACGGTGAGATTTAAATATTGATTTAAAATTTCTGAATTTGATCAGAATAGAGGGACTTAACTTTGGCTTTCAGAGCTTTTTATGTTTGACCCAAACGAAGAAGAAAATCACTTTTTTTTAAGTTTTAGTCAAAGGCTGACTCTTTTACTTTATTTATTTATTTATTTATTTATTTATTATTTTTTTAAGATTATTTTTTGGGCATTTTGTGCCTTTATTGACAGGAGAGAGAGAGAGCGAGAGAGTGGATCAGCTTGTGAAGGGGGGTGAGAGAGAGTAGGGGAGGACACTTTGCAAACTGTCCACAGGCTGGACTTGAACCCGGATCGGCATCCCCTATTTTAATAATTTTGTTTGACCCTCAAAGCATCTTTAACACGTGGAGGGACTTTCAACTTGTGAAAAACACTTTCTGTATTTTTTATTATAATGGATCATTTTTACGGGTGAGGTCCTGTGAGGACGATTCTCTGTGAGATGATTTACAAGCTCGTTCTCAAAGGTTCGATTGGTGCACATGTTCAGGTCAGAGGTCACAAAGCAGAAGTTCTCATATAAGAAGAGAGAAACACTTAGATTTGACTTTGACGACTGCGAGTATCTCCTGAATAAATCTGGACTCATATCTTAAATACACAAGAGAAACCCTCACAGGATTTGCAGCTGAATAATTAGATAAAAGATAATAAATGTGCCCCCTGACATCTTCTCTGGCAGGTTTTGGAGCGCCACAGAGCCACCTTTGAGTTTGAGGTGAACGAGGACGATGTGGAGGGTCGCTGGCTCAGAAATGGCGTGGAGATCCAGTTCTCGGTGGAAGAGAGGTTCAACTACGTCACCATCAGGAAGGTGCATCGTCTCACCATCTCAGAGACCTACCGCAGTGACGCCGGCGAGTACACCTTCATCGCCGGAAAGAACCGGAGCACCATGTACCTCCGAGTCAACCGTGAGTCCAGCACGAGGGAAACAGAGGGGCTGATGGGAAAGAGGGCTGCTTAATTTGAGGCTGAGATTAGAAATAAGTAAACAACAGTTAGATCATGGGGGATGATGATCCTCCCCTGTGGCTGACTGGCATTAGTCCACAGTATGTAGCGTGTGTGTCTTATGTGGATTTGGACACAGCTGCTGATGGACTCAGAGGGCTGAAATGTCTGATAAAGTCTAAGTGGCGGCCTCTGCTGGTCATCAGCTGTAACTGCATCAATCGAAGATTATAATCCTAATCTGTGAACACTTGTCTCCAGTGTTAACTTTGTTGACTAATTATTTTCGTCATAATTTTCGTCAACAACCTTTTTTCCCCTGATGAAAACTAGACAGTAACTAATAAAAACAAGTGCACATGGACAAAAATTAAAACTAAGTTAACTGACATTTTCATCAACAAATAAAAACTAGACTAACATGTTTGACAGAGACTTAATCCAATCAGACCTAATTTGGTCATGTAGAAAGTAGGGACAAGTTAGGAGTATATCCAATCACAGCTACTTTGGTTGTGTGGAAAGGTTGGATGAGTTAAGAGGGACATCCAATCACAACTGCCTTAGCTTTGTGGTGGTGGGATAAGTTGGGGAGCGATCCAATCAGAGCTACTCTCTTTATGAATTGATATATTCATGTAGAGCAGGTTCACTGTTTGTTGTCAGTTCTGGTATTGTAACTGAGATGCTCTGCCAGGTAGCCTAAACAAAGGTGACTGCATTTCACACAAAAGTTGAATTTGTTTCTGTTCATTTATACATTCAGGGCTCTAATTTCGTAGACCAGGTGCAGGCGCGGTGCACCTGCCCTGTGCCGCACCAACGGTGTCTGTCCAGGGCATATTGCAAGTTTCGTGCACGGTGCAGTCTGGCGCAGGAAGGCGCACCCAAGCCTCCATCCTTCCCACCGGCGCAAGTAGCAGAGAGGGAGGAGAGCAGGCGTGAGTGGGTTTAACACAGCCAAGTGTAATCTTCACCAATCAAATGAACGCCTCTCTTCGCCTTTAAATGCGCCGCGGGCGAGGCGCAGTGACATTTTCACCTCGGTGGCAAAGATGGTCAGAGCCGCTGTCACTTTTGCAGCAACTGGGAGAGCGCAGGGGCCACACAGGCCGCGCATCGGAGGCCATGATGCGCGTCACCGTGTGGACCACCTCGCGGGACAGATGCAATCTGTTCCTGTGTCATAAATAGGAGTACAAAATTAAGTGATAATTACATTTAAACACAGCAGCAGGCTAATTCATTCATCATGCTTGTGATCCACCTGCATTCCTAGTCTGTCATCGCCAAATAGCAGAACCTTTGGTGAAATATTCCCCCCCGATATCTCCTCCTCATCCGCCTTGCAAAAATGTACTCCATCTTTTTAGATCACGTCAAGAATAAAGATTAAAACAGAGAAATATGGGCAATCACAGGTAAATCCTTAAGACACCGAGTGACTTACATTTATTCAGCAATCGTTCTCTTTTTTCTTTTCTTTTAAATTTCATGAGATGAGAGAAGCCAGATAATCTGTATCGGATGATGTTGCTGTTTGTGGTTGGCTGAGAGATGTGAACTCGTTAGTTTACGTCATTCTTCCAGCTGCCGTCAGGTTGAGTTTCCATTATGACAAACGTCTCTGATCTGACATAAGATGTGACGGGACAATTAATATAGGTACAAATGTATGCTGGATCAGACGGTTACATTAAATAGTGGTTGCTGTGATTGTTTATTGCATTGAAATGTGCCTGACACTGTGGACACCTGCCTGTGAGGTTTTGGTGACGTGTGTGCACTGTGCGCCTGTCAGCCAAATTACCACTGCACTGGGTGTGCCCTGTATGCGCTGAGAATAGACCAGGTTGGAGCTGGTGGGCTTTCAGCGCACCCTCCATGCGTTTTTTGGCACAAAATTGTCAATGCGCCAAGCTGAATCTGTCGACGCCACCCCCTGATGCGCCGTCACACCCATCTCGGCGCAGCTGGTCTACCAGATCGCCAAATTGGCTGCCCATGGCGGTGCGCCGGACAAAATTACCACTGTGCGGGTTGCGCCACCCTGCGTTGCGCCAGGAAATTAGGGCCCTCGAACTTTAATAGCATTCAGTTAAGGGTTATTAGAGGTTTCATTTTATCCAAGTGATAAGTCACGTGACTTCAGAAATTCAAGACAACATAAAAAATGCCTTACCCTTTACACTTCATATTTTAGTCAACTAAATTTACAGTAGATTTCATCGACTAAAATGTTGTGAGATTTCATCAACTAAAACTGGACTAAAAGTAAAACAATTTAGATGACTAAATTATGACTAAAACTAAAAGATATTTTAGGCAAAAGACTATAACTAAAACTAAATTAAAAAGTGCTGTCAACATTAACACTGCTTGTCTCCTCCCCTCAGTCCCAGAGCCTCCGCAGATCCTCCGCCACATGGAGCCTCAGTCTGTGGAGGCAGGGAAACCGGCTCGCTTCTCCGTGCAGGTGAGTGGCGTCCCCCACCCGCAGGTCTTCTGGTACAAAAACTCTCAGGCTCTGTCCCCTGGCTTCAAGTGCAAGTTCCTCCATGACGGCAACGAGCACTCGCTGCTGCTGATCGAGGTCTTCCCCGAGGACGCCGCCGTCTACAACTGCGAGGCCAAGAGCGATTACGGCAGCGCCACGAGCACCGCCACGCTTAACGTGGAAGGTAAGACGGGAAGTCGAGCTGAGTCAATCAAGTTCATTTGTACCGTTTTTATTTAAAACAGCCAGGACCAGGACACGGGTTCATAGATGTCTCTGTTTCAGTGTCCGAGGTGGTGTCTCCAGACTCCGCCGCCACCGTCGCTCCACCTGTGGTCATCTCACCCGTCACCAGCACCTCTGCTCGCGAGGGAGAGTCCGCTCGCTTCCAGTGCAGAGTCCGCGGAGACGGTGAGAGCTTACACTTCGGTGGTGTTGTGCAGAAACTTCTCATCTCCATTGTTACAAATTTCTTTTTCTTAATTATCGCCACCAGGAAAGTCAAATTTGTGTTTTTGCCCGTGGTTTGTTTGTTTGTTTGTAAGCCAGATAACTCAAAAAGTTCCTGACAGATTTTGATGACATTTCCTGGGTATGTTGGTCATGACAAAAGGAAGCAGTGATTATATTTTTGTGGTGATCCAAATCCAGATGCCGATCCAGGAACTTTCTAAAGGATCTGTTGACATTGTTAGTTAGAACAGTTTTTGGCTAATAACTCAGTGAACAGTGTCAAAAATGCCTCGGTGGAGGTTTGTGGTCTCGGGGCACCTCTAGTTAATCAGTGCTATTGATCTCTAATGAGTAACCAGTTAAAAATATCTAAACCAAATGTCAATAATCATTAAATGGTAGGCAGCTGCTTTTTTTACTGACTTGTTGATAGACTAGAGTAGAATAGTTCTTTATTCTCACTATATAAACAATTGTTAGGCAACAGAATTTGTACAGTGAAACATAATTTATGCACCCTTTGTGGCAGCATAAAAGAAAGAAAGTAACATTAAAAGAATGGACGGGTTATAGATAGAATTAAGATACATACAGATAGCTAAAAGGAAATTAAAATAGTGTTGATATGTTGCTTGTATGGTGTTTGAGTTTTGGCCATGCATTTTAATGAAAGTGACTTTCCAAAGTGAGCAGTCAGTCAAAGAAAAATAGACACTTAAAGTGAAGGGCAAGAGTAGAGAATTAAATCCAAGTTAATTTTTTATCTGATGCCAACACATGATTATAATACCATAGTCTACCGTTGATGAGGAGGACACAAAACGATGAAGATTGACACCTGCTTAATCCACGCCAGACGCCCCATTAGTCTGGAAAACCATAAAAGTGCCCACAATCAGGGTCAAGGAACTGACATTTGGTCCAGTGCTGGAAAAACCAACATGTGATCTTAGACATAAACTTAGTGACTTCTACAAAATCTGTGGAAGAGTCTTATTTCTGTTTATTATTCTGATATTATTGGCCTGTGCTGTTCACTTCAATGAGATGAACTCCAGAGACTCAAACTGATCTTGAACCAGGCTGTAGATTTGTTCACACCTGCTGAAGAGTTTGAACATTTTAACATGGGGCTCTATGGGGATGGACTCGGTGCAGCAGAAAGCCCCCAGTGGACACTTGAGGAACTGCAGTTAGGGGATGAGATTTTTTGGTCAGAGCTGTGAAGGAGCCGATCTTTCAGGACAAACTGAACATGAATCATTTTCCTCCTCCAGACGTGAAGATCAGCTGGTTCCACCGAGAGAAGGAGATCAAGCAGTCGGACTTCTTCAGGATGTCTCAGTTTGACGACAGCTGCCAGCTGGAGATCTCCAGAGTTTACCCCGAGGACGAGGGCGAGTACACCTGCGCCGCCATGAACAGTGCCGGCACGGCCTCCTGCTCTGCCACGCTCACACTGGACGGTGAGTCTGTTTGGAGAGACCTGACACACTGTTGACCGTACAGAGAAGCAGACAGCAGCTATAGTCAGTCATCAGAGCTTGCATTTATAATCCTAAACCTGTGTGTGGAGTGCTCCATGCCATGTCCAGGTCTGATGGTGCCTTCTGGGTTACAGCAGCTGCTGGATCATGAGGTCAAAGTTCATACAGGAATAAAAAACAAAGTTCCAACATGTCACCCCAGAAGTCTGGAGTAACAACAAACCATGAGGTTAAAAAATGGACAGTTTTGTGAATACGGTCCATTTTTGTGAATTCATATTTCAGTATTCGGTCAGAATGATAAACACAAAGGTCTGAAGCTGGAGGAGAGTTCATGAACTTCTTCTATGTCGAATCACCAGACGGGAGGTCACTCATTATAAGCTTTATTGAATGAGGAGTTTATTGGCCATGGCGGCTGTCAGCTTCTGAAATGTGAATATTAGATGGGTGGCAAATGAAGGAAAACTGAGTACATTAAATTAAAATGCTTCCACATAAATATGGAAAATGTCATAGATCACAGGTCAGTGATGTGGTGCATATATTCAATGTGCTGATATTTCTAAACTCACTATCACTGATATTGATATTTTCTGTCTGAAGCACAGAGTCTTATTTAACTATAACTAATCTGTTCCTTCCATGATTACAGTACAGTTGTGTTAGAAACTGATGTGAAGTAAGGAAAATAACATTTTATTCTGTAATAAATTAAACTATGGATTAATAAAAATGGACATTGAGTGATGATGAGATAAAACATGGTAAAATGTACATTTTGCCAATTTTACAGCAAATAAATGGGATTTTTATGTCCAGGAGTAGAGAGACGTGATGCTGCAGACTTTGTCTTGTGCATAGAAGCACTTTATCATGAAGAGGGGCATACAGATACACTGAAGTGAGTAAAACTTAAAAAAGCAGAATATGGCCTCTCTAAATACACCATGTCTGTGTTCTTTTGCTTCATGGTGTAAAAAACTATTGACTTTTTTAAATAGAGCCTTTAAAGGTCTTACAAAGTTTTGAACTTGGTTTTAAAAAAGAAAGTAAGAATCCTGAGTATCATCAGCTCTCCGATGGCACAACAACATAAACCAGCCAGAGCATTTTAGCAGCTGAAAATATAAAAAAATGAAAATTTGCATCAAATACTCATACTCAAATTCGACCGGTGATCAGAGCAAACATGAAAAATGTTTAATCATCACTTTGGTTTTGTTTTTCCTTCATCAGTCACCTTTTTGATTCATCCTCTTTTGCAGCTCTTTCCTCAAACTTTAAACAAAACTTTAACACTCACTTAGCAAAAAAATGTCTGACATTTTTTTCAGATCAAGTTGAACGCCTGATATTTGTTTGATTGACGTTTTTACTTTTCCATCTTTATAGCAAGGCATCTTGTTTTATTGCTCTTTTCCCGGGGCTCCTATCATGTTTGGTTTTTGCTTGTTTCCCTGTTTTGCGTTAAATTGGGGGTGAAGATGACTTTTGGTTTTACATCCCAGTTTGGATCAGTTCACTTATTTGTGAAGACGTAGGCGAGTCATATTAAGTTTAAATCCAGCTTAGAAATGGTTTTATTCGCTGCCAATAACTCTTTAAACCACAAAAACAAGTCAGAAATTCTCTCTGCTTTTGGATTAATATATTAATTTTTAATTTTGTCCTTCCTTATTCAGAGGAGCTGTTTGAGGTCTTCAGTCAGTTTGTTCTCACAGATCTAACCATTGAACATCAAACTGAAAATGACTGAGCTGCTCAGTCTGGGATGGTTCAAACACAAAGTCAATGAAATGCTTCTTTCCAGGACAAAAACAAACCGTGGACACTCGCGCCGAGTCTCAGCGGCACGTCTCCACCAGCATCGCCAGTGTAAAGAAACCGTCCATCGGCCAAAAGCCGGTCTTCATCCAGCCGATCTCGAGCTGCACCGTGCCGCACGGGGAGGTGGCTCGCTTTCATGCCTGTGTGTCCGGCATGCCAAAGCCGGAGATCAGCTGGTTCCACAACCGACAGCCCATCCAGCCCACCAAGAACGTGGTGTTTCACTTCGACGAGGTGTCCAACACCGCCATGCTTATCATCGTGGATGCTTTCTCTGAGCACGCTGGGCAGTACACCTGCATGGCGGCCAACACCGCCGGAGAGGCCGCGTGCTCTGCCACTCTGACCGTGACCAAAGAAGAAGAAGGTAACGTCTGGACCCCCGACTGCAGCCAGATTCCCATCTGTCCTAAAGCACCCTGACATGAGATTAATGCTCCCTCACTGAACCTCCTCATCCTCCCACAGGGCCTCAGGGTGTCCCGGATAATCCTCAAAGTACAGGTTACACCCATTAAAGTGACTTTTAATATTTATGTAAACTTAAATTAAACCCGATCAGGATCTAAACTTTAAATGTTCAGTTAAAGCAGCCAGATAACAGATTTATGACACCTTAGATCACTAAGGCTTATTTACACTGAAAATGGGACAGTTTTTAGGTTTTTATTCAACAAAGTGTCACAATCAGACAAGCACATTTTGATATCAAACATCGTGCACACAGAGTCACTAAAACAACCTGAACGATGCAGTAAACATGCCAGGCCAGCAGCTGGCAGTGTGACTTTTGCTAAATAAGCCAGAAAGTTAGACATGACTTAAAAACCTGGAAATAAATTAACCAGTCAATTAAAGTATTTCAGCCTGAAAAAACCTTGATAACTTCATTTAAACAACTATGCTTATATGTTGATTTTTATCCTCAGGATTAAAGCTTCGAAAGAAACCACAAAACTTCACCAAACTAGACTACAGGTTTGTGCACATAGCAGAAACTTAACAATTAATAAATCAGAGTCAATGTTCATTTTCTGAACTAAATACCCAATGATGATTAAAATATGGGAGAGTAAAAGCAGAAATTAATCAAACAAAAAATATCAGAAACTGATTTGTCATTTATCTCGATGCTAAAACCTCCTCTGTTAAGGTTTTATTTTTAGAATAAAATCTGAAAATGTAATCATAATTTAGGTTAGACAAGGCTAAGTTAAAGTTAAATTCAAGTTAGACTAGTTCAAAGGTTTTTACCAGACTGTTCATTCATTAGTCAGGGTTCCTGCTGCTGTTGCTGATAATAAAACATTTATTCATTTTTTGTTTTTCAAAGTAAAGGTTCATTGCAGGAATCTCAAGAACCAGTCTAATAGAAAAATAACCGTTCCCTTACTTTACCTTCCATCTGTCTTAAATTGTTTTTAGAGATAAATACAAGTTAATTTAGAGATAAATTCACCAAATTATGAGTAAGATATGAGATTCTATAGTACAGTCATCTTCAGACACTGAGGGGTTCGATAAGCATATTATGTATATTTTTTCATTTTTATTATAAGTAAACATGTGCCAATCAAATTGATTGTTTTATCATAATGTAAGTTGTATTTATTTATTTTTTTAAGAATATACTATTTTTCTTATTCTACATATACTGTTTCTCTTTACTTGTCGAGGGTATGGACTAAAACCAAAATCAATTTACAAATATCAAATAAAATCAAATCAGTCACACAAGTAGTTTGCCCTTCATATGCACTACTTTTTATTATAATGAAAACAAGTTTAACTAAATAATTAATAAAGGCATGAACTGTGATTAACTCACGCTCTATTATTTATTTAAAGCTTCTGGAAAGTTTGTTTGGATCTTAAAAACTTTACTTAAAAATACAAACCTCCAGCTTCATCTTTGCATGTTAGTTTATTATAAACCTAAATCAGAGTGACCCTGGATCAGTGTATCTGTCCCTGAAGCCCTTTGTCTGGTTCCTGATTACCAGAATAGTTGGGACGCCTGCTGCCCTCCTCTGGATCTGACTAACCTCTCACCTCTTGAAGGCCGAGACTCTTTATTCACCAGAGCACCTTTCCCTTTGACTCCTGGATATTCTTCACTGATCTGCTGCCACCTTCCTCATCCTCACATGCTCTGGAACAAACCCATTCACCCTTCATCCTCATCATCACTGTCTTCTCTTTACCTGCACAGGAAACACCTGCAAACTGCATGAGCCTCCCACCTCTAACCTCTTAGTCTTCCCTCGTCTCTCAGGACCTTTGACCTCTGGTCCTGATAATGTGGACTTTGTCTTCTGTGACTGATTTCACCTTTTCTCCCTCAGATGAATATCTGATTCTGTTCCAGCGTATTAAATAAGTATTATCGACAGATAAAGGGACTCAGGTGTATTTACCTTCTTTGTCACGCTCAACATCCAGAGACAGTCATGGTTTCATGTTTGAATGCAAAGATAGGAAACTACTGAGGCTGGGCAGTGTGACCCAAAAATAAATCAGTATATGGTGATACCCAATTATGTGTGAATAATTATATCTGCAAAGGACTACAACAAGGCCGTCAGTACCGAAACTGTAAATTGTGATATGATCCCAGTGAAAAATGAACAGTAGACAAATTTTCATAATGTTTATAGTTGTAGAATATATTTGTGCTGATTCAAGACATGCCAGTATTGTTCAGCTTATTACTGCAGATACTGATACCAATATACATATACACATATGTGTATACTCTTTTTGTAAAGAACATTAAGTCCCTGGGTCACTAGAATCAACCTGTTTTTTTATTTTAACAGTTTATTTGTGTTAGAAACTGATTAAAATAAAGACAAACAATAGTTTATTAATTAATGAAACTGAAACTGAAACTTTTTTTAAGTAGACATTCAGTGATGATAAAATTAAGCATCACGGTAATTCTTACATTTATCTTATTATAGAGCTTACCCTTGAGATCTGTTCCTTACTTGAATGCCATTCCTGAAGAAACCAAAAAGAAATGTAAATGCACATGAGTCCCTCAGAGCCAAAGACTGAAGACCTGGAGCCTTCCTGTTAATTATTAATCATGTATAATTGATTAATGTTGTGTCTTTCATTCACAGTGACTCAAGTGAGGGAGCACATCGAGACCAAGATCGAACAGGAAGTCAAAGGTAAGATCACGTTAGATTTCTGCTCATTCATATCAACAACATGAGAAGCAGACACGGTGAAAAAGGGACAGTTGAACTGTGTTGGTATTTCATCTGACTGTAAAAGTGGTCAGTCAGCAGGTGGCTCAGATCCAAGCTGGTCTCAGTGAAGATGTTTTTTGGTTGGGATTCGGCTGAGAGGATGAAAAGTGTGGGTGCATGTGTTGGTTTGGATCATAGTCTGCCTGCGTCTACAGACTGCTTTTAGAGGTGATGTGATATAGAAGTTGAACTGTCCCTTTGAGGTGCTCTTTGAATATCAGGGTTGCATGAATCTTTAAAGTGTCTTTCTGTATCTTGATGGTAAATTCCTGTTGTCTTCATGTTTCTACCTGCTCTTATTCTCTCAGTATTTCTTGGTCTTTCCAGGCGAGCACTGGTAGAACTTGCTTGTACCAGTTTTCTTTTGACCCTTGCAATTTGCATCCAAAAGTCGATTCTTTTTTTTTTTTTTGGCATGAAGGTTCCTCTGATCTTTTCCAAGAAAAGGCTCAGGATATGTATCTTTTAAAGTCTCCGGATCTGAAATGCCCTTTAAAAGATATGAAGGTTTACTGCATCGAGATCTGATACCCTCTTCCTGCAAAATATTTCTTAGCCTGGCTTGCAGATAGTTGGGATGTGATTCCTGTGGTTTGCACTCTAAATAACACCAGTAAACTATATTAGTTCGAATAAACGCCTTCTCACCCAATTGTGCAGCTTGATTTGTTAAACTTTTGGGATATAGGTATGTTTGAGAGCTTTGATTCTCATTGATTTTGTGCATTATTTATTTAAAAGTTGAAGGATTAGAAAGGGCGTTTATTCTCCTGTCTGCAAGTCAGGTAAGGAATATTTTAGATCTTAAATTTAAGCAATCGGATGTTAGCGGCCCATCTTGGAATTATGCTCTGTAATCATAAAATAATTTATGTTTTGAAGAAATTTCCACAGACGAAGGATCAAAACTTCCTGCAGGTTTCTAATATAAAGAATCAAGTCTTGCGTTTATTCGAACAAATATGGTGAGTGACATTATTTTTTATGGCATTGTGACTCCCTGCATGCGATTAATATTCCATTTATTCATTCAAATCCTTTTTCTTCTCTTTACCTGGGAGGACAGGTTGATCTGACAGATGTCCGTTTCTCTTTCAGAGCTGTTTTATCATGAGAGCAAAGCGGGGGTGCAGCACAGCGGCTCTGAACTCACCGCTGCCCGACATCTTAGAGGAGCCTTCTCTGACACAGAGGACTTCCTGGATCACGGCCTGGTGTCCGCTAACCGCTGCTCCAGCAGAACCTCCTCCGTCACCTCGTGGACAGAGAACATGAAACCTTCCTTCACTAAAAAACTGAAATTCCAGTCGGTGGTGGAGGGAGAGGCAGTGGAGCTGAAGTGTAAACTGGTGGCCTTCCCTCCACCAACCATCCTCTGGTTTCATAATAACAGGTCTATTCCTAAAGAGCGTAGGCGTAAAATCTGTTCTGAGAGCAGAATGCACATGCACACCACCAGCCTGACAATTGATTGTATCAAAGATAAGGACTCGGGTAGTTATAAGGTAATGGCGATTAACACAGAGGGCTCTGCCGAGTCCACAGCATCACTTCTGGTGTCGCTGAGGGAGGAGCAGTCTGCTAACTACCTGGGCTTTGTCAGACGCTCTGCCAAAGCCCATGAAAGTGTAGACACCATGGCAGAGCAGAGAAAGGAGAGGAAGATCAGGGTTGACCTCAGGTGTGTAGGGTCTCCATTTGACAAGATGTCCAAAGTCCATAAGGGGAGATCGCGATCCAAGAGCGCTCTGGTGCGTACCGTGTATTTCAAGTCAAGCACCAGTCTGAAAGAGTTAGAAACAGAAAAGGAATCCAAACGCTTAGAGACCGCCTCTGAGCGTGCTCCGTCTCCTCCCCCCATGTTTGACAGGTCTGAGCGCTTCAATGACAGATTCAGTGACATCTACTGTGACCGCCGCACTGGCGCCAGGTTCAGTGACAAGTTTAGCGACAGATGCAGTGACAGATACAGCGACAGGTTTAGTGACACAGAGAGCCTGCACAATGAGGTAAGAACAAAGCTAACCACGCTTCAGAAAGCTGTCAAACAGAAGAAGAGGTTGTCCATTTCCACCATGTCCTCCTCCGAGTTTGACTTGGAATCAGTCACTAGTGAGCCGAGCTATGCGGATTATGTGGACAGGATCAGGGTCAAGCCAGCCTCTTTGCCCGATCAGTCCAGTCGCCCCTTCGATTTGGGGGAGAGCCATAGGGAGTTTCAGGGTAGATCCTCCAGTAAGGAGACCTCTCATCCTCATGTGAGGCACTCATTTGAGCCTCAGTCCAGAACCAGGGCTATTCAGATCATGAGGGGGGAGCTGGTTGATACTTTGGTACCAGAGACAGAAGTCAAAGCAAGAGCAAAATATTCAGAGACACAGGAGAACAAACAGAGCTTTGTTAAATCTCGGGCAGATGTCAGACTCAAACAGACGGTAAGTGATCATTATGGTGCAGTTACCGAGCAAAAGATGGAGACAACGAAGCTGGAGGTTCAGCTATCTCACCCTCAAGTTTCATACTCTGAAACAGCAGCACACCCAGTGACTACAACCTACGCAGAAGGCAGGGAAGCTGTGAGAATTGTGCCAGCTGAAGCCAGTGTACCACACGTGGAGGCACCAAGGCCTGAACCAGCACAGGAGAAGTTCCTCAGCAAAACAGCGGCATCAGAAAAGACTGCAAAAGCAGACACTGTTGAGCTGTATGAGGAGACGCTGAGGGATCAGTACAAGCAGAGTCTGGAGGCCGAGCGCCTGGAGTGTGAGGAGAAGCTCCTTGCCCTGCGGATCAGGAAATGGCAGCAAGGGAGTATCATGCCCGAAGAGGGGGCATTTCACCCTGAGACAGATCTGCCAGCGCCAGCAGAGACACAGTACATGGAGCCTTCAGGGCTCTTTCAAACCCAGCATGAGATTGTAGAGAAAAAAGAGACCTTTGAAAGAGAGGCTCTGCCGTCCTCTTTCTATGAATCATCCAGAATGAAGGCAGGCTTGGTAGATCCTGAGGCTGCAACTGGGTTGAAACCCAAATCACCTAGAGTAAGAGCAAAAGGACACCAAGCGGAAATGTCTACCTCTTTGTTCACAGAATCAGCCACATCAGATACCGGATTCATGGATAGGGAAGGTAAGTCACCAATCATGCTGACAGCTAAATCTCCCAAAATAACTCCCAGAGCTGTGGACATGGAAGCGGAGTTGTCAGCTAGAGAAAAGACCAGGACCGAGGACAGACTTGAAGGGTCACCAAGGCCACGGCATGTCACATTGGTCAAAGAGCGGTTCCTGAGAGAGGCAGCAACATCAGGTCACATGGCAGCTGAAACAGCTGATCCATTCACAGAGGAGTCTGAGGAGGGGTCTTTGAGGGCTCAATATGAGAAAAGTCTTGAAGCTGAAAGGATGCAGTGTGAAGAAAAGCTCCTGGCCCTGCGGATCAGGAAATGGCAGAAAGGTATGGTGATGTCAGAAGAAGAGATGGCCTACCCTGGAGGTGATGTTCCCTATGAAGCTGAGCCACAGTACATGGAGACCCAAGAGCACATCTACAGCCAGCAGGAGAAGGTGGAGAAAAGAGAAACTACAGACAAAGTCACCACAACCACATCCAAGTCACCTAAAGTAAGAGGGAGAGCAGAACATGAGGAAACATCTTCCCCCTCGCTCAAAGCTAGGATGAGAGGTCAACAGGTAGAGCTGGAAACTGGAGCATCAGTAATGCTCTCACAAAAATCACCTAGATTAAAAACCAGGCCAGCTGAAGTGGAAGCTGAGTCAAGAACAAATGGCAGACTAGAGAAGATGTTGTTTGAGAAGACAAAAGAAGAACGTGAGCTTCAGTTGTCCAGGGAAAACATTTCTGAGCTGAAAAATGAAAGTGAGATGTTTGGAAGTGAAGAGGAGGCCTTAGCTCAGCGGATCATGAAGTGGCAACAGGATGTTTTGATGGAGCAGGAGCAGGCTGTGGAGCCAGAGTCAGACTGGGTGGAGGATTACTCAAAGGATGTAGATGCTCCTGCTTTGAAACCAGTCCAACAGCCTGACGTGGTCCACGGCAGGATGACTTTAGCAAGAAGATCTGATGATAACATTTTGAGTAGGTCAGTCCCGACTAGTTTCCAAGAACAGCAGGATGAAAGCCTGCAGTGGCCACCGAGTGGGGACATGGTGACGGAGGGTCGTGAGACCAGGTTGCAGAGGGACAGTGATTATTTTGTAAGTGAGGAAGAAGCTCTGGCTCAGCGTATCCTTAACTGGCAAAAAGATGTTGTTGAACAAGAGGAGGTGGTTGAACTGGAGACTGAATGGACTTTGGGCAGTCAAAGCAAACCATCTGATGTTCCACCATTTCCTGGTGTATCACGCAGTGGCATTTCACAAGAATCCCCTGCTAGTGAGCTACCAGCTCCACATTCTGCTTCTGTAGGTGGAGCTTTACCAGCTAGGAGACTTTCACCTCTTCAACATGCTGCAGGACCAGCTGCTCCAGAGTCTTCTTTCCTGGAGAGAAGATCTCCCACATATGCTGGGATACAACATCACATGGATGTACCTTTTGAGACGCCCTTTGATCGTAGAACCACAGCTCAAGACAGATCAGCTTGTGAAGCCTCCCCAGTTCAGAAATACTCTCCAACTCATCCCACCGGTGTGCCTTTTGAAGGGCATGAACTTGCCTCTCCTCATGGTGTAAGCCCTCAAAAGCCATCAGGAGAATTCTCCCCCGTCAAAAGACATTCCCAATGCCCAGTGCCACAAGACGATGTGGGCAGAGAGACAGAGAGGAGGCAGAGGAGAGAGGAGTATGGAACAACTGTAGAAAAGTCCAACAGACAACGTTTCCAGTCCGACGTTAGAGAAGAGAGAAAGATGAAAGA
This sequence comes from Cetoscarus ocellatus, assembly GCA_037902135.1. Taxonomy (NCBI): domain Eukaryota; kingdom Metazoa; phylum Chordata; class Actinopteri; order Labriformes; family Labridae; genus Cetoscarus; species Cetoscarus ocellatus. The sequence continues at coordinate 1,072,570 of JBAMNC010000698.1, read as the reverse complement.
GGAGGTAGGTGCTACCTCAGAGAGTAGTGAATGGAGACAACAGAGGGATTCTGTAGGTGTGAGGAGAGCAGAGAGAGTGGAGGAGTCAGGACATGGTGGAAAAATAAGCCCAGGGGGCCCCGAACTTGGAGCTATAAGGAAGGAAGATTGGAAAGCAAAAGAAGAGAAAGAGGTAGCTTCCCAAATGCAAGATCCAAAGACCATAAAAGAAGATCGTACAAGTCCTGGAGGCTCCCGACCAGTGTTCTTAAAAGAAATATCTTCAGTTCAGGTAAAAATTGGTGAGATGTCAGAGTTCACCTGCCAGTTCCAGGGGGATCCTCTGCCCACGGTCACCTGGCTCAAAGATGGACACCCAATAGCACACAACCCTGACTATGATATCACCAGCAAATCAAACAAATCACAGATGACCGTTTTCTATCCAACAACACATCACGAGGGAACTTATGACTGTGTCATTACCAACAAATATGGTAAATCCATCTGCAGTGGCACTCTTGAGATTTCTGATAAAAAGGTGGTACGACAAGCAGCAGTGACACAGGAGGTCATCGTCACTGAAGAGCAGAGCAGAGCTGAGGAAAGTCAGGACAGTGCAGTTGAAATGGAAATTTCCAAATACATGGCTTCAGGAAAGTCAACCCTGCAGGTGCCACAAGCAGTGATTCATAGACGCTCTGCAGATGAATCTTTGGACTCCTCACCTGTTGAAATCAGAGTTACCGCCCCCACACCTGTCCTGGGACTGCTAGAGGAAACCAGTGAGGACAAACCTCGGGCTTTTACAGAGAAACCCTTGGATGTGCAAGGTGACGATGGAGCTTCTCAGACTATCAAACACAAATTCACATTTTCCTTTGATGTGATGGGTGAAGCTCCTCATGTGGACAGAGAATTAGAAAATACTGCCTGTTCTGAGGGGGACACTGCTGTGTTAGAGTGTGTGATCATTGGTGAACCCAACCCAGAGGCAACATGGTATTTCAATGATGTTTGCCTGAAGATCACCACTGGAAAATACAGTGCCCAGGTAGATGACAAGGTGTACAGACTTTATATACACAGTTTTACGTATACTGATGCTGGAGTGTACAGATGTGTGGCTAGAAATAAGCTAGGAGAGGTTTCAAGTATCTGTGATGTTTCATTTCAAATTGCAGAGCCTGTGCAATTCTCAGAAGCTGGAAGGGTGGAGGGTGATGGTTTGAAGAAAGCTCCTGCCTGGTTAGCTAAGGATGTTGGGCAAACTGTTGAATCCCAAAAAGCTGGCATCACTTACGTTGAAGGCAGTATAGTTCACACCAAAGAAAAATCTCTCAGACCTGAAGCCCAAGCAGATGTTGCCTCAAAAGCCCCAAAATCAAGACCTGGTGTCTCGAGAGAGCCTCCACCCATATCTGGTTGTGGTCTCTCATCTTCTGCTGCTGTGATTAAAGTCTCTCAAATTAAACAAGCTTTTGAGTCTGACTCGCCAGTTGCATTAATGGCGCCCTCACCAGAGGAGCAGGGAAATAAAGCTCTTTTCCCCGAGGAGTTTATACCTGCTGTGTCCATTTCTCCAGAGCACCAAGAACAAGCTAAACCCAGAACCCTGCAGGCCGAAGTTCATGTACAGCCTCCCTGTGCTCTGGAGGAAGGTGGTAGCATCTCTGTGATTACTGGTGAAGAGGGAGCAGTTTTGGCAGAAAGCCTTGGTGCACCCAAACAGTTTGTTGAGGAAGTGCAGGAGTCTCCAGAGCTGGTAAGGCCTAAACCACAGAGACCTGGTCCTGTTCCTGAACAGATGGTGCCTACTGATATTGAGATGGTGAAGGAGGGCACCGTGCGCACATTTGATCGAACTAGCAGTTTTATTCCTTTCCAGACTGAAAAGGTCTCAACAACTAAATGCTCTGTCAAGACTTCTGCCCCAACTGAAGAAGCTGTTAAGCCTAAAGTAGTTTCTGAATCTGTCAAACAAGAGAGACAAAGTGTAGCTGAAAGGGTTTCCTCTGCTCGCATTGAGGCTGAAGTTGTCAGTGTGGATGTTTCAGGTCATGCTGAGGAGGCTCTTGTTGAGGATTTGACAGAAGTGAGGAAACATGTGAAGGAGGATGCTGCAGGCATAAGTGAGGGTGATGCTCTAATGCCTGGAATGCGTCATTTCAGTAAAGAGGCTGAACAGGTCAGTGAAAATCTGGTTTCCATCCCAGAGCCTTCAATGGACAGTGGTGTCTTCCTCAGCATCCCTGAGTCTCAGGCTGATGCAGAAGAGCTGGCTGGTGAAGTAGCTGAGCCTCAAGTCCAAATCAAGGAGGACATTGGGAGGACTGGTATCTTTTTGGAGACAGAACTTGAGCCTCCTGTGGTCAAACCAAAATTAGAGAGCATAGGTAAACCTCTTAGTCTGCCTGTGGATTCCACTGCAGTGATGGAGGCCACTGAGGGAACCAAGGGAGAGGTTTCATTCATGAAGGTGAAAGAGAGTTCAGGTATGGCCCCAGCTGCTGGAGCCAGGCCAGCAATAATGGCAGCTGGCTCTATGGAGGAAGAGGAGGTCACGTTTGGTGCTGTGTTTGACTACTACAACCCTCCATCAGACTGGGGAAGACCACTGTCTCCTGAGTCTGAGATGTCCATAGAGATTGGCAGCACTGTGAGTGAGGAGATAGCAGAGGTAGCTGAGAGGTTCTACACCCCAGGCTCTTCTACTGAGGTTTCACAGCCTACTGTTGAGTCCTTCCACACTCCCAAGTCTCCTATTTCTGTTCACACTCCCAGTTCTGATACCGCTGGTGGATTTATGACCCCTCAAGAGTACCCGTTCTCCCCAGTAGAACATAAGAGACCCTCAACAGGAGGCTCTGGTGAGATGTTCTTCTCACCAGTTCAATTCTTGACATCTCCTGCTGACGAGGGCATTGAAACAACCCCTCCTGGAATAAGCTTGGATGAAAGTAGATACCTCACAAAGGGGCGAGGTTCTCTGGGACTTGGAACCCTCCAGGAGAAAGTGCAGGGAATCCCTCCTGCCTTTCTCAAACCTCTCATTAAGAAGAGAGTGTTTGAAAATGAATCATTAACATTTTATGCTGAGGTGTTTGGTCTACCTTCTCCTGAAGTCAGGTGGTTCTGCAACAAAACCCAACTGGTGGCTGATGACCGGATTAGAATGGCAAGAGATGGTGACAGCATCTCACTTACGATTCACAATATCTCCAAGGCTGATCAGGGAGAGTATATCTGCGAGGCTGTTAACTACGTTGGAGAAGCCAGGAGTGTTGCTTTGGTGGTTGTTGTGTCACAGGAAGTCAGGTTCATGCCAGCTCCACCAGCTGTCACCCATCAGCATGTGATGGAGTTTGATGTGGAGGAAGACGACTCGTCTCGTTCTCCTTCACCACAGGAAATTCTGCTTGAGGTTGAGTTAGATGAGAATGAGGTGAAAGAATTTGAGAAACAGGTTAAGATCATCACCATTCCTGAATACACAGCTGACAACAAGAGTATGATCATATCACTGGATGTTTTACCTAGTATTTACGAGGAGGGGACTGTGGACTTTGTCACCCAGGAGCATGATGATTTGAAAATAGCCTTTGAGGTCACTGAGATGCCTCCAAGGTTCATCAATCCGATCTGTGACATGGAAACCCCAGAGGGCACCACAGTAATGTTTGAGTGTTCCCTGATGGGAATCCCGTCTCCCATTGTGTCCTGGTTCAAAGGTGACAAAAAAATTCCTCACAATAACAAAAAGTTCTTGCTCTCTGCTGACGGGGACAACCACTTCCTCAAAATCTGTAGAGTCACACCTCAGGATAGTGGAGTGTACACCTGCAGAGCTATCAACATTGTCGGGGAGACCCTGTGTAGAGCCTCACTGGTTGTTTTGAGTGCCAAAGCGTTCGCAGGGAAAACCAGGGGGCGAGAACTGACCGCGGTGTCTCTCGGGAGTGCCAAAGTCCAGCCGCAGAAGTTCGACATGATGGTCGACAATGCCTCTTTTGATGGAGATCAGGTGTCAGAGATTGAGCTTGAGTTTGAATTTGAGCAAGAGGCGGATGAGTCTCAGCGGGCGGTCAGGCTGGTTGCCAACACTGACAACAAAATGAGCGAGCAGGGAGAGAAGTACGTCAGCATTAACTTTGATGTGTTTGCTGAGCCTGCAAAAGATGATAAGATAGAGTTCAAGGGGAAGTCCTCTGATGCATGTAGCTTCCAGTTCCAAGTGACTGAGACGGCACCCAAGTGTGTAATCCCACTGACGAATGTTACCGCAGCAGTAGGGACGCCCGTCATCCTTCAGTGTCTCATTAGCGGGAAGCCCAGCCCAACAGCCGAGTGGTACAAAGATGGAGAGCACGTCACAGACAGCAGGTGTATAATACAGGAGAAAACTGCAGGCCATTTTAATCTGCTTATAACCAACGCCATCCAGAGTGATGCTGGAGAGTATAAATGCATCATCCAAAACACAGCAGGGTGCATTGAAACCTCTGCACTGCTAAAGGTGTTTTAAGGTTTGTTGACGGGTCCGGACTGGTTGCACAAATCTAAATTTATCCTTTAAGTCATTTTTTTTAGGTGTTACTAATTCTTGTTTACAGCGTGAAGCACGTTTGCTTTACTGTTACCAGTGAAACTACATTATTAGGGAATAGATTAGGCTTTCAGTGTTTTAGTTATGATTTAATAATGTTAACCATTTAAACAAACATAATTGTTGACTGGCCTCACCAAATACAAGTGAACATTTGAGTAATAAAACTTGCATTAAAATTTGGGAATATTTTGGGGCAACCAGCTTATATTTGGATGAGAATTGTGAAGTCAAACACTGGTGAGAAAATGTCTGTTGTTTTGAGTCTGTGGTGACAAATGTAAAATACAAAAATATAAAAACAGAAAATCAATCTGCTGCTTACTTCTTTGTTTGAGTTGTGTAAAGTTTAATTCAACTGTTTTATTTAAATTATTGGTAGAAATGTGTGGTTCAGTTTGCATATATTGTCTGTTTAAATGTAAGCTGCTGTTGCTTTAGAATTTGCAGATAATGATGTGAATTTAAGGACTTCTACGTCATCTTCCACAAACTACATTTGTTATTTGTGCTTGAAATGAACAAAAAAAACAAGAAATGCTACCTGTCTGCTAAATATGCTGTTCTGGGTAATTTTTATAATGCATGGCAGCAGGTTTTATTTGAAATTTAAAGTACAAAAAGTAATAAGACATCTCATAAAGGCATAAATATACGTTACTGATATTCAGTTAAATTTTTCTGATAAGTTCAATTTTAAAAAGACTGTTGAAATAATCATATTTTTGAGAAAGTAAAGTTTATCTTTCATTAATTTATGAAGGGGCTTTAATTCTGTAGTGCTATTACATGTAGACTTTTATTTGAAATCACAAGAACAATTATTTAACACATTTTCAAACTGATATTTTAAAATTACATTATTTGCCCTCATAATACTTAAATTTTTGGGCAGTTATAGCAAGAGTCAGTTTAGGAACATTTTGTCTCATTGCTTACTTGAATGATTTTCTTTTATTGTTGATTGTGTGATTTTTTTATTTTTATTTTATTTTTTGCAGTCATATTTCCATTTTTTTCTTTGAAGTTTTGTTTGAAGCATGTGAATGATATTTTTCAGGATTTTCAGACAATCTTATAGTTCATAAATTGAAAGAAATAGGTATCAATGGTTAAAAGTAAAATACAGATGAAGCTGTGAAGATTTTTTAAAACTTTTTTTCTTGTTTTTCTTGTCTTGTAAATATGTGTAATTTTAGGAGTGACTGAAACACATTGAACAGTAAAACAAGTAGTGAAAAATCTGTCTCAGAAGTAGAAGTTTTGGTTTATTTGTACAGACGTCATGTTGGTTTGTCTCAGAGTTTATACATTAAAATATTCTAAATGTAAAGTTACTGTCTGTGTGAATTTATCAAAGTTGTAAGATTGGTTATAACTGAAGTTTTGGATTGAAAGGTGAAATATAGCTTTAAAAACACTTTACTGTGCTCTGTCTATTTATTACTTCAAAGAATTTGACACATAAAAGATTATTTGTTTTGTAAATGGACACCAAACATGGCCCTTTCTTTTCTTAAACATCCTAAATATTACATCCTTTTGTGTTTAAAAAATGGTAGTATCTGGTTGGTGATTTGGATAATTAGATTACTAGGGTACTCCTCAAGGATCAAATGGGTATTTGACCTTTTTTGGATTATTTTAATAATATATGATTAAATTAGATAATATTTAGGAATAGTACAGTTGTGTAATGAATTAAAGCAAATGTCTCCAATTCTTGGAAGCATCATGAAAAATTGAATTTATGACTTTAACATGACAAAACACTGATTATGTCTTTATATGCACCGAGATGAAAAAAAAAATACTCCTTGATTTTTAGGAATATATTTGTATTTTTACCATTTATGTCATTTAATAAGGAATTAGTTGGTGCTCATTATTAGTTCGTAAAATGAAAACTAAAGTACTCTTTAGAAGTTAAGTTTTCTGTTACTGAGCCTCACAGAGGATTCAGGGAATTTTCTGAGCGATAACTATAATGGCTATGATGCTTTATGAAGTAAGCTTAGAACTACAACACTTTTAGCAAAAGACAGCCATTGTATTTGCTTTACTAAACTCATTTTCATACTTTTATTAGTCTTTGTGTTGTGGATATTGTTATCAGTTTTGCTCATTATTTCCCGACAGAACTTTCTAGCACTACCATCACCACAGTGGAGGAACAAGAGGAAACCTACTACACTGGTGTCCAGTTACCACAGAAAACTAAAACACTTGAGCTCAAGCCAGAGCCCAAACGTTACACCTCTGCTATAGAGAAGAAAAAAGAAAAGCCAGTTTTCCTCAGCCAGCTCTCCCCTGCAGCTGTGACCGTTGGAGAAACGGCACGCTTCACTGTCAAAGTGTCCGGTGTCCCAAAACCAACCGTTCAGTGGTCCCATAACGGGAAACTGATCAAGAGCTCCTCCATGTACAAGCTGATAGAGGAGAAGGAGGAGTACACACTAGTCATCACCAGGGTCACTTCCGAGTATGAGGGCGAGTATTCTTGCACTGCCACCAACAGATTTGGTCAGACAACGTGTACCACGTACCTGGAGGTGAAAAAGGCAGATGTAAGCCAGGCAGAGAGATGGGTTGAGAAGATGTTTAAGGTCACAGGCCAACCTCCGACCTTTACAGTCCAGATTCAGCCCATGAGATGCTCAGAGGGAGAGGAGGTTTCTTTTAACTACACAGCTACTGGTGATCCAACCCCTGAGTTAAAGTGGTTCAAGGGGGCATTTCAGATCCAGCCTAGTAGAAACTGCATCATTGTAGCCAACCCAGATGGATCTGGCTTCATTAACCTAAAGAACATCAAACAGGAGGACAGTGGCATGTATACCTGCAAGGCCACTAACCAGTTTGGAGAGGCCTCCTGTAGTGCCGAGCTTGTAGTTTACAAAGAATCAGTTTCTGTTTCTCACAAACAGGAACAGCTCACCGTGGTTCAGAAGAAAGGGTATAAGTTATCAATGACAGAGCAGGCAACAGAGTCTCGCTTGTACCAGGTCAGCCTCCCGGGTCAGGACAGAGCCAGGCCCGATCAGATGGTTTACACCATCGGCACTGAGGACCGCCAGATCATTCCCAGTGAGCAGGTCAGTTCCCTGAGAGAGCTAGACATCTCTGCTGCCACTATCCACCGTGAGCAGGTGACCCACCAGGCTGCCGTGCTTCAGGCTCATGAAATAGAGGAACGGGTGTCTGTGGTTCCTACACACCCACAGCAGGTTTCAGCTGTTCCTACAAAACAGCTTCACATGGCAGCTTTTACGTCCTCTGTTGAAGAGAGTCAGGACCTCACAGAGCAGCACTGTGACCGCATTCAGAGCCCTGAGATTATTGAGCTTCAATCAGCCAGAGAAAAGAGGTCAAAGGTGATGTCGGCAGTGGCTGAGGAGCTCACTCCTCTCTCTACTGTCAGCACAGAGCCTTTAGCTGACAGGAAGCATGCCTCTTTACGGCCTACCTCAGAGCCTAAACAGCTGGTAAGTGGGCATCAGGTTGAGTCTCTGCTGCCCATCCTCAAAGAGCAGTCTCATGACATTCCCAAACCACAGGATGAGAAAGGTTACAAAGTCAAGGAGGGCGTTAAAATCCTATACTCAGCTCAGTCCTCAGAGAACCGTGTCCTCGCAGAGGGACACACAAGTGAACTGCCATCAGCAGATTCAGCTCTCAAATCTTCCATTGGGAAAGAAAAACACAGACCCATCCTGGCTTCAGTCAGTGAGTCCAAGCAGACCCTTGCCATGGAGACTAAGTTCTCCACGCAGAGGCCTGCGGAAGAAACAGCTCAACTCAGTAAAGATAAAGTCATGAAGGCAGCTCTAACTGCTGAGGAAAAGCGAATATTGCAGGCTGAGCCAAGTCAACAGCTTAAAAGTCTGGACAGCGCTATGTCCATTCAGTCACAGGTGGAGGGGGAGCAGGTGCTGCACTTGCAGGTTGTCACAGAGCAGGATCTTCTTCCATCAGAAAAAAGCTTTACCTGTGAGAAGCCTACTCCAGAGCAGGCAGGTGCCAGAAAGAGCCCCACTCTGCTGCATACTGTTAGCCAAGATGAGCAGAGGACAGTTGTTTACGAGGACACATCAGAATTTGAATCCAAAGCTAGCTCCATGACCATCCAACCCAAGAAAGAGGCCCTCACCCTGCTGCACCTGCAGTCAACCCACCCTGTGGAGACTCTTCCCAAAGAGGGTATTCTGATAATAGAGAAGCCAGACCAGCAGGTAGCAACACAGAAAAAAGAAAAGACAAGAAGTCATGCAGCAACCTCAGAGGAGAGACGGGAGCTGTCAGCAGATTATCACACAGAGCTGGATTTGTCAGTCACTGGCCTTCAGTCTCAGCTCCGAACTGAGCCTAGGCCACAAAACATCCTCCAGCTCTCCTACCAGCCAATGCAGCTGCCAAAGGAGGCGCCAATTACCACAGATTTCAAGCAGCAGCGAGCTCTGGTGCAGAGAGAGGATCAGTTAAATGTGCTGCAGGTCACCACGGTGGCAGACAGCCTGGCCATAGATGCAGGACACACTGACAGTCTTGCAGATGTGGAGCAGTTTACCTGCCAGACAGTTGTGGAACCAAAAGTTCCCACCAAGCCCATCCAGATAGAGGAGAAGGAGATCTCCACTGAGAGTAGTATCATTCTGGAGGCAGCTCAGCAGGACTTTGCAGTTCAGATTCAGGAAGGCCAGTCAGTTAGGCAGTCCATAGTGATGGACGAGAAGCGCGTTTTGGTAGGCGAGCTCTCTCAGGATATTGGCAAATCAGAGTCCACTGAAGTTTCTGTCACCACTCAGCCTAAACTCTCCCTTATGGCACCAGAATCAAAAGACAGCACAACTCTCCCCAAAGAGATGACATTTGTTATTCAGATCCCCAAGCCATCCACACTGAACATACGTCGACAGCTCAGGGACGCTCTTCAAACTGCTGTGGCCAGCGACCAGCCAGTGTTACTGGCTGATGTCTTAGGAAAGTTGCAGGCCACAGAAGTTCAGGAGGTCAAAGTTCAGAGAGAACCTAAGCGGGCCTTGTTTACATACCTGATCACAACAACAGGTGCCCCCATGGAGATCACTTTAGCTTTTGAGGGACACTATCCTCAGACAGCTGACCTCAGGACTGAACTTCAGGCAGCTTTTCACTCGATCGTCTACCAAGAAGCCCAGGTTCTGACATCGGAGCAACCAGGCATGATGCAACTCGACAAACCTCAAAGGGCACAGGTCACCTCTGCCAGCTCAAAGCAAGTACTGTCATCTGTGGTAGAAACAGTGAACGTGGCAGAGAGTGCAGTGGATTTCACTGCCGTTAAATCTCAAGCTGCTTCACTCAAGACTGAGTCTAGAATGGAGGTTGAATATGCTGCAGCTGAGCAAAAGATTGTGATGCAGGAATCTAAGGCAGCTAAGATGGAGCAGACCATCTCATCCCAGGTCCAAATCAGCACTGAGGCTCACATGGCGTTTGAGCAGTCAGTGCAGGTGTCAAAGCAGGAGGTCAGGTCAGTCACAAAGACAAGCCGTGAGAAAGATGTAGGAGCAGAGGTTGTGACCACAGCCCTGCCTCCCACTGCTGCTCCAACTGAGCAGGTGGTGGATGTAAGCATCCAGAGGGAGCACAGGGAGGAGATCTATACAGAGGAGATCACAATAACCAGGGAGGAGCAGAGGGAGTACCCTGAAATTATAGCCTCACTTGAAGACTTAACGATTGAGGAAGAGAGCAAAGCAACCTTTATCACCACTATTAAGTATGTGACAAAGGTAAACTGGTTTTTCAACGGCCAATTGGTGAAATCTGGCAAAGAGTTCAAGTGTTCCAAAGACCATGACACGTACACACTGGTTATCAACAAAGTTGTCAAGGAGAGGCACGAAGGAGAATATGTTTGTGAGGCTGAGAATGAAGTCGGCAGAACTACAACATCTTCAAGGCTCACTGTGGTCTCAAAAGGTTTGATAAAAGAAAAAATCACTGTATCATCAATTCATTCATCCATTTCTCAAAGAATGACTAATAATTCACATATTAGTCCATTCAGATCCTTCAGCCTCACATTGTTATGCATTTTTCACCTGGTCCGCAGATTCTGCCATACCAAAACAAAAACCCTCTCACTCAACCCCCATGTCTTTGGACCGTACTAACTCTCCATGTTTTGTTTGTTCTCATCGCTGTATGATTAAATATCTGAAGACCAGAACTTCCCAAACCAGAAGGTCCTGGCCCTCAGGCATCTTTCTGTTGTCATTTTGCCTGTTGTGTCAGCAGATGTCTTTATTTTTAACCCACGATGTGTCACATTCCTCAGTACCTTTTTCTTCTCATCTTCAACGTCTTTGCATGCTTTCAGGGCTTGAGCTTGGCATCACTTCATCAGCCACAAAGTCTTTTTTCCACCCCTAAGAAAAACCTTAACCCCATGAGAATCATGTATGAATATCTTCCAGAATCTTTTTTGTATTTTCAACTTTTTTCAAGCCATGGGGTTAAGGTTCCTGCTCATTTCTCCTCCACAGTCACTCCTGACCTGCACTTCAACATTTCATCTTTTCTGTTCCTTATGTCTTTACAGCCATTTTATTGATCTTATTGGTAACATTTACCTTTTCGTTTGTCTGCGTGTGCCTCAGTGCCACCCGTCTTCAGGCAGAAAATCACACCACTGGAGATAAACGTCGGCAGCCACGCCAAGTTTGATTGTGAGATCGAGGATGCTCCAAGCGTGACCTTCAAATGGTACAAATCAGGCATTGAGATCAGACAGAGTGAGAAGTACAGGATCATCAGCCGCCACATTGGTTCTACTCTGGAGATTCTGAACCCAGTCAAAACGGACAGCAGTGAATACATGTGCAAGGCCTCAAACCAGCACGGCACTGACAGCTGCTCCGCCCCACTCATTGTCACGGGTAAGACCCTAACGGGACTTTTGTTTGTTGTACATTATGGTTTTACATATGAGTGTGTTGAGAGAGAGAGAATTATATTTTTGCACTTTGCTGTACCCTGAATCATACAGGGGTCTGAGTTGAAGTGATGATTTGCTCATAATGTGGATCTGGTGTATCAATTGGCACGACATTATGATGATGAAGACAAAAACTGAGATCTTTAATGTTGTATCAGCCCCTGATTTGAGATGCTAAGATGCATTTGTATGTTCTGTTTTCCACATTTTGAAATTTGCTCAACTTTTTTGTTTTACCTGCTTTCCATAGAAATATACCCACCGGTATTTGTTTCAAAACCCGACCCAATGACTTTGTATGTGGGAAAACAAGCTGTGTTCCAGTGCTCTCTTACTGGATCTTCACCCATGGAAGTTGTCTGGCACAAGGACAACATAGCAATCTCCTCAGAAGAGAACTATGTCATGAAAAGTGAAAAGAACAAGTATTCTCTTCAAATTAAACGTCTTGTGCTGACTGACCAGGGAGTCTACCTGTGCAAAGCCTCCAACAGCGTTGGCACTGCCACCTTTACCACAGAGCTCAATGTCATCAACAAGCCAAGCTTCATTAAGACCATTGAGCCTGTGTCAGCAGCTGTCAATGACCCGCTGAGGCTGGAGTGTCAGGTGGACGAGGACACTGGTGTGACCATCACCTGGACTAGGGATGGCAAAAAAGTACACCAGAGTATGGATTGTAAACTGTCCTTCGAGGACAAGGTTGCTGTTGTTGAGATACCCAAGTCCAAACAGAAGGACTCTGGGAAATATGTTTGCACAGCCACAAATGAGGCTGGAAGCTCATCCTGTGAGGCTGTGGTTACAGTTCAAGGTAAGATCTTAGAGATGATCTTCCTGTTAGCTTTGATGAAAACTTTAATCTCTGGACATGAGCTGGTGGATTATTGCTGACAACTGTTTTCAGCTAACTGCAAGCTAATGCTAACCCTATGCACTGCTAACTGGTGTCTTTTCTTTTGCTTTCTTTCTGCTCTTTCTGTCTTTGTTTTCTGTTTTTGCTATCTCCTTTGGCATTATCTAAAAATCTTGGTGTTTTAAACTAAATACTCTTTTCAGAGCCCCCTACCTTTGTCAAGAAAATGGATCCAAAATTTATATGGAAACAAAGTATAGCTGCTCGCTTACACTGCACTGTTAAAGGCTCGCCAGAGCTTCGCATCCACTGGTTCTGGAACGAGAGAGAGCTTAATGATGGAGACAAATATAAGATCTCTTTCAAGAACGGAGCTGCCACTTTGGAAATAATTACCACTTCGGTAACAGACAGCGGAAGTTACACTTGCGAAGTGTCGAATAATGCGGGCAGTGAGAGCTGCAGCACAGTTGTAGCTGTGAAAGGTTTGTCAAATCCTGCTTTTCTTGATGTTTGCTATTCAGATCAGGAAAACATGGTGTGTAAACTTCACTTACCCTTTTGACAACCAGAGCCACCATCAATCAGGAAGGATCTGCAGATGGTAGAGACAGTGAAGGGTGCATCAGCTCACCTGGAGTGTGAAATCACAGGAACAGCTCCCTTTGAAATCAGCTGGTTAAAGAATAAGAAAGCCATCGCCAGCGAGCAGAGGTATAAGATCATCTCACAGGAATCCTTGGCAAGGCTTGAGATTCAGTCCTTTGAGAGTGCAGATGTTGGAGATTATCAGTGCATCATATCCAATGATGTGGGCAAAGTCACCACTAAGACTGTAGCCAAACTAAAAGGTTAGTATGAGCTTGATCAGTGATGTTAACTGGGCCTCGAGCATCAAACTCAGCTGTGACTTAATGTATTTATATAGAGCCACCGTCTTTCTCAAAGAGGGTTGAGAGTGCGACCGCTGTGTTGGGAACTACAGTGAAACTACAGGGGACCGTTAAGGGCTCTGCTCCAATCACTGTTAAATGGATGAAAGATTCTGAAATCCTGAGAGATGATGATCCAAACATCAAGATGGTGTTTGAGAACAATGTTGCTAGCTTGTTAATAACAACAGTGGCCATCAATCACGGTGGCAAGTACTCCTGCCAAGCTGAGAATGAGGCCGGCCAACAAAGATGCGAAGCTACCTTGAATGTACAAGGTCAGACATCTTAGATTGATGGATATTCTTGTGAACACCTTTCTGTTGTCAAGTTAAATGGGCTTTTGTAGCTTAACTTGTGTTGATACAACTAACTGGTCTGTCTCATCCCAGAGCCTGCACGAGTTGTAGAACCAGCTGAATCCATTAGCGTGACTGCAGGAGATTCAGCAACTTTGGAGTGCACGATTTCTGGAAGTCCAGATCTCAAAGTGAAGTGGTTTAAAGATGGCAAGGAGATGATCAGTGGGCGGAAATATAAGATGACTCTGAAGGACAATGTTGCCACCATGAAGATTCTTACAGCAGAGAAAGGAGATACTTCAGAGTACAAGATGGAGGTGTCCAATAAAGTTGGGAAAGACCAGTGCACATGTTCAGTCACAGTTTTAGGTTTGCACCTAGTTTCTGCTTTTCTAACAGTTTTTAATCTTTTTGCTGTTTCATATATAAACAAGAGCCATCTTTTGTACGAATACCTTCTTAACTCAAGAGTAAAAAGACGTCCACAGATTTAAGGAAAAAAACTGTAGGCCTGTTGTGGACCTGTATTTTGGAACTAACTTTAAGCTGTAGTTTATTTTAACTGAAACAGTCTACATTAATCTGAAAGCAGCAAAATTTTAAGATAAGTGCTCAGTGATTCTTTACAAAACAGTTCCAAACATTGTTTATGCATAAGATATTTTCTCTTTAACAACCAGATCGGATAATGCCTCCAACATTCACCAAGACCCTAAAGAGAGTTGATGGTAACTTTGGCAATGATGTCTCTATGGATTGTAAGGTCTCTGGGTCCCAACCCATGACCATATCTTGGTTCAAAGATGACAAGGAGATTACGGCTGGATCAAAATTCCAGCCTGAATTCAAAGATAGCTCTGCTACGCTGCGGATCATTCTGCTGGAAAAGGCTGATTCTGGAGTTTACAAATGCAGAGCCACCAACTCAGCAGGCTTTAAAGAAACCAGCGGCACACTCTACGTAAAAGGTTATGAGTGCTTTGATATTTGCGTCTTCTGCTGTTTAGTCTTTAAACGATTTCATGCTAACATAAAATGCAACCTTTCTTTTGTTTGTGGCCTCCAGAGCCCCCAGTGTTCACACTCAAACCAAATGACCAGGATGTTATACCAGGAACCACAGTTTCTTTCAAAGCAGCCTTCACCGGGACAGCTCCTTTGGCTGTCAAGTGGTTCTTAGAGGACAAAGAGATTGTTTCTGGAAGTACATGTTTTATTAAGAAAGATGCCTCATCGAGCTCTTTGGAGCTTAGCTCTGTGAAACCCAGTGACTCTGCTAAGTACACATGCCAAGTGTCCAATGATGCAGGGAAGGTGGACTGCACAGCAGTCCTCTTCGTGAAAGGTGCCTGTCTTCAGTGTTGTGTGCAGCTGCATGAGAACTTCTTTGCTTCCTTTCTTAACGTCTCCTTGAATACTAACCCAATGTCGTCTGTCTGATCATCCATGTTGACCTCTTCTCTCAGAACCTCCTGTGTTTGTGAGGAAGCTTGAGCCAACCAAGCTCATCACCAGTGGCAGCTCAGCCAGGCTGGAGTGTAAAGTGACAGGCAGTCCAGTCATCAGCTTTAAGTGGTTTAAAGATGAGATGGAGATCAGTCCCAGTCACAAATACTCAGTGTCTTCAACTGACTTAGTTCCATCCTTGGATATAGTCAACTGTACGGTGCAGGATAGTGGAGATTATGTCTGTGTGGCATCCAGTGATGCTGGCACTGACCGCTGCAGCAGTACGCTCACCGTCAAAGGTTGGTTAAGCCGAGTTTACAGAGTTTCTGGTGAACAATATGATGTACTGACAAGCTGCTGTCTTTTCCAGAACCACCTTTGTTTGTGCGTAGCTTGGAGCACAAGGATGTGGTCAAAGGGTCTGAGATGATAATGGAAGGACAAGTCTCCGGTTCAGCACCTTTCACTGTGTCCTTTTATAAAAACACAAAGCCCATTAGGAATGACAAGAGACACCGGATCACGGTGAAAGATGACTTGATAGCTCTGCAGGTGCTGGCAGTGGAGCCGGGAGACGTGGGTTTGTACCAGTGCACTGTTGAGAATGAAGTTGGGAAAGCTTCATGTGATTGTCAAGTAACGTTAAAAGGTTGGTTTACATTGATCTTTAATCACCTTCTCTGCTGTGTTTTAAATAGGCTCCATACCTACACTTGAATAGCCTCTCAAAGCTGTATGCAGGTCCTCCTTTGCTAAACACAAACCCATACAACACATCGCACCATCTTTCAGTAATTCCTCCTTAATTAGGCAATGATACAAGAAGGGAGGTTCTTGTCAAACTTTACACAGATGCTGAATAAAATGATTTCCAACTGTTCAAAAGAATAAGATTTGGGGGAAAGTTGACTTTGGGAGGCTTTGATTCTGTGACACCGGTAATCCTGATCTGAAACTTGTCTTTGTAGAACCACCCTCATTTGTCCGAAAGCTGGAAAACCTCAGCTCTTTGGTTGGCAGTGAGGTTTCTCTGCAGTGCTCTCTGAAGGGCTCAGAGCCCATGACTGTGACCTGGATGAAAGATAACCATGAGATTAAAGAGGCTGAAAACATGCACATCACATTTGAAAACATGGCAGCTCTGCTGCTCATCACAAACTTGCAGAGCAAACATGCCGGCAAATACTCCTGCCAGGCGCAGAATCAGGCTGGGAGCCAGACGTGCTCCTCTGTGTTGATAGTCAAAGGTTGGTAAAGATACCTGTTGGCTCTGTGCTTGTATTTCCTTTTCTAATGGTACCCGAGGTATTCCTTATCAGTCCAAGATGTCATGGATTTGTGAGCTTTATCCTTGTATGGCCTACAGTGTGTTACTCTGTGGAAACTGCACCATACTCAAATTAACAAAATGAAACTTCCTCTAAATTATTTTACTAAAATCTGATCATTCGATCCTTTGAAGTCATACTTTAAAATCCTTCTGGATTAATACAAGTCTTACTTATCTAGTGACAACATACTGACCTGCCTACTTAACATCCATCCATCTATTTACCCAACTGTCTATCCCTCTATTCATCCTCTTATGCATCCATTTGTATATTCATCAGTCATCCATCCATCCATTCATGCATGCATCCATCCATCTGTTCATTTATTCATCTACACAGCTGTCTATCACATAGTTGACTGTTTGGCCATGACAGTGTATTGGCTCATCATTTTTGTTGGTATTTGGTGATAATTGACCCCAATAATTCACTTAAAACCAACATTTGAAAACTTATTTGACCTCATGGGTTGATAAGGAGAAAATGCAGATTACAGATCTCTTGTCTGTTTCTGGTTTTGGTTCTTGGACCATCACTTTGTGGTAAAACGTCGGGTTTGAGGTTCTTCACTGACTGCTTTGTTTGACATCTCAGAGCCAGCTAAGATCACAGAGGAGGCCAAGTCTATCAGTGTGACTCAGGGAGACCCGGCCACACTGGAGGCCAGGTTCTCAGGCACCAAACCCCTGAAGGCGAAATGGTTAAAGGCAGGCAAAGAGCTTTCCTCAGGCCAAAGATTTAAAGTCCACAGTACAGACACCAGCTCTGTGCTGAAGATTAACAAGACTGAGAAAAGTGACAGTGGTGAATACACGTTTGAGGTTTCAAATGATGTTGGTCGAAGCTCCTGTGAGGCAACACTCACCATCCTCGGTCAGTTCTTTGTGGCTACCAGAATTTATTATTTTAGTCATTTATTTGATCTTTGCAAAGCTGCTCACCTCTTTCTTCTCCTCTATGTTAGATCAAATAATTCCACCGTCTTTCACAAGAAAGCTGAAGCAAACTGAGGGCATTAAGGGATCGTTTGCTCACCTGGAGTGTCTCGTGTCTGGCTCTCTGCCCATAACCATACAATGGTACAAGGACGAGAAGGAGATCCAGACTGATGAAAAACACAAATGCACGTTCTTTGAGAATGTCGCTTTTATGGAAATCTCTGATCTAGACAGTAAAGATAGCGGCAGCTTTACCTGCATTGCTAAAAATAAAGCAGGATCCGTCCAGTGCTCTGGGATCTTATTTGTCAAAGGTTTGAATGATTTTTTGATATGACCACAGTAGAAGCTTTGGTTTTTACTCTTTCACCATAGTGATTAATCCTGTTTTTTTACAGAGCCTCCATGCATTACTGAAAAGCCTGAATCCATGAATGTTTTGCCTGGCTCAAAGGTCCAGTTCAATGTTCTGGTTTCTGGTACGCCCCCATTAAGGATCAAGTGGTTTAAAAATCAGAAAGAGATTTTATCAAGTGCTGACTGCTCTGTGGTCAAAGACAACACTTCCAGCACGCTGGAGCTCTTCTTTGCCAAAACTTCAGACTCTGGAGACTTCAGCTGTGAAATACAGAATGACGTGGGCTCCGCTTCATGCCAGGCAGCACTCTTTGTCAAAGGTTGTGATCATTTTTGGGATATTAGAATGATGAATATGTCTCCATCACTCTGTTGCCATAACAGATTGATTGATAAGGTTATTTCAAACATATAACAAAATACAATAACAAAGGACAGACAGAAAAATATCAGTGTAGATTCAAACAGTTTAGATTTGTCTTTTCCTTCTCAACGCTGACCCTGCACTTTCTGGAAGCAAATAACCAAAAACATTTTTTTACCTAAACCTTGTCACATTAGTTGACCGAATAGCATTTTATGACCTCCCCATACTATCACCCCCTTTGTCCTTAAAGGACAGCAAGGTACCGTGGAGTTCACTTACATCTGAAGGATAAAGTTCACTCATTTAAAGGCAGAAAAGTTCACAATCAACAACAAGAGACATGATGCAGAGGACACCTTCTACATTAAAGTTGAATAACCCTTACTCGACAAAGATGTCAATATTCCAAATTCATCCATTAAATTCTCTGTACCAACACTTAAACCACATTCATACCAGATTTATTTTAGGCTTAATCTAAAATGCAGCTGGACTTTGCTAAAATTCTTTAAGGTGTTTCATCTCTCCTCAAAAAAAAAACATCTCTCAGTTCTTAATCTGAAAATCAGCCATCCTTCAGGGCTGAAAAGGCCTTTCTGAAGAGAACTTCAGGAACATTACAGACACCCTGACCAATGTCACTGCAATGACCTGCTGATCCCAGAAGGCGTTAACAGCTGTCTGTTGTTCTGGGTCAATGGCTCATGTAAGGTCCAAGCCATTAGCCTTTAATACTCATGGTTTGTTGACTTGAATGTAGTCTTACAAAGCAAGTTGCATTAATCTAAGAAGAAATTCAAAAGCTTATTAAAGTAAGACATGTTCAAGAATTTAGACCAAGTCTGGTAACATCTGTGTTGACCTTGAGGTCATTCACTGATAACTGATGAATAAGACACAAAATTTGATTTAAATAAAAACAACATTTTGAAGGGGACATATCATCAACCTAAATTTCTTTAATTTTCCACTTTGCTCTGCTGACGATTTCATCTACTGACTCATTTTGTTCTTTAGAGCCTCCTAAGTTCACAAGAACCCCGGACCGTGTCTCTGTGGTCCGTCCAGGTCAGAATAAAATGTTTGAGTGTCAGGTGACTGGCACACCTGAGATAGATATCTACTGGTTCAGGGAGGGCACTGAAATCAGCCCCAGTGACAGGTACAAGATGTCTTTTGTCAACTCTGTGGCGTCTTTGGAGATCTGTGGAGCAGAAACTAAAGACAGTGGTCTCTACTACTGCGAGGCTCGCAATGAGGCCGGAAGTGAGAGCTGCAGCATGGAGCTCAAGGTCAAAGGTCAGTTTTATCAGAGCATTAGTGCACATTCTGCAGGAAGTTTAAAACTGAAGGACTGAAGCGTTGTTTCCAGAATTATTGGTTATTTTGCTAGAACAGCTGTATTGATTTATTTTAATAAGGAGTTTTATTGTTAGGGCCGCACATGTAAAGGAGAATACTTTGTAAAATGGACAAAGTTAACTTTCAAATGTATTTCTGTGGAATAAAGGTGATTTTTGTTCTTTTGTCATAGAGCCCCCATCATTTGTCAAAGAGTTGTCTCAGGTGGATGTTGTTCAGGGCTCCAGTGCCTGTTTTAAGTGTCAGGTTGCTGGGACCGGTCCATTTGAAGTAGTATGGCACAAGGATGCTAAAGAGGTCAAACCCAGTGCTAAGCATGGCTTCTCCCAGACCAACGACACTCTGGGCCTCGAGGTGTGCAAATGTGACAGAGTAGACATTGGTGAATACCAGTGTACTGTTTCCAACGAGGTGGGAAGCTGTACCTGTAAGACCACACTGAGTCTCAAAGGTTGGTCCCGTCAGGATTATTAACCCTCTTTTTATTTATTTACTTATTTTTTCACGATAATACCTGACTCTTTCTGGCTTTCGCTGGTTTTCTATGTTAGAACCACCGACATTTACCAAGAGACTTGAGAACACTGCCACTGTTCTGGGTAAGACTGCAGAGTTTATGTGCACCGTGAAGGGTTCTCCAACACTTTCTGTGCAATGGCAAAAAGATGACAGCTGGATTTTGGAGGATCCAAAGATTGACAGACAGTTTGAGAACAACGTGGCTACTCTCAGGATTCTCTCTTGTGAGACGGCCCACAGTGGAAAATACACCTGCCAGGTGGTGAACGAGGCGGGGCAGGATAAGTGTTTTGCCACGCTCACAGTGCAAGGTAGCTTCTCTCATCATGGCTTAAGGCAAAATATATGAATAGTTTTAACTTTGTAAACATAGACTAAAGAAGTTTGACTTTCCTTTGCATCATAGAACCTCCTAAGATCACAGAGAAACCGGAGATTATTAAGGTTACAGCTGGAGATCCAGTCAGTATGGACTGTAAAGTCTCAGGTTCTCCTGAACTCAAAGTGAAGTGGATGAAGGACGGCAAGGAGCTCCAGTCCATCAGGCAGCACAAGCTGACCTTCGAGAACAACATCAGCAGTCTAAAGATTCAGTCTGTGCAGCGGCAGGATGAAGGAGACTATGTCTTTGAGGTGTCAAACCACATCAGTAGCTGCAGCTGCAAAGTCAAAGTGATCGTTTTAGGTTGGTGTGAAAAAACATGGACCTCATGTGGTACAAAGAACGTCATAAACCCGTGTTAACAACTTTTTATTCTTTTGGTCACAGAGCAAGTAATTCCTCCCAGCTTCATCAAACCACTTCCAAACATGCACGAGATATTGGGCTCATTTGTTCAGATTTGTTGCAAAATATCTGGTTCCCTCCCCATATCCGTGGAGTGGCAGAAAGATGGAACCAAAATCTCTAGCGGGGTGAAACACAAACTCATTCAGCAGGACAACTGTGTGTCCATTGAAATTGAACAGCTAGAGAGATCTGACGCAGGATCTTATTCTTGCAAACTGACCAATGCAGCTGGAGGTTGTGAATGCAGCGGATCCCTCATGGTCAAAGGTTAGACAGCGTTCTGTCTTATAATTCTGATCTGAAGGTAAGTACCTCTTTAACCTGCTCTTGTTCTCTTCAGAACCTCCCAGTTTCGTAACAGTGCCTGAGTCCCAGGCGGCAGTTCCCAATGCCAAGGTGTGCTTCAAGGGCACATTTAAGGGAACACCCCCCTTTACTATGAAATGGTTCAAGGACGACACCGAGCTCATGACGGGGCCCACCTGCCTCACGGGGCTGGATGGGCTGTCTTGCTTCTTAGAGCTCTTTTCAGTGGGGGTCTCCCAGAGCGGAGTTTACTCTTGCCAAGTCAGTAACGATGCTGGCTCTGTACGCTGCAGTGCAGACTTGACCGTCAAAGGTTGGCTTGAAATCTTCTAAAACAACTCTTGCTGTCATTTATGCTAAAACTAGCATTTCTCTGTGGCCTTTTTCAGCTTTGCAGCCCTTTTAATGTGACTGTTTACACGTGTTTACCTCTGCAGCTTCACATCATGATCTGTGTTGCCCTTTTTAAATACATTTCAAACAGCCATCCTGTTTCTAACTCTCATCATCAGCTCATCCCTGCTTATCTCATCACCTCATGCTTTTCATAACCACCTATCTGAAGAGTCCTTCTGTACTTTCAACAGTTAACATACTTTTATTTTGGCTTTCAGAACCACCTGAATTTGTGCTGAAACTCCCTGCCACTAAGTTTGTGAAACAGGGAGAGTCACTCCGCCTTGAGTGCAAAGTCAGTGGCACAACCCCTCTGAAAGTGACCTGGTACAAACATGACACCAAGGTCACAGACGGGGGCAACTACAGGACATCATTTGTTGATTCAGTTGCAGTGCTGGAACTGCACTCCACCAGATTTGATGATGATGGAGTGTACACCTGCGAAGCTCAGAATGATGCTGGCAGTGTCAGCTGCAGCACTACACTCTCAGTCAAAGGTCAGCGTCAACTGACTTCATCATCATTCATGACCAAAGATCTGA
Organism: Cetoscarus ocellatus; assembly: GCA_037902135.1. Lineage (NCBI taxonomy): Eukaryota > Metazoa > Chordata > Actinopteri > Labriformes > Labridae > Cetoscarus > Cetoscarus ocellatus. The sequence continues at coordinate 1,050,553 of JBAMNC010000698.1, read as the reverse complement.
CTTTCTGTTGCACTGCCTGTTCAGTGATGCTGTTGAAGAGCCCATTTGTTGTACTTCTTAAAGCTGGAATACGTAACATTGTCAAAAGCCCTTCAGACATCAATCCTAAAGGTGCAGAACCCTCAGTCACTGAGGCTGTCACATTTAGGATCATTAAAACTGATCTTTTATTATTCCAATGAAGATTATCCAGAGGTTTGTAGTTTTGGGACATTAAAGGTGTCTCCAAACTATCAGTACCAAACAACTATGCAATCTCACTTGCAGCTCAAATTCCCACTGCAGTCTCACTGTTGGCTTCGAATTAATCAAACTTCCACAAATTAGCCATTTGAGCAGTGGCCCAGTGTCTTTTCTCAGAAAAATTCTTCTTTATGTGGTGCGTTTTCCACCTGCCTGTCTGGTTGGAACAGTTTGATACACTAAAACCTTATTTTGATGTATTCCCAAATTTGAAAACAGAAACACAAATGATTGTGTATCATACCAAACTAAAGGGAAGTAGACCACGGGGTGGAAACGCACCAGTAGATGCATTTCCGTTCAATCACTCCTCATTCAATCACTCTAATCATACCCCTGGATCAATGAAGTAAATATCCATCATTCCGTTCAGACATCCACACATTAACCATTTCTGCTATCTTAGCTTAAGCTTTAACCACATTCATACTTAAACAGTTTTAATTTTAACAAACAGAGCGAAATATTCACCTGTTCAGCCCACCTCCATCAACCTTCACAAAAGCTTCTCTGGTCCTACAAAACTTCTAAACTTCTGTCATCTAAACTCCAACGTACAAAACTCAAACATCAATGCTGCATTTAAAATTATTAACAAATTTGCCTTTACTGTGTTTTCAGCTCCCTAAAATCATTCATCCGAGCAGTTCTTTTATACCACTGTTCTTCCACAACAGCTTCATCAGTCCAGCTAACTCCACAAATAACAAAGTCCCACATTAATCAAACATTAATTAACCAACCTCACCAGGCCTGATTTTGGGCTGAAGTCCATGATCTACAGTTTCACTAACTTATTTAATCTCTTAGTCCACTTCCTCATAATTCTCAGCTGTACCTCTAACACACCCATAACATCCATCTATAACATTTTTTGTCATTTAATCCATGTTATTTGAACACTGAGAGATCCACCATCTGGACTCTTCCACCAACAGTTTCCTTTTTATCTCAAAGATGAACAACAACACAACCCTTAAAGTCAGCTATTTTTACTTAAGCTCAAATGAAACCCTTCAGGTAAGTCAAAATTATTTTACAGCGTTACAAGGTAGTTATCTAGTCCAAAATCACTGTTGCGGGTTGTTCTAATTCAAGTCTAATTTTAGTGGTCATAAATTGATTTTCTTTCAACAAGAACACAATCTTTACTCTCCCCAGCTCATTAACACAACTGTGTTATCTCACTTGACTCCTAAAATAACCTTATTAATTAATCTTCCCATGTTAGTTGTGTCTATTAAACATTCAAATGTCTTAACTCTTTCTCACATCAGTTCTGCTAACCAATATTGAGGACTAAGTAACCTCAATCCCCCTCCCATTAACCATCCACAACCACTTTTCTATCTCTCCATCATCTCTTTACTACCTTATCCATATTGACCATGCCTCCAACAAAGTCCTGAACAGTTTATAATCTACACTAAAGTTCTACTAAACCTCTCATGCAAGACACCTGGACTGTTTCCACAGCTAAGCCCCAGGACAGCCACCCATTTTAAATTTGTCACATAACCCAAATAATCCCCCTGTTTTAGAATATTGTTCCATCAATTCCTTTCTGCATCTTGACCATGTAATCTTGATCAGCTGATGCTACAAAAGACAGCAGTTTATAACTTTAGCTCCAACAAAGTCTGACTGCAACTTTTCCAGGTAAGCACAAGTTCTGTTGAAGCTTTACTAAAATAAACTTTAATCCAACATCAATATCCGTATGTTATTCCTAACAATTTTACATTAATCTGCTTACCACTGTCCCATAAGCCGTTCATAACCCCTTTGACCATCTTAGATGTCCACTGCAAAATAGTTCAGCTCATTTTAATGCTAACCCAACACCAAGCCTTTCTAACCACACCTCCGAGAAATGTCTGAAAATAATTCAGCAAACTTCACCAAAGCTCTAACAAACATTTTCATGCAAGCCTTAGCTTTTTCCCACAACAACCAGCCATGTAACTTTGTCATTTAACCTAAATAAAACAGTCATTTAAAGTTATCCCATAAGGATTATCTTTCCATCATGTCTCCTTTGCATCTTCAATGTCATCTAAAACAGTTTAACCCTAAGATGTCAGACATTTTTTTTATTTTAGCTCGACAAATGCCCACTGCAGCTTCTCAGGTAAGAAAAAGTTCTGTTAAAGCTTTTCTGAGGAACCATCTTACCAACATCAACATCATGGTCATCTGGTCATAGTCCATAGATCGGCTTTATTTCTGTGGTAGTTCCATCTTTGAGTAACTTGGTAATATAGATTAATTAAAATCTGCTAACATCAGTGTTAAGTGTTCTCCAAATTAACCTTACCGTGTTAGCTGTAGCCATTAAACGAGTCAAAAGCTATATCTCTTAACTAAAGCTCTAACAAACTATTATACTACTCAAAAAAGTTTGTCAGTGTTATTTTGATTGATTGTTTCTCCCATTATTGTATTTTATATAATTAAAAAGCCTAATTAGTCGCCTTTATAACAAAGTACAATTTGTAAGAATCTTACGTCATTGAATGAGCAAGACAGCTAATCATATGCCCAAAAATAATGTCCCAAAATCCCCTTCTCCTCCCCTGGAAGACGGCCAACCATAAATGTCCACTTACATCACCCTGATTATTAGGTGGTTACTCCATCTTCTTTTAACAACCACGTCATCTCTACCCCCCCAACCCTACCACCACCACAACCCAAGTCCTCTAACATGATTGAGCTACCCTACCATGATCCCATAACAACCTTGCCAAACACTCTATCATGTAAGATGTAGCCATAAAACATTCAGAGGTCATGACATTACCGTGTACTCAAGTTCAACAAACTTACATCCAATCTGCTAACAACCTGGTCAGCTATTCCACCTTAACACCAACCCCCTAAACCATCCACCAACATCCATCCAAAATTTCAGCTGAACAGCTGCAATCCCATAATCCTAACAGAATTTCATTCACAATACGTTTAATATTCTTTTAAACATTCGTCACTCCACCATCCTGACTTCAGTAAAGATTTGGCCTCCTCAGCTGTTGAGTTTTTGACAATCCAGGGCGTGAAAACACCAAATGTTACGGCTTTCAGCTTTAAGGTACCATCATGGCTCATTTTCCCCGTCAATGCCTACTTTAACAGTTTCCTGATCTCTTTGTAGAGCCCCCATCTTTTGTCAAAGTACCTCAGCCTGTTGAGGGGTTGAAGGGTAAAGACGTGAGTCTGTACTGCGAGATGAGCGGTACAGCTCCGTTCCAGATCACCTGGTTCAAAGACAGGAAACCTCTGATGGAGAGCAGGAAGTATAAGATGGTGAGCGAGGGCAGCTCGGCAACGCTGCATATCATTGGAATAGAGCCTACGGATGCCGGCGAATACGAGTGCAAAGTGTCAAACAGTGTAGGAAGTGAAACCTGCCAGACATCAGTTAAACTGAGAGGTCAGTACAAAAGGGTGTTTAGTCTCAAATGAAAATCATAAGTTTCAGATTTTCAAATGAACTTGTCACCTTGCTGACTTTCCCTTTTGCGCTGTGTTTCCCCTCTCTTCAGAGCCGCCGTCATTTGTGAAGAAACTGTCAAACATGACAGTGGTACTGGGAGAGGAGGTGACCCTTGTGGCCAATGTTAAAGGCTCTGAACCCATTACTGTGTCCTGGGTTCAAGACAAGGATCACATTCTCAGGGACGGTGACAACAGGAAAATCACCTTTGAGAACAACAAGGTGGCACTTAAAGTCTTTAAGGCTGATGCAACCACGGCAGGCAAATACACCTGCCAACTCAGAAACGATGCTGGGAGTGTGGAGTGTTTCGCTAACTTGACTGTTCTAGGTTTGTAATCATATAATCCTCTCTTTCTCAGCAGTGCTGACCCCCTCTGCAGGTCTGATTAAAAACACTCTGCTCCCTCTCTGTCGATTCCAGAGCCGGCAAAGATCGTGGACAAGCCCGACACTCTAAGCGTGACCGCAGGAGACATTGCGGCCCTCGAGGTCAAGGTGTGCGGCACCCCCGAGCTGACGCCCAAGTGGTTCAAGGACGGCGTTGAGCTGGCATCCGGGAGGAAGTACAAGATCTCATTCTCCAGGATGATTTCCAGCCTGAACGTGCTGTCTGCGGAGAAGATGGATTCTGGAGAGTATACGTTTGAGGTCATGAACCAGGTCGGGAAGGACCTAAGCAAAATCAATCTCACTGTGTTAGGTGGGTGTCCTCATGGTTTGGTTGGTTAATATCAAAATGAATGTTTCTGTTATTTTATGAATCCTCAGCATCAGAAAAGGAATTATGGTTTGCCAAACAATCATTTTTGAATTTGAACAACCAAGGCTGAATGTCCAATGTTCTCTCAACATAAGAATAGTTTTGACATTTCTGAATCATCAATGTTTGGACAGCGATTAGATGTTTAGTGAATTTACCTCTGCATTGAAACTGTGAATCAGTATATGTAGATCTAGAGCAATGTCAGAGAGTACAGCAGTTTAAATAAGTTGAAGATATTGATTTTCTCTAGAAGCAGGGAACAAGAATGGGATTGACTGTCAAAGGATCAGAATCAGAAATACTTTATGAATCCTTAAAGGGGAAATTCTGTTGTTCCAGTTGCTTTTACACACAGTAAAGCAGGAATATCAGATATTTACTTTAAAATTGATGTCCACAGGGATTACTGTGTGTATTTTTATTTTACTGTTTAAATGTTATATTATTAAATTATACATTTTCTATTTTTCTGAAAAAAATGCATTAACGTGTAGATGTCAAGATATCTGCTCAAGTTAATGTCCTTGTACACCCACATGTTTAGATATTTGATATATTTTCTATACAGGAAAGCTGTAATATTACAAAGCTATTTATTTTTATATGTAGCACTTTGATATTTAGTTGAAAAGGGCTTTACATTCTAATTATTGTGATTGTTAACATATTGAGTATTATGCATGAATATGTGTTGATATGTTTGTTCATATAGTTATATATGCATGTATATCTATCCATCTATATATGAATGTATGTGCATATATATGTATATTTGTGCATATTTGAACTTGTCAGTTTTATAAACCTAAATATAAAAAGTACAGATTTAGATTTTTTGTAAAGATTTATTATTGGAGCTTTTTTCTAGTCTCAAAGCAGCTTCATGCCGCAGGTCTCATCCACACAGTCACCCTCTGATGGTTGGAGTTTCTCTGTCAGTCATCATCACTATTACTAACACTTTCATGCCCGTTTACACGCCACTGATGCAGCAGTGGGAGCAACTTGGATTCTTTGCTGTTCGTTTGTTTGTTTGTTTGTGTTGTTGGTTTTTTAGTCTTAAGTTCTTTGTTGCTTTTGCTGATGTGTCACAGCACTTAGTAAATCTGTCTTCTTAAAGGTGCCATATGACTATATGTATTATTATTATCATTATTATTATGATCAAATGACCAAACACTGACACTTCATTAATCCATAATTAATCTATGAAACACTGACTTTTCTTTCCACCCTCCACAGACAAGATCATTCCTCCCAGCTTCTCCAGGAAGCTGAAGGACTGTCACCTGGTGGTTGGAGACGTTTGTGAGATGGAGTGCAAAGTGTCGGGCTCGCCGCCCTTCACCATCTTGTGGTATCACGACGGGGAGGAGATTCAGACCGGACCGAACTACGACATTTCATTCAGCGACAACAGCTGCACGCTCAAAGTGCCCACGCTGAAGCTGTCCGACTCTGGGACATACAAATGCAAAGCCGTCAACAAGGCGGGATCCAGCGAGACCACGGCTGCTCTGGTGGTCAAAGGTCAGTTCATAAAGACGAGGGCGGAGCCTGAGCGCAGGCTTTTTATCACTTACCTAAGGTTAACACTTTATTTTATCTAATTTAGACTTTATTTAACCAGGAGAGCCTCAGTGGGATCAAAAATCTCATTTACAGTGTCCAGCCGAGATGGGAAACAAGACCCTGGTATTTCTTTTTTGGGGGGTTCTGGCCAAAAAGTTTGGAGCTCCTTCTTTAATAAATGAAACTGTGTTGTTTTAAACTGAGGCAGTCAATGTTGAGAAGTTGAAGCATTATGGTACAGTTTTACATTCTGTTAATCTAACATAGATAGATAGATAGATTATACACTTTATTCCAGACTCAAAGATCCATATCATCAAATATAAAAGTATCAACATTGGTAATAAAATAAAATAAGTTAAAATAGAAAGAGACATTTACTCCAATGTTTCCAGTTACAAGAGTAAGATCTAGTATAACTTAACGAGGGTTTAGTCAGTGACATTAAAATGTCATTTTCTGAAGCAGTTCATCGGCTCATACATTAGAACATTACATTTCTAAACACAGCATGAAAAGTGAGGACATTACAAGAGACAAACAACTCCCTCGCACTTGACCATCTTGGCAATTCGAGAAATATTATGAGAGCATCATTGTATGCCACCTGCAACTTTTTCATCTTGGCTTTACTGTAGTTCGTCTTCAGGTGAGCAGTATTCAGGGGACTACAATCAGCTCTAAAGAGCTCTGTTTTAACATTTTAACATTGTGCACATTGAACATTTAGTGCTAGCATATGAGCTTCTGCATATAATTTTGCAGCACTGATGCTGTACATCATCACCATCACTCAAATCACTCCTGATAATGTGCCCTAGATATTTAACTCTGTTCACTACAGCTGGGATATGGTATATGTACTGTATATATGGTGTATATATGGCCAAATGTGCATCCTGAAGATGTTGGATAAATATTGATAATGGATTTGTACATGTCATTTTGGATTTGCTTTTCTTAGGCCAAGAGGAAAAAACTCAACCCTATTTACATGTTAAAATGATAATATAAGTTATCCTGAATTTGGCTGTGAGCTGCATGTGTGAACACAAACAGCAGAGTTTGTCACCCAGATTTGGCTCTTTAATTTCTCTGCTATCTTCTGATTACCCAAATGATTTCACACATGCAACCCTGTCACTCAACAAAATACCAGAGTAACTGAAGCAGCACCAACATCCTTCCGGATGGCTGTGGCTTGCTGCCAAACTTACATAGTGCTATATGCACGGTGACAGCCTGACTCAAACCCGTGCCACCCACTTTAAGGGTCTTAGCCTCTGTCGATGAGGATCTAACCGTTCCTCCATTAGTTTCTTAAGACAAAACTAACCAATGAAGTGAAATGGACTAATCATATTTCCATTGTTTAAGACCGTGTCTGACCTCTGATACCATCTCTCCATCCAGAGCCTCCGTCCTTCGTCGTTCCTCCTCAGCCCGTGGACGCCATGCCAGGCTCTAACGTGACTTTCTCGGCCATGGTGAAGGGCAGCGCCCCCCTCAGGCTGAAGTGGTTCAGGGGAACCAAGGAGATTGTGGCGGGTCGTAACTGTGACTTCTCTCTGAAGGACAACCAGGTTCTTCTGCAGCTTTATAATGTGGACAGCTCTCATGCTGGAGAGTACACGTGTCAGATCATTAATGATGCAGGCAAGGAAAACTGCCCTGTTCATCTCACCGTCAAAGGTCAGTGTGATGCTAATTTTTGATGATCTGATCCTTTATTTCATAATTTATGTTAAAGTCTCTGGTTATCTTCCACCATGTAAATCCACAAACATCTTCTGAAGCTCATTCAATGCTTAATGCTCGCTGTAGGAATAATATTAAAACTTAATGTCCACATTTATTTATGCATGATTAACTGTAGAAAATTAAATCAGGTTAAGTTATCAAAGTATTAAAAATATATATTATATGTGAAGTGTGTAAAGATACAGATCATGCAGCTGTATTTGATCACTTCCTGTTCTGTTTCTTGATGTAAAATAATAATAATAAAATAAATAATTATTAAAGTAAAGGATAAAATATCAGTAATCAGTCTTATTTATTCCTTCTTTATCTTTGTTTGTTTCTGATAATACTCTTATTAAATTTTTCCTCTTTGTCCCTCAGAGCCAGCAGCCTTCTCCAAGAAGCTGAAGGACATCTCAGTGGAGAAGGGCAAACCTTTGACTCTGGAGTGCACGTACACCGGCACTCCTAAAATCACAGTGAGCTGGTTTAAAGATGGCCAGCAGATCTTTGCTTCATATAAATACAACATCACCACCACCGAGAGCTCCTGCATCCTCGAGTGTCTGAGCACCGACGACAAGGAGGCCGCAGGACGATACTCCTGCGAGGTGTCCAACGATGCTGGACGGGACAAATGCGAGGCTGAAGTGTCCATCCTCGGTCAGTTTGACATGTTGTACTGATTTAAATCACTCTGTTTATGTAATTATATGTATTAGCTTATATGTAAAGGTGTGTGAGTTTAACCTCCTGTCTGTGCTTGAACTCAATGTCATAATCTTAAAGTTTGAATTAAAAACCTTTTATCTCATTTCAATGGAGAGCAAACTCCATATGAACAAGACTTTGCCTTTAGAAAATTGCTCTTAACTAAATATTTTCCTCAGGACTGTAAATGAACCTCCCAGCAGCTAAAGTTTGGGCTTTTGTACAGACAGATGAAGCAGCTCATATTCCATAGTGGCTCCTTATTATTTGTAAAACAATAGAATAGAATAAACCTTTAGTCGTCCCACACGGGGGAATATGCAGTGTTACAGCAGCAAACAGGACAGCAATGATGAATTATAAAGTAGACTAAGTATTAAAGAGAAAACAGTTTGTGCATTATTATAAATATAAAGACTAGAAATATAAAAACTGATACTACACTATAAGAATTATTTACACATTTACATGATTTTAGAATCCAGCAGGTAGAAGAAGATGAAAAGGTTAATTTCCAACCCTGACCTCACTGAAGATGCAGGCTGGTGTTACTGACTCTTACTGGAACATCTGTTTATATCAAGTCATTCTTTTAGGGGTTCCCTTCAATTCTATGAATTTAAATGCATTTAATTGATTTCTCTCTCCTGGGTTTTCTGTCACATTCATCTTTTTAAATATAATTATGATTTATTGGTAAGAGGGCATAAACAAAATCAGTAGCAGGCAAGATAGACAAAACCTTTAAGTCTAATTATTTAAAGATGTAAAAAGAAACAAGAATCTTAGATAACAGAATAAAACTCACATTATTAAAGATTCCCACATTAAAGGGTTGAAATGAAAGAAGCAGGTACTGACCTGCTGTGACCACTAGGGGTCGCCATCTTCATCCTCCTGAGGCACTGCAGGGGCCCTGAGGGGTAATTAAAAATTAACAACAACCATGAACATAATTTTTAATTTAAATCGATTTTAAATGACATACTGTCATTCACATGTTTCATTTTGATTAGTTTTTAGTTCCCGAGTGCTGAAATTAATGTTTGAGGAGGAGTAACAGAGGGCAGAGTTGGTGTTGTGTAACTGCAGGACATGACAGACAGAACTTTATGCTGCACCAAATACCTGAGATATAATATGGCAGTGTTAGCATTTACCTGCCTTCAATTCATAAAACTGATGTTGCAATATGATGTAGACTTGAAATAGACATGCAAGTATTTTTTCTTCATATTGATATTATTATTAATTATATGATAATTATTTTTATGAAGAGGTTTTCTCTTTTCCATTTGGGGCAGGACTTTAGCGCTCCTACTAAACCAGGTCGTCATGGTATGAGCCAGGATTTAAGACTAGAGCAGCTTTATTTGTGCTGTATTATTGATCTATTCTGCATTTGCGAAACTAGGTGTTCTGAGACACAAAAACTGAGACACAAAATACTTTGTGTCTCAGTTTTATGGTTCTGTGTGGATGTTGGTGGTGCCTGAACACCTCTCAGGCTTTAAACCGAGCAGAGGCCTGTATGAAAGATACTGTAAATATCCTTTATTATACTAAACCAGTCTATGTTTGTCCCCTCAGAGCCACCATACTTTGTGGAATCACTGGAGCCGATGGAGGTGACGGCAGGAGACGCCGTGTGTCTGAAGTGTCACGTGGCGGGCACGCCTGAGATCAAGGTTTCATGGTTCAAGGCTGACGGTAAAGTCCGCTCCAGCCCCAACTGTAAGTTAGAGTACTCAAAGGGTGTGGCCTGCCTGAAGCTCAGCAAGGCCGCCAAGGGCGACATCGGAGAGTACACCTGCAAGGCTGAGAACAAAATAGGCTCCGCCTCCTCCATCTGCAGGCTAAATGTGCTGGGTGGGTATTAATATCATGTTTGATATTTTCACATATAGATGTATGTCTTTACAGGTCTAGCATAAAGCAATGGATGCAGAAAACTGCCCTGGTTAAGTCTTAGTATTTTTTCAATTTAATTGAAATGTGTGCCCCAACAACTACCGTTCCAAAAATGGACTTTATTATCAACAAAACAATAAACTTCTCGTGCTATGCTGTTCACTATGAGTTATAACGAACAGGTTAAAATAATATAACATCTTTTCAGTGTATAAACTGCTCCAGAGTTATATCAACATCTATAATCATGTTTTTACCTGGTTTATATAAATGTGGTCTCATAAATAGCTCTCCATCCTGATTCCCTCTTTCCTCCCCCAGAGGCTAAAACTCCTCCATCCTTCCCCAAGAAGATCACCAGCCTGCAGCAGACAGAGGGCCTGCCCGTCAGGTTCGAGTGCCGCGTTGCTGGCTCCTCACCCATCGAGGTGTCGTGGCAGAGAGACGGCGAGCCCGTGAGGCAGGGAGGCGAGTTCTCCATGACGTACGACGATAACACCGCCGTGCTGCAGATCAGCCGCGGTGAGATCAGGCACTCCGGAGAGTACACGTGTGTGGCCACGAACAGCGTGGGCTCAGCCTCCTGCAGGGCCAAACTCACTCTGCAAGGTAGGTGATAATTCAGGGAGGGGCTCAGGGATCAATTATGACTTTATTATTTTAAAACACATGCAGTTTAAGAGTGTAGACATTTAACACTCCAGTAAAGATGAATAATTTAAGACAAATATCAGAAATGCTTTTGTATGATTAACCTGATTGTAGGAGGTTTTCTGCAACTTACATTACTTCAAAACAAAAGTTGCCCAAATATTGGGTAACTAGGACTTCTATTTTTGCTGCTGTGGTATTAATGAGGTATTGATATTATTTGATTTTAACTAGGATCTTTTTAAAAGGGGTGCACAATGTTGGATTTTTGCTGATATCCAGTATTACAATATGTCCAAACCCATTATCGCCAATGCTGGTATTTTTTGGTTGAGAGTTTGAAGTTTCTACGTAACTGAAATTCACATTTTTCTTTAACTGTGACATTTGGTTTATGTTAAAAACATTATCCAACAAGAAAAAAAGCATCTAGTTCTCATAATAGATGATGCTTTTGATTCGTTTTGGCAATATATGGACATATTCTGGTACAGCAGCTGTAAATATCTGCAGAAATCTGCTGAGCTGATATGGAGCCATCAACATTGTTCATCCTCACATTCCAAAGTTTATGATTCTGGTGTTTTGACAAAAAGTTTTCCATTCTTTACTGAAGAAAATATGGAGATATATCCAGTACTGAGTTGACCACCTCTACCTCCAAACCAGCATCAGTTCCTCTAGGTCCACTCATGCACAGTTTTTAAGGACCTCTGCTGGGAAGCAGTTCCAACATCTTGGAGATCTAAGCTCAGACCATCTCTTCAGGACTTCTCATTCTTCTCTACTCCAAGGATAGTTCTTAATATCATTGGCTGGATGTTTGGGTCTCTATCTGCAGAAGTGAAGCTCCAAAGCTGAATGAACCTCCACCATGCTTCACTGCTGTCTGCAGACACTCATTACTGTCCTGCTCTCCAGACCTTCAGAGGATAAACTTCCTTCTGCTGCATTAGTCCAGAGACCTTCTAATATTCTTCTGCTCCTCAGTTCCTCTGTTCTTAAGCAGAGTAGAGTCTCTTGGTCTTGTTTCTACTGCAGAGGTTTGGCTTTTTGGCCTCAGTTTATGCATGAAGACCACTTAAAGCCAGACTTCTCCAGACAGTAGTCGGGTGTACCAGTTAACATCTTCTGATTCTGAAAGAAGTAAGCATGATGTGTCTTCCACCTCAAGCTCCAAGTTTCCTTGGTGGGCCACTGCGTCTATGATCCACAACACTGCCTGATTATTTGTTCTCCTTCAAAAAAGCTTGATCAGAACATCTTCAAACCTTGCCTGGGTGACCTTGCTGATGTAGTTTAACTACTTTGCATCAGTCCTGTCATGATGTATGACCTGTGAGATGAGCCTGTCACCACAGCTTTATCTCTGTAGCAGAGTTTGGCTGTTCCTCGCCCAGTTTGAAGCTTCCTACAGCTGTTTTTGTTTCAGACTCTAAGCAGGATTTGCCCAGAAGACCTGATGCTGGTTTGACGGCAAAGGATGGTCACAACAAATATGTGTTTGATTTAGGTTTTCCTCCTGTTCAGCCACTTTGACTTTAGTAAATTAATAAAGAATATAATAATACAGACATAATACTTGGTACATGTTGCTCAGCAATAGTTAACAGTTTAAATCAAAGAAATGTCTGATATCAGGGTGCTGGTTTGGTGGAGTGGTAAGCAACCAGGCATGACCCATATATATACTTTTGCCAGACCAGGTTTGAATCCAGCCTATGGCCTGTTTGCAGAGGGTCCCCCCCTTCTCTCTCTCACCCCTTACAAGCCTTTCCACTGTCATTCTCTCTCCTGTCGATAAAGGCACAAACTGACCATAAAATAAGCTTTACAAAAAAGAAATGTCTGGTATCAGCAGAGTTTGTCAGACTCGATGAGTTGGTTTGAAATGTTCTCTCACTTATCTAAAGACTTCTTCTCCTTCTTCTTCTCTTCTTCTCGTCCTCCTCTTGTTCATCATGGATGCCTCAGAGCCACGGTACCCCCCAGTCTTTGACAGGAAGTTGTCCCCACAGGAGGTGACGGTGGGTGACAGCATTGAGCTTGAATGTCACATGACAGGCTCCGCCCCCATTAAAGTCACCTGGTCCAAAGACCATAAAGATATCCGCTCTGGGGGGAATTATAAGATGAGCTGTGAGGAAAACACTCCACATTTGACCATCCTGAAGGCCGATAAGGGCGACACGGGCAGGTACTTCTGTCACGTGTCCAACGACGTGGGGAAGGACTCGTGCTGCTCTGACGTCATGGTCAAAGGTATCCGCTGGGCCCTCACTAACCCGAGCCTGAGAGAGGGCGTCTCTTTGTCTCTCTAACGCTTCACTCTTCTTTCAGAGCGTAAAAACCCTCCGGTGTTCACCAAAAAGCCCTCAGAAAACATCGAGGATCTGGAGGGCAGACTGGTGAAGGTTGAGGGCCGTGTGACGGGCTCTCAGCCAATCACAGTGAGCTGGTTCAAAGGGAGCACGGAGATCCAGAGCTCCAGCAAATATGACGTCAGCTTTAAGAGCAACGTGGCCGTGCTGTGCATTAAGAGCAGCCAGGTGACCGACAGCGGCAGGTACACCTGTCAGGCCTCCAACGAGGCCGGGCGAGCCTCCTGCGACTTCTCCGTGGGGATCTCAGGTGGATCTGAGCGCTTGACACCTTTGACCAATCACAGCAGGAGAATGATACTAATCATACTGAGTGGCTTAAACCATGTAGGCATTTTAATTCACAGCTGGAGAAGATAACCTAAAAAAATGCTGCCTTCATATACAATCCTGCAATCCAAAATCTGTTTGGAGATCAAGATAGGGATTATAATTTAAGGAGAAATGTATTCATAGGCCATGCACAAGAATGCCAAACTTTAGTGTTTCCCTTTGTGGTGTTCAATTATGAAATGGGTCACGACAGGAGCTAAAGCAATGCTCACACCTGATGAAATTTAAAAAAATTTATAAAAATAAAATTTCAGTAGACATATGGATAAAACAGGAGGTATTTCACTAAAGTGAAGGATGACTACTTTGTTTTGTCTGTTTGTTATTGTTTTGCCTTTCTTTTGTTTTTTGTTAGATCACTACATTATTGTGTAGAAACTGTTTTTCTTTTGTAAATTATGGAAGCATTTATGTTTAATTAACCAACGGAGAAGGGGTGGGACTTGATAAGTTTTACTTCCTCACACTCCTTTTCGAATATACTGTATGTAACGACTACACTGTATTCTTCCTATTTCTGTTTTTATCTTTCTTTTGAATATTTTCTAAGTAAATAAGGTTCAGTTCAATTCAATATACAGTATGTCAGAAAATGTTGAAGGAGTAATTTAACCTTATTAGGGTGTACTTGAATTATTTAAATGTTATTGTAGGTATAAAAATGAAAGATAAGTCTGGAAAGGACATTTTTTTAGATGGTTTGACTGAGTGTTTTTATGGTGTTACAATAACATAAGTAGACCAGAGAATGAGTCTTCTAATAAATACAAAGTTGTATATTAATGAAGTTAATTATTGTGATTGTGAAGCAGACAGAAACATCTTTTATTCAGATCTCCAGCTGTAAATGTCATGGGGTTGGTTCATGTTGACCTCCAGGGTTTAAAACAGACTGAGGCTCTGTCATTTAGACATTTACCCAGAGGTCATAGCAGCATATCCGAACAGAAGCACTTCAGCGTTCTCATGATGAATCGTTTGTCCGTCCCGCAGAGGCGAAGAAGCCCCCAGTGTTTGACGTCCCCCTCAAACCGCTGACCGTGGACGAAGGCGACAAGCTGAGCCTCCGCTGTCACGTCTGTGGCTCTCCTCCTCTGAAAATCCAGTGGATGAAGGACAGGAAGGACCTGACATCAGGAGGCAGCACCAGGATCAGCTTCTCTGACGGGACAGCCTGTCTGGAGATAAGCTCCACCTCCAAACATGACGCTGGGGATTATCTGTGCAAGGCCAGCAACGAGGCCGGCAGCGAGTTCTGCAAGGCCAAAGTCATCGTTAAAGGTAAAAACAAATATCAAGTTCACAGGCTGGAGATTTCTCAAAAGTCTCAAATCAGGGCTGCTGGTTTGGAGGGGGGTGAAGGCACCCGAGCAGGTATCGTATATGAAGGATCATGCTTTGTGTGGCTGTCCAGGGTTCGATTCCTGTGTGAGGCTCCTTTGCTGCATGTCCTCCCCTGATCCCTCTCCTCTATACAGTCTGTCCATGGTCTCTTTGCAGCCATTAAAGGCCTGACATGCCCTAAGATATCTTTGATAGCCTCAACATGCCTAAATGGCTGCATGATTTACGGGTTACCATTTTTGGGATTGTTTATGATTGAAGATGTTTGAAGAGTTTACATTTCTTTTCCACCTTGTGCAGAGAAACCAGGAGCAGCTCCAGCTCCAGCTGAAGCTCCAGCAGCTGCCCCGACCAAAAAACATGACAACCTGTTCTTCATCGAGGAGCCCAAGACCACACATGTCACCGAGAGTAAGAACCTCAATCCAAGACTGGAACTAAGGTCTTGATTAGTCCAAAGTCCTGAATTCTTACCTCTTCCTCCAACAGAGGGCACCGCCACCTTCATCGCCAAAGTGGGCGGCGACCCGATCCCCAGCGTGAAGTGGATGAAGGGTAAATGGAGGCAGATCACACACGGCGGCAGGATCTCCATGGAGCAGAAGGGCCAGGAGGCCAAACTGGAGATCAGAGAGGTGACCAAGTCCGACTCGGGTCAGTACAGGTGCGTCGCCTCCAACAAGCACGGGGAGATCGAGTGCAGCACTGACATGCACGTGGACGAGAAGAAGGAGTCGGCCATGCTAGAGGGAGACCTCAGAGCAAAACTGAAGAAGTGAGTTTATCTCAGGGTCCTGCTTGGATTGTAGATTCTCCTCCCATTTGAAAACTCAGGTGTTTCCTGTGGGTGAGTCCAAAGACAAATTTGGTTATTAAGCTTGGACAAACGTGCCCCCCACCCCCCACCCAGTGAATGAATTTTACAGGCAGAGGGGGAATCAGAGGCAGGATGTGGGACATCCATCCTGAGATCACAGGTTATAGACTGAACGTAAAGAGGTTTAAAACTCTTCGCAGGGGTGCTGGAGTGGTAAGCAACCAGGCACATCCAATATACATGCCTCTACCGGCCCGGGCTCAAATCAAGCCTGTGGCCAGTCTGCAGTGTCCTCCCCTACTCTCTCTCACCCCCCTTCACAAGCCACTGTCTTTTTCTCTCCTGTCAATAAAGGCACAAAATGCCCAAAAAATAATCTTTAAAAAACTCTTTGCAGATAAAAACAGTTGGTCCATCTTAGTCTTTGTCATTATTTGATGTTTTGAACTCCCCATTTTATTAAACTTGTCTTTTCTCAGGACCCCATCGAAGCAGAAGAGTCCTCAGGAAGAGAAGGACATCGACATCGTAGAGCTGCTGAGGAACGTGGACCCCAAAGAGTACGAGAAGTACGCCCGCATGTACGGCATCACGGACTACAGAGGCCTGCTGCAGGCCATCGAACAGCTGAAGAAGGAGAAGGCAGAAGAAAGTGGAAGACCGGTAATGCTCTTTGACATTTATATGATGTGTTTCTGCAGACATGGAGCTCATAGAGATGTTGTTCACAGGAACTGGAACGTGGTGACAGAGAGTCCGATGAGGACATGGCCCGACTGGTGGCCGACCTGCAGAAGAGGATGGAACGCACAGAGGTCAGGATCAGTGTTGCCAGATTTTTCTACTGAAATGAACAACCAGGTTGATAAAAACAAGACCAAGCAAGCAAGCTATATATATTTCCTTTTTTAAAAGAGAAATCTGCATAAAGCTTGTTTTAATTTTCATCCGCATTACATTTCAGTTTCACAGTGACATTCGTTCTTATTTGTCTCTTAATTTACTTCTTCAACATCCTTCTGTTTAGAGGTGGAACATCCTTTTCTTTATACAGAGGTGAAGGGAGGGACTGCTGTTATCTATAACTCTGTTATCACTAAACAGGCTGTCTAACCTTGATTTTTGTAACTGAACAGACATAGTCAGGCTTTTCTTTAAGTTTTATGTTGATCCTCTACAGCTTTATTATGGAGAAAACAGTAACAGCTACAAAAGAATTCCAATGTCTAATTCATAATTCTGGCTGTAAGGATTTCTTTTTGGTGGAAACATCATTTTTGCCTCATTTTACAGTCAAATTTACATTTGTGTTTGGAGTGGGACAAAATAGTTTGGGTAACTTCTGAATTGAGTTTATATTGGTAGTAGAGTGAGCATCAGATCCCTTCTGGGTTTGGGGGAACAACAAGCCCAAATTAGCTACTGCAATTCTAGAATAAGCCCAAAAAAACACAACCCACAACTGCCAATATTTACAAGCAACTTTTAAAGAAAAACGAAGCCAAAGTCACTTATAATAAGCTGACCTGCTCTGGCGTAGTAGTGCCTGTGCTGTGTGTGAGTGTGTGTGGAGGACGAACCACCTACTGTCCTTGTGTTTTGCTTTATTGTGGGAGCTGGGAGATAATCAGGGGCGGACAGAAAAGCCCAAATAAGCAACTCCACATTAAAAAGCGAGCCCAAAAAACCACAGCCTGCGACTCGCCAGATTTGCAAGCGACTTTATAGAAAAATAAGCCCAAAGTCGCTTATAATGAGCGGACTTGGCAACACTGGTCAGGATGTGCTCACTCTGAGCTCCCTCTCAGGGCTGTCACACCATAACCATGTTAATGTTGATATGTGTGAGACCTTGCTCCAATGTTGTGCTTTAAAATACACAAGTATGTTATGTTGCTAAGTAGTTTCCTGTAGGGGGTTGTTGTGTTTTTATGCTGGTTACCACACAATATAACACCAGGGAAAACTAGAAAAGAGTCAAAAGAAGCAGCAGCAGCAGCAGAAGAAGAAGACCTTCTAACCCAGGAGCAAGCCTTCACTGATGTGTGTGGCTAATACTGCAGCTCATCATGAAGGGAGGGAGCCTGTTTTTTTGATACTTTAGGAAATATTGGAGATTTTACAATAAAGACATCATGTTTGTGGACTTAGCAGATGCACATGTCTACAAAAAAAGAGTGATTGATTAGTATTCTTAAAGGTTTTTTTGCTTCAACATTGGTGACATGACATTAAGATAGCTTAGCTCCTCCTTTAAGCCTTTGCCTACTGCCATAGCGTTGGCGTTATGTTTCTGTGTCCAGAGTATTATTACCGTACCTCCACCAAAGTTTGTCTGATTCAAAAACTTCCAACAGTGTTGGAAAGCTGAGACCTGTAGGCATGCACACATGTATGGTTACTTAAGGTAGTCTCAACCATATGATGTAGGCACTCATCAGAAAACACCAGAAATATTGCGAGATATATTCAGTACTGTAACGCCTCGAAAGTTTGCTCAATCGGGAACATTCCAATGCTGACAGAGCTGAGAAGCTGTGCTTTCTGTCAATATGTGATGTGTATGGTAATTATTAAGGTAATGTGAAACAGTACTGCCGAAACTACCGCTTTGACAGAAGACGCGGGAGAAGAGAGCAAAGGAAGAGAGGAAAAAGAGACATCCAAAGAGTGGTGTTTTATTCAAAATATTAGATACGTTAGATTGTTGCATTTGTGTGTGTCTGCACATGTCTGAGTGTGTCTGTGTGTGCCATTTTTAGACCCAGGGGGTAGCAGCAAACTTTTATATCAGTAAATATCATCACATACAGCCAACACAAACTACCAAATATAATGTCTGAGGCATCAGGTGATAATAAAACAGACAGTTTAATGACTTTAAAATGCTGTTTTCTTGTTAATATGGACAGAGGTCATTCCTCTTTCTCCCCTTCAGCCTGTCACTGTGGTGAAGGACATCTCTGATCAGTCCGTCTTCACCAACAAAGAGGCTGTGTTCGAGTGTGAGGTCAAGATTAATTACCCAGAGATCACCCTGTCCTGGTACAAGGGAACACAGAAACTGGACAACAACGACAAATACGACATCAGCATCAGTGGCGACCGCCACCTGCTCAAGATCAAGAAGTGTCAGTCCTCCGATCAGGGGAATTACCGGGTGGTCTGTGGGCCTCACATCTCCAGTGCCAAGCTCACCGTCATGGGTCAGTACTGAAAATGTCCCCCCACAAACCTCATGTACTGTTGTTACACATGCATCTCAGTAGGGGTGCACAGGATCAGAGTTTACGTAGGTATTCATTGTTTTTAGACTTACTTTGGCACAGTGGTTCTTAAGTATTGAAGACATTTTAAAAAGGGGCAGGAGGGAGGGGTGCATCATGTGAACAAAACAATGGGAGGAAATGGTCAGGTTTGAATTTATAGGAGCACAGGAAGAGCCATGGTTGAGGTGTGGCAGCAAAGTAGAAAACTTTAGGCATAAAAATGAGCCGATGGGTCAAAGGTTTCCAGCGGTGAGTCACGGCAACAATCAGAGAGTGGACAAAGAATTATTAACCTTCTCATACTGCATTTATGCAAAAATGCTGCGATAAAGCTCTGTCATGATCACACCTGGAGACTTTCACATTAGGTACCTTGTCCCCACCTTGCTGTCTCTCTGACATGAAGCAAGCCATCACAAGGGCTTAAATGTTCTTGTCCTGAAACAGCAGCATGAATGGGGCTGCAGAAATCATTGTACTTTTGTTTGAAAGGGCGATCAGAGCAGTGTCATCTGTTGGCTTCAGCAGGAAGAAAGTGAAGAACAGTTAGACTTACATCAGTCTCCTCTCACATATACTTTCTGTCTTTCTTTGTCCTGTAGAGCCTGAAGTTGAGAAACATCTGCAGGACACATCGGGTAAGGAAGGCCAGTCGTGCACTCTTTCTTGTCAGTTGTCCATCCCTAACGTTCAGGCTCAGTGGTTTAAGAATGGCAAGCAGTTAGAGATGAAGGGCAGGTTCACGTCCGAGGTGAAACACAAGGTTCAGAAGCTTCTAATCAGAGACCTGAAGCCTGAAGACCAGGGCCGATACGCCTGCAGGTACCAGAACCTGGAGTCCTCGGCCGACCTCTGGGTGGAAGGTTTGTACCCGGGAAAGATCCTGCAACCGTCTGACGTGGATGTTCTGTCCGTTTACTAACCTCTTTTGAGTCCCTCCATCAAAACTCCAAACTAATGTTGGAGATTTGGGTTTGACCCTCTTTTTTCTTTTTCTTCTGGGATTTGTCCTCCTCTGTTTTAACACTCGTCCTGCCTCTCATCTCCTGGATTATCTTCCAAACATGTCCACCATCTTCATCTCCTTCGTTGTCTTCCATCTTGACTCAAATCCATCCTCCCCTGAGTCATCTTAACCATGAACCCCCGTGACAGTCATTTCTAACCTGTGGATGTTGTGTCCTTAAAAACTATTAATTTCTGTCATACATTCCCAGCTGTGATGCGTTTACCCATTCACGTCTTATCTGTTTTAGCTGAACAAATTCATTTCACCAAACGCATCCACAACGTCGAAGTCAACGAGCGCCAGTCGGCCACCTTTGAGTGTGAGGTGTCCTTCGACAACGCTATCGTTTCGTGGTACAAAGACACCTGGGAACTGAGAGAGAGCCCTAAGTACAACTTCAGAAGTGAGGGCCGAAGACATTTCATGGTTATCCGAAACGTGACCATTGAAGACGAAGGTGTGTAGAGTGCCATCGAGTCCCGACACAGAGAGAGTTTTTTTTTTTTTTTCATTGTTTGATGCCTTGAGTGTTAAACGTCTTCATTAATAATCCCGTGTAGGCGTGTACTCAGTGATTGTGAGATTGGAGCCCAGAGGAGAGGCTAAGAGCACAGCTGAGCTTTATTTGTCTGGCAAAGGTACAGTTCCTAGTCAGACGGCACCTTTTCTGCTTCTGTTCAGCTTTTGTTTGTTCCAGTGTTTAACGCCGTCTTCACTCTCCCCTTCTTACAGAAATTGAATTAGCAATGGTGCCATTTGGTAAGTATTTAATTTCATCAACAACTCTAAAAAATCTTAAACATTTTGAGAAATCCTCCTGTTCAAGGTCCTGTAGTTGAGGCCAATGATGATGATGAAGGTGTGAATTGGACCCCAAACCAATAATATCCTCAGAATTATGTCCACAGTTATACCATTATCAACAATGATAGTCTTTTCAAAGATATTAAATAACCATACTGAGCTCAAACAGGCGTATGGTCTTACCGTTAAGCTGACTGGTTAATAATGAGGGTAAAACTTGAACTTCGGCCATTGCGATGGGTTAATAGAAGCAATATGACAGTGATATCTCTGCAGAGCGAAGCAGACATTTAATAAAACAGACAAGCAACACAAGGGCCACACCATAAACACCACAATTGTGAATGTGTGTCTTCCTCTGCAAGTCTGATGTCAGTAAATCAGTGGTTTTCAATGTTTTTTTACCTAAAGGCAAGAGCTCGAGGCCGACCATATTCACATCCGTGCCAGAGCCTCTGAGAAAGGTGTAGAGGAGTTTGTCAGCCTGTGCACATCCATTTTTATTGTTATTATTCCAGACAAACTGTCAAATGGAAGAGACAAAAAGTTTTAATAGGATTTTCTTAAGGTGACAGTTACACCTAAGTACTGATAGAGCACAGACTTATCCATCAGTCCTATAGCTGTCATGAAAACTCCTGGTTGTACAAATCCCCACCTGGACTTGCCTTGCGCACACCATTTGAGAGCCACTGTGGTAAATAATATGATCTCTACAAAGGGTTTTTGGCCTGTCATTGGCTATAACACAGGCTATCAGCTGGAACAAATCAATATGATAATGAGCTCTGCTGATTGGCTGTCCAAATGATGCCTGATGGGAGGAGGAGGGGTTACAGGCTGCGGAGCGTAACCCCTCCTGCCTGTGACGAGCAGAAAACACATGAAGGTGAAGGCTGTATGGCTATGACATCATAAACCCCAGGAAGTAACAACAGAGCATTTCTCTGTGAACTGAGAGTTTAGTCAAAGGTGTCATGATCTTCTGCTCCACATTAAAAATAAAGAACATGGACTTAGCAGGACATGAGACCTTTAAATGTAATTTATTTATATTAGCACATCAGGTGTTCAGTGGCTTTTTGGATTTGGTTTAACGTGGAAAAATGCAGCATGTCCAACATCATGGCTGTATCTAGTCTGATATTTTAGAGGCTTGTTTGTCTTTTTTTCATCCTAACATCTGCAGCAGACCTGAAACAGGAGGATTTACTAAAATGTCAGATTTTCTTTTTTTAACTGTTATAAAAAATATGAATGTAACCTTTTACTGTAATTAAATTTAACTCTTGACAGCCTATTGAAACACATTTGGTATAAATCATATTTCATATTCTGTAGATATCCCAGACTCCTCAGTTCAGAGGCCTGAAGTGCCTTCATCTGTGGCTATTCAAGGTAAGACAGCAGGCAGGAGCTGGATTTACTAACTAAATCCTCTTTAGCACAAATTATTTTCAGACCAAACACAACCTCTTAAGACGTTGCTTGTTAAACATTTTAACCCAAATTTAATTAAACAAACGTGTTTCTGTCTTTTAAAGAATCGGCTGAGTTCTTTCAGTATGAAGAAGAGTTTGAACAGAGAGGTATTTACTCCATGATTTGTGCTTCATCTGCCCAGATCCTCCACCCTTAAGACTTAAAAACAAATATGGAACTATAAAATATTCAGATTACTCTGTTTAACTGATACTTCTGCTGTAACAGCCACACAGATTTACTCATTAATAAAACTAATCCACGTGTGTCCTCTGAAAGCCTCCTCAGTCATGACAGATATGTTTGTGTTTCATAAAGAATCAGCTGAATACTCGTATCAGTATGAAGAAGAGGTGGAGGTGCAGGTGGAGCAGAGAGGTACAAACAGACTGTTAATCCATGTTTGAGTCCATCATCTCCATCATCTCCATCCTCATTACGTCATCTGAGCAGATCTAGGAACAAACAATTGAAGAGTGAAAACAAGAAGGAAATGATGGTGATCATAAATCAAACCAAAATGATGCTTTTAGTGTTGATTTTTATTTGAGGAATCCTACAAAATAATAAAACTAGTTTCACGCCAGGGATGGGACCCCATAGTCCTGTATCTGGGTCCACTTCCTGTCAAAGTCCAGTTCACACAAGGCTTGGTGCCCCAGTCCCCTTGAAGTGGTGGTCAGAGTCCCCAGGCGTGGTCCACTGCAGACCTGATTCAGCCGTGCTTCAGTTTGGGGTACTTATTACCAAGTAGTGCGATAAAGAGGATTCTAGACGTCCTCTGCCTTTACAAACCCTCTTCCTGGTGCCAGGGACTTCTCTTGTCCTCTGAGCTGCACCGTAGATCTGTCAGAGGGACAGGGGTCTGTGACGGTCTTTCAGAGAGAGCTAAAACATCCGCAGCAGCAACAGGTTGTGTCCACGTGGAGCCTAAATGAGTGGGTGTCCTACTGTGTCCGTAGGTGTGCATGTACAAGAAGCACAGAACGATATAACTGATATTAAAGAAGGGCAGGCTCAGGCCTGGCACCAAACAAACAAGCTTAGTGTGAAGACACCCTGAGATGATTAAGAAACTGTTCATGATCATATCTGCCACCTCAAACCTGAAATTATACTTTATAGAAGTTTTTAAAAGCAACTTAAAGCGATTAAAACAAAAAAATAATGATACAAATATATTCTTGCATCAATTAAGAAAAAGCCTGAGTTATAAACACAACAATGTTCTATCTTATTATTCTTAAAAAACCTCAGTGATTGATCCTTATGAGTGACAGTCAAACCATTTCCTATCTGTTTTCAAAGTTACCATATCTGCCTCTCATTCATAAACCATCTCCATCGTGTGGCTAAACTGCTGCTTTATTAGAGTGTGTCCCCATTCAGAGGGCAGAAGCATTTTTAATGTGAGCTTTTTGTCTTCTTATTTTCTTTGTCTTGAATTTTTTGGAATGTTTTGATCTTTTTTCCATCTTTAACCCCATCAGCCTCTCATCGAACGCCAACTAACTCCAAATCAAAATGTCGTTTCACAGTCAAAGTCTTCATCTTGTCTGTTCATAAATTAGACTCAGCAGAGTTCAGTCTGGAAGTTTAAATTTATTAAAATGTTTTTTAGCCTCCAGGATAAAGATCTTGGACATCTGTCTTTATTCATCTGTTTTTAGTCACTTTTCTGTTGTTGGTGCATTTTAGCTTCATTTTTTGTAAATCTAAAATAGTTTTAAGTCCATCTTTGACATTTTGTTGTCATTTTGTTTCACCTTCTTATCATTTTATGTTGCTTTGTGGTTAATTCTTCACACAGTCTTATTCTTTTCTATCACTTTGTTGGTGTTTTGTCATGTTTGTCACCTTTTTTTGTTTTGTTGTTCGTTTATTTCTTTGTGGTTGTTTTTTGTGTCATGTTGTTGTTTTGTGCTTCTTGTCATTGCTCTGTGGTTGGTTCTTGGCATTATGTTGTTTCGTCCTTGTTTTTTTGTTGCTGTGTTGTCCTTTATCACTTAATATTTTGGCCCTTCGTGCTCCTTTGTGTAAATTGTTGTCACTTCTTTGTCTTTTTGTCACATGCTGCTGGTTTGCTCTGTGCTGTAGTTGTTCTGTCTGAGCCTGTAGTCCTTGTGGTCGTTGCAATTCGTTGTTGTTTGCGTTGCCTTAAAGTCATTTTGCTCTGCACTGGTGACATTATCTGTCATTTGTAGCTTTTTAGCCCTGCTTTGGAGTCTTTGAGTTGTTTTGTGCTGCTTTGTGCAGCTTTTCAGTCATTTAGTGTTGCTTTATTCATACTGTGTTCTGTTTTGTCATTGCTTTTGCTTTGCTTTGTAGTTCTTTTATGTCATTTTGCAGTTGTTCTATGTTTCTTTCTGGTTGTTAACGTCACTTTGTTGTTGCTTTTCTTCATTTTGTAGTTGTTTTGTGTCTGTTTGTAGTTTTACATTTTTTGTAGTTCTGTGTCACTTTGTAGTTGTTCTGTGCCGCCTTTAAGCCATTTAGTGCCGTTTTTATGAATATCCTTTGCTATTGTCTCTTGTAGCTGTTTTGCATCACTCTAAAGTGACTGATTTGCTGTTGCTTGATGATCAGTTTGTCTCTGTTGCTGTCTGGTGTTGTTTTGTCACTCCGTTGTGCTTCGTAGTCGTCAGAATTCTCTTTGCAGTTGTTAAAGGTGATCTGCTGTCACTCTGTTGTAGTCTGTGTCTGTCTCTCGTCGTCTTTCGAGTCTCTCTGAGTTGCTTTGCTGACCCTCAAAGCTAAAACACGATCACTCTGAATGAGCTGAAGTTTCTCGGAGACGAGACTCAGACTTTGTCAAACTGTGAAATGACCAGTTTTCTCCACCGAGCACAAACCTTTGTCCTCATGGTTGATGTCTTCTGTCACTTTGTGGTTATCAAACCTTCAGTCGAGTATCAGAGCTGGACAGAAGAGACGGTAACACAGCAGGTGTCCACAGGTATTACAGTGACCCGTGAGGGAGGCTGTTGGTGTCTTCTTTTTCCATGCTGAGTGTGTTTGAGCCACTCCTAACATCGGCTCCCTCTTCTCCCTTATCTCCTCCACTCTCTGTTTCCCTCTCCTCTTTATTTAACCTCTTTTACTCCCTAAATCTGAGCTGATGATGTTATTTTTCTCTTTCTGCTTGGCTTCTAAAACTTTAATATCTGGCTACAAGTGCATGGATGTGCATAATCAGCCTCATTGAGCACTTCTATGTAATCCACTGATTACTGTGGACAGGGTTTAAGGTTTTAGACTTCCTCAAGCTAAAATTGTTCTAATAAATCTGTTCTCCACATAAACCAGCGTTTGATATACACTCACTGGCCACTTTATTAGGTACACCTCTCTAGTCCAGGTTAGACCTCCTTCACCTTCAGAGCTCCTTAACCGAACAAGGAGCTGAAACATCCCTCAGAGATGTTGCTCCATATCTCCACATCTCCGTCACACAGCTGCTGAACATCCATGTTGAGAATCTCCAAAACTACTCTATTGGACTGAGATCTGGAGACTGTGGAGGCCACTGGAGTTCAGTGAAGAAACCAGTCTGAGGTTATCTGAGCTTTGAGACATGGAGCTGCTGAAAGTCTCCATCAGAAGATGGTTCACTGTGGTTATAAAGGGATGAAAATGGTCAGCAACAATACTCAGGTAGGCTGTGGGGTTTGAACCATGCTCAGGTGGGACTGAGGGACCACCAGTAGCAGCCTGAACTGCTGATCCAAGGCAGGATGGATCCATGCTTTATGATGTTCATACCAAGCTCTGAGCCTATCATCTGAATGTGGAGCAGAAATCCACACTCATCAGACCAGGAGACACTTTTACAATCTTCTGTTGTCCAGGTTTGGAGGGTCAGACCCTCAGTCTCTGTTCTTAGAGAGGCACCAGATGTGGTCTTCTGCTCCAAGATTTGACCGTTATGAATTTAGAAATGATCTTCTGCAGACCATGGTTGGAACAAGCTTCTATCATCTCTAACCACTCTGACCTTTCCCCTCTGGCATCAACGAGGCTAGATATTTTCTCTTCTTCAGACCATTCTCTGTAAACCCTAGAGATGGTTGTGCAAAAATTCCAGTAGATCAGCGGTTTCTGACAGACCAGTAATGATGCCACATTCAGAGTAGGGCTGAAAGATTTATCATTTTCGGAAATCGGATCAAAATCACAATTTCCGACAACACAATCATGTGATCGCCAAAGCTGTAATTTTTTGCAGTGCTCCTAACTGACCCAGGATCTGTTGTGCCAACTCTTTTATACATACTATTTTATAAATTTGCATTTACTGAAGTGCTAGTAAGCAGGTCAATAACACAAAGCCTCTGTTTAGGAGTAGAAGTTGGAGTGTCCCTTAAATAATAAAAACAGATTATTTATCAACAATATGAGATGATGAATAATGTGTTATGTGCTTTTGATCATTGATTTCCTTACTGTTGTCTATACTGTAAACATAGTGAATATTGCACTGAAGCTTGATTAGAAGAAAATCATAGATAAAATTGAAATTGCAATATCTGCCAGAAAAATCACAATTAGATCTTTTCCTAAAATCATTCAGCTCTAATTCAGAGTCTCTTAAATCACCTTTCTGTTTCTCGGTTTGAATGTAGGTGGGTCATCTTGACCATGTCTACATGCCAAAATGCATTTAGTTGCTGCCATATGATTGGCTGATTAGTGAGCAGGTGCTGAATAAGGTGGCCGGTGAGTGTAAGGTGCGTTGAGACTCCCTAGAGGATGTCCTGAAGCATCAGGTGTGCAGGAGTGACTCTGGTAGTGAGGATGTCCAGGCTGCAGCAGCATGCTCTCTCTCTCTCTGGAGAAGTTCCTGCTGTGCTCACCTGTCTTTTCTCCCCATCAGCTGCCAGGGTCCCTGTGGAGGAGACTGTTGAGACGAAGAAAGTTGAGATGAGGCAGGAAGTCCCATCCAAAGGTACAGCACACCTGCACATCCTAGCGCTGCTTAGCTTTCTGCAGCCCATGCTAACTACTCTGGTGTCCTCCTCCACTAAAATCTTTGACTGTTTGTCCTGTTTGGTTCTCGTCAGCTCTTCTGTTTTTCTTTGCCCTTTTCTCTGATCTTTCATTTGAACAGACTAATATTTTAGTCGCTTCTGTCTTTTGTTGACTCATCTTTTGTTGCGCTTCACTGCGTTAGCTGCAAATGCTCAGCATCTGTCCTCTGATTCTAATTCGATTGGTGTGTTTTAAGCTCCTAAAGCTGAAACAAAGCCTGAGGAGAAGCCAACACCAGCCGTGAGGGAACCATCACCACCCAAAGGTACCTGCACATGTGCTGTCTGAGATACTCTGTTTCATGTTTCCTGGATGATGTTTCAGTCTGTTCCCTTCTGTCCTGATATTTAAACCTGTGTAAATTTTAAAGTGCCTGAGGCCAAAAAGCCTGTGGAGGAAAAGATTCCTGTTGTTACAGTCCCTGAAAAGAAGGTTCCTGCTCCTAAAGGTAGAGATGCCTTCTCTTCTCACCTCAGTACTAAAATCTTCCCCGTTTGATGCTGTCCTCTGTCAGTCATTTTGATTTTGTACCTGTTCAGGTGTTTCTCTGTTTTTGTTGACTTTCTGGTTGATTTTGTGTTTAAATGTTTTCTAAAAGAACCAGAGGAGGTAAAGAAGCCAGCCGCTCCCGCTCTTCCTGCCGAGAAGCCTGAAGTGCCAAAGAAAGGTACCTCAGTTTGATCCTTTTGTCTTATCGCAGCTGTGAGGCTTCTTACCTCTTCAGTCTGTCTGTCTGTCCTCAGACTCTATCCTCAGTTTGTCTCTGTAACTTCTGATTTCTGTATTTCTATGTAATCTGTCAGTCTGTCTCTGTGCCACGTCTTTATTTCTTTATGACTCTTAATGCTGCCACAGCGTCATGCTAACTTCAGCTAATGTCTGTGTTACCCACCTGAAGATGAGGCTAAGCCTCAGGTACCAGCTGAGCCCAAAAAAGTGGCCCCTGCAGCTAAGCCCGAGCCTGAACCCAAACCCAAACCCAAAGCAGAGCCTGAACCTAAACCTAAACCTACACTGGCTAAAAAAGCAGAACCTGAGGCCAAACCTGCCACCAAGGTTGAGCCGAAGGCCGAGGAAAAACCAGTGCCAGTCAAGGAGCCGGCAGCGCCTCCATCCAAAGGTACTTCCTGTTTGTCTGTTTCCTCTTGTGCCTGTAAACCATGTGTTTGTTTAAAGTCTGAGCTGCTTGTTAGCTTCACTGTGAAGCAAATCTTTGACTTCTTTGTGTCCTGAATGTCATTCTCACTTTATAAACCAATATAAATATCACTTTAAGCCCCAGAAGAGGCTGAAAAAGATCTGGCAAAGGTCAAGCCTCAACCTGTGGTAGCGAAGCCAGAACCAGAGGCCCCAAAAGTAAAACCAGAGCCAGAAAAACCAAAACCAGAAGTCCGTGAGCCGGAGCCTCCTGCAAAGAAGCCAGAACCAAGTGTCGCTAAGCCTGAACCACCAGCTCCAAAACCAGAACCTGCAGTGGTACCCAAACCAGAACCTGCAGTGAAAAAAACGGAAGTTAAAGAACCAAAACCAGAACCACCAAAGCCCAAAGCTGAGCTTAAACCTGAGCCAAAGGAGCCAAAGAAAAAAGGTACAGAGCTTCATGGTTGATCTGCTGCTGCAGAGTTTTTCTTAACAAACCGTTCAGCTTTAACTCATCTGGAGTGATCCATGAGTGCTGATTGATCCATCTCTTAGAGTTAACCCTTCACACTAAAACCTCTTCCATAGATCTCCTCTTCTTCTTCATGCTCACAAAGCCGCTGTAATGTTTGATGGGGCTGCACTGTTGTGTCTGACCTTCTCAGTTTTTCCTCTTACACTCGGTAGAGTGTTTGTTCATCTCTTACAATGCTCTTCACTCTGAAGCCCTCTAATACATGTGAATCTTTAAAGCTCCAGAGGAGGACAAAGTACCTGAACCTCCAAAAAGAGTCAAGAAACCAGAACCTGCTGCTGTTCCTCCAAAAGAAGAGCCCACAAAGAAGGAGAAAGGTACTTTGATTATTTGATGGATCTTTCTTAAAGACAGACTTTCTTCTTATCTGTTTGGTTTGTGGTCTTCTGAGTGTGAATGTTAAACAAGCGGGGGGTGGTACTCATGACATGAAATCAAAAAAGAGGAAAGTCTTACGAGGACTTCTCTACAAACACCTGATGGGCATTACCATCCCAGAAACCTAATCCCAATCAGTGGTAAACCCTCATGAACCAGTCCAGCAGACTTCAGTCTGGTCTGCTGTCGAGTGCTTGAACACTCCCCGTTGTGTTTAACGTGTCTCCATCTGTGCGCCAGCACATTTCCAGTTCTCTGTTGTCACGTCCTGTGCGTCTTTCTGTGTCAAACCTTCTTAAAGCCATGAAGCCCATTCCTAAACTTGTACCTGAAGAGGTGCCTGAGGAAGCACCTCAGGAGAGGTTTGAGGATGTTTTTGTGCCAGAGCCTGAACCTGAGAGGCTGCCTGACAAAAAACCTGAAACAGTGCCTGAGAGACGGCCTCCAGAGAAAGCTGAGGTAAAGGAGAAGGCTCCAGAGAAGGTCCCAGAGAAGGTACTGGTACCTGAGAAAAAAGTGGAGGAAATTCCAAAGATGGTGCCAGAAAAAGTACCAGAAAAAGTACCAGAGAAAAAAGTTCCTGAGAAGGCTCCTGAGGAAAAGCCTTCAAAAGTTCCACAGAAGGTGGCAGGAGAAGAAAAAATCCCTGAGAAGAAGCCACCAGTGAAGGTTGAGGAAATCAAACCTGAAAAGGTTCCTAAAAAAACAGCAGAGAAAATCTCTGTAGATAAAACCATTCCCTCAAAA
The DNA here is from genome assembly GCA_037902135.1 of Cetoscarus ocellatus. Lineage (NCBI taxonomy): Eukaryota > Metazoa > Chordata > Actinopteri > Labriformes > Labridae > Cetoscarus > Cetoscarus ocellatus. The sequence goes on along the minus strand of JBAMNC010000698.1, from coordinate 1,020,193 downwards.
GTCCCAGAAAAAACACCTGAAAAGGTGCCAGAAGCTAAACCTGAAGGAGAGGTTGAAGAAGCTCTTCCTAAAGGTACAGCGGAGCAGACCTCCTGTCTTTATATCTTCTTTCTCTGCTCTTCATGCATGTGGACATTCGGCAACAGTCCAGTTACAGCAACAGTCTGCCTGCTACAGTCTCATGCTCACCCAAGAAAATCAAACACCTGGTGTTCTGCAAGACAGGTGTAAATGGGAGAGTAGTCCATGATTGGGTTTACAATGAACCATGTCTAAGTTTTAGACAGGTGTATAGGTGGCAGAGGCCTGTTATAAATGATAGTTTAGGGGAAAATAAAAGGTGATTCCTGAAGAAAACAAGAGCCAACATGGACTTTTCTTCAGGAGTTGGAAATTAGCAGTAGCTATAAATTATCTGTTTCATTTATCATACTGAAACCATGTTGAGCTTTATCGTCCATATCAAGTCTAAAAAATCCAGTTTAACTCTGTGTTGACTAATGTCACATATTCAGATGTTCCAAGTGGACTTAATAACTAAAACTAAACTTTCTTTTATAAGGTTAACCAAAGTTTGTGTCTTTACCACAGACTATTGAAAATATCAAACAGAGCATGAGTGACTTCAGCTCTTTGGTAAACTGTTTAGGGCTTTTTGATTACAATTCACATGTTAAACCAACTTCAGATCAACCTTACAACAGACAAAGAGGTGGAGTTTGATGCAGGACATACAGCTCCTGAGTTATGTATAATTAGAATCCTGTCTATCTATCTATCTATCAATCTATCTATCTAGTCAGTGTCCTTGAACCAGTGATCTCGGTAATAATCATTTGTCTTGTTTTCTTGGGTGCTCTGCAGTTTCATGTCTGTCATTGAGTCGAAGTTATAAGTCCATGCTGTACACAAACTGGGCTGTTGCCTCGTCCTCAGACTCTCATAACATCTGATGTCTTTCCTTCTTGTCTTATTTCTTGCTGTGTTTTGTTTTTTAATCTCTTCTGATAACTTCTCTGTTTGTTGTTAACTGTCTAAATTCTCTTCTCTAAAATGATCCCCTCATGAACCCTCTTGGAATACAAACTGATTGACTCTTTAAAGACATAGAGACTGTGAAGAAGATTCTGTCCAAAGAGGTTGAACCAGAGAAAAAAGTCTCCCCCCCTGAAAAAGGTACTGTCCATCTGTAAAAACATGATGGCGTACTTTCACCTAATCTTATGCTTAACTTTTGATGATAATGAACAGCAGTTGGATTATCACCTGCAGCATTAGCCCTTAATCTCTGTGTCATCCATTTCTAACCCTGATGCTTGTCTTTGTGTTTTGTCATCACCTCTTGGCGCCGCCACATGACGCCTCTTCTTCTACACCTCTTAAACCTCCAGCAGCTACCAGTCTTGTAAAGGTTGAGCGAAAAGGAGCTCAGGACACGCAGGAAGTGTATTATGTGACTGAAAAAGTGTCCTCCGCAGAGGAGGTGTGGGAGCATGAAGAGGTGTTGCAAGAACACGCGGAAGTGTTGTACGAGGAGGAAGTGGAACCTTTGGGTGACACGGCTGTGTCGCTAACTGAAGTAGATATCTTCAGTGCCTTAGAAAAGACGATTCAGAGGGATCAGAAGTCTGAACTAAAGGGTGAGATATCTGTTACTGAGGCTTCTAAGAAGAAGGAAACCAGACTAACCAAACGCAAGGTCACCCCCAAAACACAAGAGGTGGTCCAGGAAACTGAGACAGACAAAGATAGGGAGGTCCCAGAGCCACAGGTAGAACTCATAGAAGAAAAAGTGGAAGAAGCCATTGTTACTGTTAAAAAAGGGAGAGAAATTAGCATTAAAACTGAGAGTAAAGCTAGACAGGTAAAAGAACAGGAAGACAGAAAAATGAAGGAAACTCAGGCTGAGGAAATAAAAGTAGCAGTTACGGTGGATAAAACCAAACATTCTCCGATGGCTATTAGCACAAAGGCAAGAAAACGAACTGAAGAGCTGGAAATAGAAGAAAAGGCTGTGACAGAGATCACTTATGAGGAGTCAGTGGATCATGAAATCAAGATAACTGTTCCAGAAGAGCAGGTCAGCAGAGTTTTCACTGAGGTCACTGAAATCTCATTTGAAGACAAACCGACCAAAGTTCCCCCAACCCAGGCTGAAGTGGTAGAGGAGGAAATACTTAAAAAGGTGGAACCTCAGATTAAACCAGCTGCCACTCCAGATTCTAAGAAGGAGGAACCAAAGGCGCCAGTAAAGAAACCAGCAGAAAAGAAACCAGAGAAGAAACCTGATGAAGTGATTGCTAAAAAGGAGGAACCAAAGACACCAGTGAAGAAACCAGCAGAAAAGAAACCAGAGAAGAAACCTGAGGAGATAATTGAAAGAAAGGTAGAGAAGGTTCCTGAAAAAATAAAACCTAAATTAGAGGAGACCCCAAAGGTAGAAGAGTCAGTAACAGATATCCAGCCAGTGAAGCCAAAAGTAATCCAGGCAGAGCCTGAGCCTGAGACGGTCCTTGAAATACCGGAGCCAAAATACGAGAAAAAAGAGGAACCCAAAGAAGTCCCTCATCCGAGAGTTGATGCTGAAGTGAAAATAGAAGAAACAAAAGTTTTAATTGAAGAAAAAGTTCAGACAAAACCTGAGGAGAAGGAAAGGATTCCCCCTGAAACAGCTGCCAGAGGTACAACAACACGTTCATTTTTAACTTTTCCACCTGACTTTATATCGGGGGCACTTGGGGTCTTTTGGGCAAACACAAGGGTCATCACTGAGCCATAGTCCATTATCACCATGAGCCTTAACTCATTTGTAAACGTCTCCTCATTTCCATTCATCACTCTTCTTACACTTTGTGTCTTTTTGAGGGGTTCTTTTTTATCCCCTGATGTTTTAACCATTTCTTTCTTTCTCCTCTTTTTTCCCTTAACAACTAATCTCTTGCGTTCAACAAAACAAACTTATTCTTGGAAGAAATAGAAGCAAAGGCCAAGACAATTCCTGTTGCCCCTCAGGCACAAGTAGAGATTAAAGACCAAACCACAGATACAGGTACAACATTTGCACAGTTTGGTGCTCTTAATTATCACATTTTCTCACAACTCTTCCAGTCTTAACTCCTTTTGTTTGTGTCTGTGTTGTTTTTCTCCTAATCTCTTGGCACCGCTATTTGGTGCTTTCTCTCCAAACCTCTTGATTACTTTTATACTTAAGTGGTCACCACAGGTCTTTTAAAGACCAAGAAAAGAACTGAAGCTCAGAAGATGAACAATGATTTTGTATCCAAGGAAACAACCTCTATGGCGAAGGTTCTGGAAAAAGAAGCTGAAAAAAAGGTTGTAGAATCTCTCATGCAAAAAGGGATTTTTAGTATTTCTGAGGATCCTGAACATCAGTTCAAAATAAGTCAGGATATATCTGTTACTGATGGTACAAACATAGGGTATCTCAAAGCAAAAGGCATCCAAAAAGCTAAAGAAACGAAAGCTAAAGCAGATCAGGATGTTATTGCTCTCCAAAAACATGAAATATTATCAAAAGGCAGGACTCAAAAAGAAAGGACTGAGAGAGTAAGACAAAAAACAGTGGCTGAAGATGAGTACCAAGTCAAAACAGCTCCCTCGAAAGATGAACTACACCAGACTGGTTTGAAAGAAATGACAAAGCCAGGACAAAAGCAAATTGACAAGCTGAAATCAACCAAATCTGTCCAAAGTCCATCTCAAACAACAGAAGAATATTATCCATCAGAACGAGATAGTACAAAACCAGAGGAGAGAAGAAAGAGTAGAGAAGAAAAAGCTGATCAATTAGACTTTTCCAAAGAAACCCAAGAGCCAGAGTTTGTTGGGCACAAAGTTCCTCAAACCGAAGCAATAAAATCTAAACCAAAACCAAGGGCTTTATCTTCTGATAAACTTAAGCCAACTGAAGAGCAAGCAAATGCTTTAAAAACAGGTGATAAAACAAGGAAACCAACTGCTCCAAATATAGAGAAATCATCAAAAGGACAGCGAGGTTTGAATAAAGTTGAGGGAGTTTTTGATAAAACTTCTACAGATCAGCTTATCGAACTCAAAAAACTAGCAAAGAAGGAGAAAAGAAAAGGTCCAGAGAAGCCTGTGATGGATGAAGGTATTGAAACTGATGCAAAAGAGAGACAAATGGTTATTACACCACCAAAACAGCAACTAACCAAACCTCAGGGTATTGTGGTTGAAGAAGGACAGATGAAGGTCAGTATAGTTAAACATGAAACCTCTAAAGTCTCTCCGATTGAAGAGAACCAATCAAAAGTGGAACGAATCACGAGGAGGGTATCTGTCACACCCATGGTGAAAGAGACCCCCAAAGAACTGGAGATATGTACCAAGAGATGTGAAGAAATCAGAGAAAGACAATTTTCAACAGGTATTGAGAAACCCCATGATACAATGGGAACAAAAGACACTGTAGACAAACAAGCCCTGTCCAAGTCTGTCACTGAGAGACATAAAATCACTTCCATAAAGGATAAGAGACAATCAGCTCCAGAGCAGCAAGTTGAAACTAAGGAACCTAAAGAAGAGTCTAAACATGAGCCTTTAAAGGCATCTGAGCGTGAATCAACAGGAAAGGCACAATCCAAAACTAAAGCAAAACTTAGATCCAAAGCAGAAATAACAGAGGACAGCTCTCCAGAAAGAGACATAGCCAAGACGTTAGTGAAAATTCACAAGAAATCAGTTGATGTTGGCATAGAAGAAACTGGCAAAGTCCTTCCAACTGCAAAAGAGAAGCTAGTAAGACCAGAGGAAACCAAGAGGAAAGGTACAGTTGCAGGTCTGGGAGATAAAACACCTGAAGAACAAACTGCTGAAGATTTACAAAAACATGCCAGGCAGATACAAGGAGAGACAATGATAGGAGAATCTCCAAAAACTGAGGAAGAAAAAGACAAGATACATGAGCCTAAATGCAGCCTCAAGGTGACAGATGAGTCAGGAAAACTTTTACAAATAAAAGAAACTTTAGAGATGCAGGGAGAGAAGAGGCTGGGCAAAAAAGATGTAATTTTAACCAAAGATGATCAGATAAAAAAGGCAAGATCCCAGAGAGAGACGGGACAGAAATTGGACAAAAGAACAAAACTTCCTCCTAAAGAAGTGCAGTCCAATACTGTTTTGGTTAAAGATGAATACGGTAGTGTTACTCCGCTGGAGGTGATGGAAATAAAACAGGAACAAGTTGAAAGAAAGGTTTCGGTGGCACCGATCGCTTCTGAGAGATATTTTATAGTGAAAGATGGAGACCTTGAATCAGACACTGTCCACAGGTTCATCAGACCAGATACTTTGGTTAAAGATATAAAGTCAAAACAGGAGACTGTTTATAAGTCTGATGATGCTTCTCCAACGTCAAAGGAGTCTTCAGCAGACAAAATAGATGTTATAGTTGAATGCAGTAAGTCTACAGTAGACTCAGCTGAACAGAGAACAGAGAAAATTACTCCAGTTAGAAATGAACCACCTATAAGGCACAAGCAAACTGAGAGAAAGCCCTCAGATAAACCAAACACTGCTCAGCACTCTTTGGTGCATCAGCAAGCTCCAGAGAGGCAAACCAAAACCACCAAAACCAGACAAAAACAAACTGAAAAGGCAGCATGTATGACAGAAGTACCAGACACAGGTATGGAAGAAACATCGTCAATAAAATCCCTCAAAGGGAGGGTGGAAAAGGAAACCAAAGTTTTGCAGTCCAAGACTGTTGCAGTTAGGGACGAATATGGCAGTGTGACCCCCTTAGAAGTAACAGAAACAAAACAAGAAAAAGTCAAAAGAACAACTTCTGTTTCTCCTGTGATGGAGGTTGCATCTTCAAAACAATTTGTAATTGAAGATGGAGGTGCTAAGTTAGAAACCCTCCAGAGATTTATAACACCTAACCAGCTTACAGAAGATTCAAGGTCAAGGACAGAAGACATTTATGAACGAAGTGAGGCTGATCCACAAAGACATTTCCTTAGATCAGAGTCTGATGAGAACATTAAGGAAAATATAGCTGATAAAGATTTCCTGATAAACCAAGCCACTAGCCAAGTCAAACCAGACAATGTGGCTTTAGCTGGAGGTACAAAACCAATGCAGCCAACTCAGAAGAAGGCAAAATTCAAAGCTGTTGCTCATGAAAAGAAACCAAATGAATTAGAGTTTAGAGATGATGAGGAAGTCAGCTCTTACAAAACACAAACAATAAAAGATGCAGAACCTTTAAAGCGAGACCAAGAGACGCCAAAAGCATTAGCTAGAGAAATTCAGTCAAAGGTGGTAACTGTTAAGACTCAGACAGCTACAGCTCTTCCTATTGAAGAAACCAAAAATAAGTTACAGTACCCTGAAACCAAAGCTGCAGTCATATCTGCAACTCAGATGATGTCAAAAGAGTCCCTTAGAGGTGATGATAGACTAGAAGTTTATGCCAAAAGAGAAATTCCTAAAGAAGCAATTACAACAAAAGAGGAAATAAGAATTAAATCCACTGACTTTAAAGGTGAGAGAGAAGGACCAAAAGCGGTCAGGACTGAGGAACAGGTTAGCAAAGTTTCTTCATTTCAACAGGAGCCAGTAGAAATGCAACCCTCAGGTACATCCCTATTGGACAAAAGGCCAAAGGAATCACAGGAATTAAAGCAACTAGACATGAAGGGCAAAGACAAAACTGTTAAATACTTGCATGAAAGTGTTACAAAAGTCTCAGTCCAAGAACCAGTCACAAGGAAGCAGATAGATTCTCCCAAGGAAGAACTTGAAGTAACTACCAAAGGAATATTTTACAAAGCCCTGATGACCTCCAAACAGACAAAGATAGGGTCAAAAACTGATTTTAATGTGAAGCCTTTGCTTGAGTCCACAGTCAGAGAACCATCAGTAACAGATATAACCAAGACAGGGATCAAGAAACAGAGGACAGATGTCAAAAAAGACTCTCCAGAATACATAGGTGGTTCTATCAGGACTGAAGAATCACAAGAACAAAAGACTCATCTGAAAGCAGAAGTCCAGCATGTTCCTTCTCAGACTGAAGGAACCATGAGAAGACTGGGTGGAGAAACCAAGGAGCATCAGTCCAACAAAGACATGATATTTCTTTCTTTGGAACCAGAAGGGGAAGACCTCGTCTCCCTTCGAGAACCTGTCAGAGGTATTCAGGGAACGATGTTATGTGTCACCGAGCACGTGTTTTTGATCTGAGCACCAAACATCGCAGTGCACTCTCATCCTCTGATGGATTTATTTAATTCATTCCTCTGTCATCATCCTGTCAGGAGGATCTCCACGTCATATCACACATTCTGTCTGGGCACAAGCTGTACTCTTGCTCGCTGATCCTTCACACTGTCACCTGAGACAGTCTCTTTTGGTTTTTGATCATCTGGTTTCTAAAACACATTGTTTGTCGGTTTCTCCTAATTCTTTCTGTTTCGTCCATTTTTTGTCAATGTTCCTGTGTGTGTCAAGGGAAAATGTCTTTCAAAGACGATGATTCAAGAAATTTGTGTGGAAATTTCTTCCGTCTTGGAACCTCCATCTTCCACTCTGAATGTTGTTGTTCTGTTCTTTGCATGGTCAGTGCTCACCCCATCAGTCTTACTGAGGTTCTGATTGTCCTATAATTTCATTTCCAAGTCCCTGTGAAGGAGAAGGAGCCTCCAGCACAAGTCAAAGAAGCGCTGGTAAAGCCGTCTGCTCCACCAGAAGGTACCAAACTTCTTTTTCAGTGTGTTAATGTTTTTGTGTCTGTTTGTGGACATTCACAAAAGAATGTCTCTCTTTTGCAGTATGAACTTCCTTTCATTGAACCAGTCTTGGATTTAGAATATGATGTTTGTAAAGAACTTTCTTTTGAATTCTCTTTATACCTTGGTCTTGAAGAGAGCAAACCTCAGCCTGCTGTGAAGGTTCAGGAACCAGTCAAAAAGCCAGAGGAAGTCAAGAAGGTGGAGAAGAAGATTACTCCACCAGAAGAAACAAAGCCAGGTATGAAGACAGATTCTCCGCAGACAGTCTTTACTTATTGGTTTGTATACTTTACAACACAACATCTTTATTTATACTTAAAGTTTCAAAGCCACAGCCCGCCGCAAAGGTTGAAGAACCTACCAAGGTGGTCCCACAAGAAGAAAAACCTGTTGTGGTAGAAAAGAAACCTCCTGAGAAAGGTAGAGGTGTCTAAAGGACTGAAAGGGCAATATTCTCTTTGTTTAAGTCCTTTTCATCCTTTCCATCTTTAGTCATCACTACATTTAACCACCTTGTGCGTTTTCACTCATGTTGTTTTGATTGTCCGTCTGCTTTGGATGATCTTCAGCAGAAGACAAGCACATCATTTGTCTTTTCATGTCGTCTGTCCTGTTTGTCCAGCCATTAATTCAGTGCCTTTGAGCATGCCACATTCATCCATTGATACATCTTAACTTCATTTAAACTTTTCATCTCTCATGCTTCAAAATCACATTTCATTCAACTCAGTCACAGGAAACTGAACTGCTCTGCTTTGCCTTCATTTGTCATCCACATTCAGCGTTAGAGTTTTTAATCAGAATGTGTTTGATGACAAGTCCTGACTGTTTTGAAAGGTCCTCCCTTTTTACAATGAATTAATTGTATGTTCTTGGATGATTTTATGGCTTTCATAACAACATTTTGAACTATACTTCTGTATTAGATGAAACCAAGGGACCAGTCCAAGCACCAGGAGGAGTCAAGAAAGGTAGGAGCACTGATCACCGCCCTGTTCCACCTACATGCATACAATACACTGCCATTCAGAAGTCAATTAAAAAACAAGCTGTGGTTTCTGTTATTGGGCATAATTATTCAAAGCACTAGTTAAGAATTGCTTTTTGAAAATTAATTGGGGATATCCAAGTTCTAGAGCAGAGGTGGGCAAATATGACCACCAAGAGGGCCACATAAAGCTTTTTCTACCTGCCTGAGGGCCGCATTGTTAAAATTCTTGGATACTGTCAATGGGGGAAAAAAATCTAAATTAAAAAAGTTGCAAATAAATTGTTTTCATAAAAAATTTTAACAGAGTTTTAACTGATACTTGGTATTATATTCTAATCCTTCATAAAAGAGACTTAAATAATTATAGGACAGTAAATTTTTTTATTACTTGCAAAAATAAAACGTGTACATACAATCTAGATTATATAGAAGTATTGTTATTAAACAGTGCAAAACAAATTTATTAGACCACTGCCCAGTCATAGGTTTATGCCACAGCTGCCCTAAATGAACAGCAATAATTACCAAAATAATTTGTATGTTTCTGTAATAGTTAATTCACCAGGATGTAGAAGCCTGGACTGAAATTGTGTTTTTAATGCTAAAATATAATTATTATTTTTATCCAGGAATTTTAATTGTTCTGCTGTGAGCAGTGTTTTAGGCCCTGTTTACACGAGGCTGAATCCAAGGAGTTTTCATTGCGTTTTAGCCTCCCGTTTACATGGGAACGGTGCCTAAAGTGCCTGAATCCGCAAACTTTTGAAACCAGGGTCCAGAGCGGAGAGTTTTGAAAACGCATCGCCAACCGGCTCCATGTAAACAGGATTCAGCGTTTTAGGGTGAAACGCTGACGTCACCGTATGCGCAGTACTCTTTCACATGAAGGCTGCGTGTGCATACCAGGAACAACAACAGCTTCGGCCGTCTACCGAGTAACATGTGTGCTGCTTACCATGCTCGGTTTGTTATCCAGACAAAACTATGCAGACAGATTTGTTGTCCAGACAGATTTGTTGTCAGGACAAGAAACTCCTGCGTCTTTGTGTGTCCACTCGCCATTGTTGTTTGTGAAAAGTTTTTCTTCTTCGTACGTGTGTTGCAACAGCGCTGTTTCTCTGCAAACCTACATCGCCATCTACTTGACTGGCATGCACGCTACAGCGTTTTAAGTCCTTTTTCCTTCTCCATATGAATGCGGATCGTTTTTGAAAACGCAAAGGACAAAATTTTCTGTTTCTGGGGAAAACGGCCTAGTGTAAACGGGGCCTTAGTTTCACTGTTATGTTTGATGTTTTTGAACCAATTGTGCTGGAAATTTTGTGCCAATAAGTTTTGTCAAATCTTTGCTGCCTCAGAATTGCTTCTGCCTAAAAAAGGTAAAATTCTTACGGAAGAGGAGGGAACATTTGAGATTCCCACCTTGAGGAAAACAACCCGAGTTGTGAAGGAAGTGGAAGAGGAGCATGAGGTCATTAAACTGAAGAAGGTTCCCTCTGCTCCACCAAAAGAGCCAGAAGAAGAGGAGAAACCACAGAAGGTCACAAAGACCACAGTCATCCATGTTGAGGAGATGGTCCACAGAGAGGAGGCTTTTGAGATGTCCATGGTCACCAGGAGAGCAGTTGAAGAGAAGGTACCGCGAGATAAAGCAGAATATGTGAAAAAGCCAGAAATGTTGGTGGCCAAAGAAGAAGAACAAAAAGAAGCTCCCAAAGATGCATGGACCCGCCAGAAACCTAAGCCAAAAGACGAGAAACCAGAAGAGGAGATCTCTTTGAAGAAGACCCCCAAGGCCAAAGAGGAAGAAGAGCCGGCCCCACCAACTGCAGCACTGAAGAAAGTGAAGAAACTTCCTAAAGAGGAAGTGGAACCAGAAGTGGTTAAACTGAAACCATTTGAAAAACCTGCCAAACCCACAGAAGAGCCAGAGAAAGATAAGAAGGAGAAACCAGATAGGGACACTGTGCCTTTCCAAAAGGGAGAGAGGACACCCAGAGAGGTTGAGCCCAAAGAACCTCAAAAGAAACCAGAGAAACCCCCTCCAGAGGTAAAGGAACCAGAGGCCAAGGTGCCAAAACCAGTAGATAAGAAGCCGACCCCACAGAAAGAGCCAGAAGAGGTCAAACCACCAACCAAGGTGAAGAAAATCCCACCAAAGGAAGAAGAAGTAGAAACAGTGAAGCTGAAGCCCTTCACCAAACCATCCAAAGAGGCTGAGGAGCCTGAGAAGAAACCAGCAGAGGAGAAAGAGAGGAAGCCAATCGATGAACTAGACCGTCGTCGCAAACCAGACGAAAAGCTGAAGAAACAGGAGCCAGAAGTCACTCCGAAGAAACCTGAGATCCCTAAAGCTCCAGAGAAGAAGGAGGAGAAACCAAAAGAGGTAGAAGCAGTTCCAGAAAAGAAAGCAGAACCTCCTGCACCAACACCTGCAAAGAAACCTGAAAAAGTTCCTGAGGAGCCCAAACCTCTGCAGATTAAGAAGGGAGTCATACCGAAGCCCAAAGAGGAGAAAGAAGAGGTGGCTTTGAAGCCAGTGGAGATGCTGAAAAAGGTTGAGCTGAAAAAGACACCCTCTCCCAAAGAAAAGCCCAAAGAAGAAGAGAAAGTCCCTGTTGAGAAGATCCCCAGTGTGGATAAACTCAAAAAGGTTCCTAAAACTGTGTCCCCAAGAGAATCCATTGAAGCTGTGACACTCAAGAAGGTCCCCAAGAAGCCATCCCCAGAGGAGGCCGCTGAACCAGAAGAACCTGAGAAAAAGGTTCCTCTGGCCAAAGAGGTTTCTCCTGGAGCTGTGCAGATGAAGAAGATCGCCACCCAGCCGGAGGAGGAGGTGCTGGAAGAGGAGTTCCAGGCTGAAGAGCCAGAGCAGGAGGAAGAGGAGGCCTGGGGCTGGGAGCTCGTTCCCTCTGAGGAACTGGAAGGAGAACCAGAGGAAGGTGCTGTTGAGGCACCAGGGGTAACCAGGAGAGGTGAGACGGTGGCGACCCTTTCTCATTGGCTGACGATCTCTTCATCATGCCCTGAATAATCTCTACTCATCCTGACCGACATGCTTCTGTGCTTCATCACATCGAGAGCGTGGCATCATTTCCGCCCTCCATTTTCTGTGTTTTATCACTCTGTGGGTCAAAGTTTGGTCATGTTCATCGCTTTGTGTCACTTCTGTTAAACATTTCTGTGTCTGCTGTTTTAATGCCATCAGTCCAACACGTGCTCCCCGATCTGTCCTCCCATTTGTGTTGATTATTTTTTCACAAATTTCATCATTCATCATTCATCTGTGTGTAATTTTCACAGTTGTTTCATTTCCATCTCATGTAATTATCATCACTTTTACTTCATATCCTGCTTTACACTGGGTTGAACATCAATGCCCTGATGTTTGCATGTCTGAATACACCAAAATCTGAAAATACTTTCTGCTGGAAATTCACTTTAATTGTTTCTGAACAGAGGGACAACCGGCAGAGGAAGCAGGAAGAGGCAGAGGAAGAGGGCTGAAACGTAAGTCTGTCTCAATAAATCTATGATCTGTGCACAGTTTGGCAGGAAAACGTTTTTACTCTTAACCATGTAGAAAAGGCAGTCCAGAATCCCAAACATTGAAGGAAATCAGCATTTTAGCACCTTCTGTCCCTTGTCTTAAAGTCTGTGGGATCTTTAAAGCAGTTTTTGGTTAAATGCCTGAGACGATGTCTGTGGTTTACACTGTCTTAAGAGTTTTTTATGTTCTTTTCTAAAACCTAAAATACATCAGAAAATGTCCCTTTTGTAAATTTATAAAGCTTTTTCGCATCCTACCAAAGGCAGTTGTTAACCAGTGGCTACCTGGGACTACAGAGTTTGTCAGGAGACATTGGACGTCAAACATGTTGACTTCCTGGTGGTTGAATTTAAGTCAGTGTACCGAGGTGTAGTTTCTTTATAATCTATCATCACTTTACTTTCACTAATTCTATCCGTCTATCCATTTTGGACCTGGACGTCTCTCTTCCCAGCAACCACTCCTGTCTCCGCCTAGGGGCATTAAGAAGGGGTAAAAAATGGACAGCAGGGCTGCCCACAGACTTTACTGGGCCCCTAAAAATCCCCATAAATGGGCCCCAGATTAATTCTAGTATGTCTGCCTGCATGACCTTAGCTGACCCAACCAAGCTGTGTCATATTTGCCAGGTGTTTTATGAGTTTTCATCACCTAAGGGGGCCATGCCGGGGTGCCAGGGCTAGTCAGCATCTTTGCTATCGTACCAAGAATTTACTTAATATATAGACTGCTTTCCTGATGGCATAACTGAATTGTCTGATACTGATTCCCGAGGCTCTCCAACAATATCAATATTACAAATTATGGCTCGTAACACTTTTACAAGAGGAGGCTAATGTTAACAGGAGGCTAACAGGTAGCAAGAAACACCTTAGTTTGTTGTTTTAATAACAAAGTAATATCTTTTATTTTGCTTTCTCTTTTGGGCCCCTCCATGACTCTGGACTCCGTAAAGCTTTACCCTTATAGGCAGCCTTGCCAGTGAGTACTGGGCATCCCACAAGGTCTCTTTACATTTGGACACACCTGAAAAACCTCCAAAAAGGACATCCTAATCAGATACCTAAACTGGTTTAGCTCTCTATTTTTTTGGGTGGAGTTGAGGCTTTACTCCAAGCCTGCTCCAGATTTCTGAGTTCCTTGCCCTTTCTTTGAAGCTGAGCCTGGCCACCCTTTTGGGGAAATTTGTTTCTGTGATCCGATCACTACCCAAAGCTCATGATAATAGAGCAGGACGTACAGCAGATCAGCTGGTAAATCAAGAGCTGAGCTCCCTCTTCATCTGGGCTTATGTTTCAGTGCTGCCTGCCTGTCAAAATCATGATCCTACCTACCCTCACTTTCCAAATGCACTCCAAAATTATGAACACACTTTTAATTTGTGAAGAACATCTTGATAAACAAATAAGGTAGTGTCATATCCTTTATTTCAACCACAGACCGAATGATCAAAAATCAATCCTAAAAGGAAATCCATAAGCTCTCTGCCAAGGGAACCAGTGTGATGCTGACTTCCAGGTTTTCCCTGCACCGCCCTGCAAATGTAAAACCAAATTCTCCTAAAGTTCAAAGTACATTAAATCTCCTGTTTTAATTTTTCAGCAAAACAAACCCCGTCCCCTGGAGAAGGCAGGGGCCGAGGCCTGAAGCCCGGAGGAAAGGGTCCATCACCACCAGAGGAACCCTTCGGAGGATTCAAGCTCAAAGCTGTTCCTCTGAAGTTCATCAAGAAGCTTCAGGACATAGTGCTGAAGGAGGCCGAGTCTATCGGCTCTTCTGCTGTATTTGAGTGTGAGGTCTCGCCCTCCACTGCTGTCACTTCCTGGATGAAGGATGACAGTAATCTACGTGAGAGCCCCAAGCACAAGTTCACCTCTGATGGCAAAGATCGCAAGCTGCACATTATTGATGTTCAGCTGTCAGACACTGGTGAATACACCTGTATAGCAAAGAATGCCGGCAAGGAAATTCAGTGCACTGCCAAGCTCATTGTTGAAGGTATGTATGTTCGGCAAGAAATATAAAGATGAAAAAATGTCTTGATATGCCAAAGTCTAATTACTTTCTGTTTGTCCCTGCAGAGCTTCCTGTGAAATGGATTAAAGAGCTTGAGGAGGAGACTTCAGCTATTAAGGGTCAGCCTATCTACATGACCTGTGAGCTGAACAAAGAGAGAGATGTGGTATGGAAGAAGAACGGTGAGGTCCTGAAGAAGAAGGCCAACAAGGTACAGATCAACGTCATCGGTATGCAGCACGCCGTGACCATTCAGAACTCTGCTGATGAGGATGCCGGTACATACACCTGTGAGGTGGCTGACCAGGAGGACGTCAAGACGACAACAAATGTCAAGATCATTGGTAAGAAAAAACTGGGCGTGGTGGGTATCTCCTCAAAAAGACACTTTAGCTCTTCTAACAGCGTGTTTTCACAAAATTACCAAGATGAAGCTCCGTCATCCATAAAACTAAGGGCATTCACTCTGACTCTGTGGGTGCTCCTCTCCTCCGCTGAGTCTGCATGCACCCCTCTCACCAACATCTATGTCGGAAAAGTGGGCAAATCAGCGTCATCTCGTACCCCCATTCTGTCTTTGGGACCTTCAGAGTGAAGGCGAGCTGTCTCAGGGATGTAAATAACTCAGCTTTCAACAGAATCGTGAATGGGGATACTCATAATAATGCCCTGTCATGGCAGTTGTCCCAAACCTTTTTTCTACTATGGACCGGTTTCATGTGATCATCAGCCGTCCTGGAGGGTGGTGTAGGCCTGAAACAGACATAAAGCTCTGGGTCAGCAAGAGTTATGATCTTATGTTCCTGAAAACAAACATGGAAACTAGATCAGCTGAGTGCGTTGTGGCTGTATTTAGTAGTTTAGTTTTCCCTTAAAAAAACAAAGATAGAATATTTTGACATCATTACCCACTAAACAAAGAGCTCTTCAACAGCTGCTGTCTCAACATTATCTGGTAACTCAGTTGGCAGAAAGTCTCTGGCTAACATGGTAAGTCATTTTACTGAAACATTAGGTACTTTGTTAATGGTAAATAATGTTGTAAAAATACCCTCCATTCATTGCTGACAGTGTCTTTTTTTGTCCTAAGTCTTAGCTCATCTCATGCTACTATTAACTTTCTATAGAAAATATCTGTACCTGAGTATAGCTTAGAGCTAAATGATCCAGGGTCAGGTACAGGTCCAAGGCCTGGCAGTTGGAGCCCTTCGCTTTATAACATAAAAATGTTAATCAGAATATCTTTGAGTCATTAACGTCATTACGTTAATGACTCAAAGATTTGATGCTGACGTTGAATAACTTGTGCTTCTCTCCAACAGAAATCATTAAGGACTGGATCGTGAAACCACTGAGAGACCAGCATGTGAAACCAAAGGCCTCTGCTACTTTCAAGTGCGAGCTCTTCAAGGACACTCCCAACTGGAAGTGGCTCAAGGGAGAGAATGAAATCACTCCTTCTGACAAGGTGGAGATCAAGAAAGATGGAAAGGAGCTGACGCTCACCATCAAGAACTGTCAGCCTGAGGATGTGGCAGATTACTCCCTGGAGGTGGAAGGACGCATCTACACTGCTAAGCTAACCCTTGGAGGTTTATCTTCCTGCCTTGTTTAACTTTAAACTCTCAAACCTACCTATTATTTTATGTTAAGCACTATTTATCGTTAACAATCCATCCTTTCTCAGAGCGGGAGGCTGAGATCCTGAAGCCCCTGGCCAGTGTTGAGGTGGTTGAGAAGGAAGATGCCATGTTTGAGACGGAGATCTCCGAGGACGACGTTCCAGGGGAATGGAAGCTCAAAGGAGAAGTATTGACCAGATCCCCGGTAAGACAGGACAGACCTATATTTTTGTGTGTCCAAAGTCTTCACACATGCAGCACCTCATTCTCAAGCTCCATCCAAAAATTTATCCTACACTGAAATACATTTTGATGTTTTCATCAGACGTGCGACATCCAGATGGTGGGTACAGTCCGTAAGCTCCACCTGAAGAACTGCCAGTTGGATCAAGCTGGAGAAGTGTCCTACCAGGCCTTAAACGCTGTTACCAGCGCAATGCTGAATGTTAAAGGTAAGTGGTGCTCCTGGTGTTTGAAAATGTAAATACAGTCTATCATGCTTTTGAGATATTAGCTGTAAAAATAAAGGTGTAAGGTCCGTAAGCAACAAAATAAAGCTTTACGGCACACTGGAGTGGACCTTAGATCTTTATTGAGTAGGACTTGACATGTGAAATTCATTTTGGACACCCTTGGAGACCTCTCCAAACCCAGGAGGATGGAAATGATCCTGATGTGGGGTCCAGGACCTTGTCCAGTGGTAGACATGCCTTCCTGTGTTTTTTGTTCTCCCTGTTGTTCTGTTACTTGTTATTGTAAACCTCCTGGATGTTCTGTCCAATCTGCTGTCTTGTGAAAATGAGTGTCCTGATGTCACCCTACAGAACACTCCGTCCTTTGTCTGTGGTTAAGTGTTTGTTTTGTATTAAGTCCATGTTCAACACAACATGAAACGGACACTTCACCAGCCATTAGATTATATGGTCTATTTAAGTCCTTTAGATAGGGAATGGGTACAGAGTTTACAAGCCAGAACATGCTCACATAACGTGAGGTATGCAAGATCACTTTAACATCTTAAACATTCGGTCCAGACCAAACACACTCTGGTTTGCTTTTCTGAAAAGGTTCTTGGATTTGGGGTGGTGTGTAGGCTAACACAAACTCTGGTGCAGACCAAAGAACTAAACTCGGATCTGCTAGGGGATCTAGTGAATTTGGCCAAATATCACAACAGTAAGCAAGCTAAGGTAGTGTTAATTGACAATATCAAGCACAACATTGCTAACAGTAGCAACACCAGCATTTCCAGCCTCCTAACAGATTATAGTCTACAAGGCCAAGTGTAATATGGTTACACACTGCTCTTGTCAATATGCCTGTAGCATCTGACGCAACCTAATTACAGCTTTGTTTTCATTTTATTGTTCAAAATGCTTCCAAAGTGCCTCAGGCTAAGTAATGCTAGTCCTCAGTACCTGGTTGTGTATTTTGGGGCCATATTGCAATAATTCCGATAACACTGCATCATCATCCCTTAGCTGAACCGAGTCCACCAAACTTAATATATGAAAGGGAGCTACGCCTAAATAACCTCCATCTTGGGACATGCAGGTTTGGATCTGGCCATTGCTAAGCAGAATGGAGGACATGGTGAAGTGGTCACTCCCCTTAGACTCTTTTCCTGTCATGGTGTTTTGTTGTGTTGTTGATGTCTGTGCTGTCCCTGTATCACTTTTAAACCTAGAAATCGAAATGGACTTCGTGGTCCCGCTGAAGGATGTTTCTGTGCCTGAAAAGAAACAGGCTAAGTTCGAATGCACCATCACGAAGGATGTCCCTAAGGTGATGTGGTTCAGAGGCGATGACATTATCACCCCTGACCAAAAATACGACATCATCGATGATGGAAAGAAGCATATGCTGGTTATTAACTGCTGCGAGTTTGATGATGAGGATCAGTACACGATTGGGGTTTTGGACAAAACTTCATCCGCGAGACTCACTGTGGAGGGTAAGTGCTGGGATCACTGGAAGTACCTCGAGGAACCTTTGAAAACGTCTCCATACATTGAGTTGGTTGTCTCCACTTTCAAACTAACTCCCATGAATATCCCTCACTAATACAACCATAGGTATCAGGCTCAAGTTTATCTCACCACTCAAGGACCAAACTGTGAAGGAGGGCAGCACTGCTCGCTTTGACTTGGAGCTGTCTCACGAGAACATCCCCGTCACGTGGTATAAAAACGATGTAAAGATCCACCCCAGCAGAACTGTGGTCACTCACGTGGACGGAAAGAAACACATACTAGAAATGAAGGAAGTGACTTTAGATGATATCTGCCAGATTAAGGCTGAGGCCAAAGGAATTCCCTCCATGGCCAACCTGACGGTCATAGGTAAACGACGCAGCCACCTGTCCCCTGTCTGTCCTGATTGTCGACTGTCTGTCCCTGTATTTCCTCTTCCTTACAGCTGTTTGGTTATCCATCCATGTCTGTGTCAACCACATTTTCTGTCTTGTACCTTCACGCCTCCACTTTGTCCTTGTTTGCCACTCTCTGTTTTCTGTTTGTTGTCTCTGTGCCCCGGAGAGTCATGCAAACATTTCCCCGTTCCAGAGGGAGACGCATACTTCACGGTGAAGCTGCAGGACTACACTGCAGTGGAGAAAGACGAGGTGGTCCTTGATTGTGAGCTCAACAAAGATGTTGATGTGATGTGGTACCACAATGAGGCAGAGATCAAGCCCTCTAAGATGGTTGCTATTAAGGCCGAGGGAAAACGTCGAACCCTGGTCATCAAGAAAGTCGGCGACAAAGATAAAGGACAGTACTTATGTGACTGTGGGACGGACAAAACCACAGCAGCGCTGCACATCGAAGGTATAAACATGGAGTTTGTGTTTGTTTTTTGGCACTCACGTCCATCCAGGCACCTCCCATCTCCTCGATGATCCTTGATAGCCAACCCTTCATCTCCACACCTCCTAACCTCACCTCAAACGTCATCACCAGTTTACTCCGTCGTGTTTTTTTTTTGCTCTCATCACCTCACCTCTTAACTTCCATGCCAACAACCTCACATGATCCTGCTCATCTCTGCGTTCCTTCTGGGACATCCGTCCTCTTCCACTTTAACCTTGGACTTGTTCGGTTTGTCTCCTCGTGTGCTTTTATGACACATCTTCTGAAAGTGATAGTAACAAAAAATATCTCTTTCTGAAGGGATAAACCTCTCTTTATTGTTCTTCGAGATTTTTGAAGACCTGTGGCACCTCAGCACAAAGTTCTATGAAAACCAAATGACCCGGCTTGTGAGATCCTTGTTGATCCAAAATGGCCACCTGGATCATTCAATGGTTGTTTATGGGGCTTTGTAGAGGCTGCTAACAGCTCAATGAAGGAGGTTTATTAACAGGACCTTAACAAGGTTTCTGTGGTGTCAGATAAGTCCATGTCTGTCCTTTGTCCAAGCCCTCTCATGCTGTTTGTGTGATTTATGTTCAGCTTGTGTGAAACTTGATGTTTCAGTGTCGTCAGTGAGAATTTTGTACTCTTTCTTTGATGTTAGCTCGCCACATCAAGGTGATTCGGCCATTATATGGCGTTGAGGTGTTTGATGGAGAGACGGCTCGATTTGAGGTCGAGCTCAGTGAAGATGATGTCCATGGTCAATGGAAACTGAACGGAGAAATCCTCAGTCCATCAGCCGTATGTCTTACTGAAATAGATTCCAGCAGAAATTTTTTTCAGCTTGTGGTTGGATCATTTTCATTTGAGGTTAAGAATCAAAGTTCCACGTCTGACCTTCCTGTAAAGGTTCTCAGCCATCAAGGTCACCATCATTTCAGGCTTAAGCTGAAGGGAAACTGGAGTTGGTTGCCCTTTATAGGAGAGGTGAACCATCCTCAAGAATTCCCACCAAGTCCAGCAGCCTGACAGATCAAGCCTGGAACACATCGACCTTGTTTAGTTAGACATATAAAGACGACCTTATCCAAATGAAAGTGAACCAACCACTGCCTCCATGTTCCCCTGAGCCCTCTTGTTTTTACTGAAAGTTTGTTGACCATCCACAGGACGTTGAGATCGTGGAGGACGGTGCAAAACACACTTTGGTCTTGTACAACTGCAAAGTGCCTCAAACAGGCGAGGTGGCGTTTACCGCCGCCAACGCCAAATGTTCTGCCAACTTGAAAGTGAAGGGTGAGCTTCCACTTCAGTTTCAGTCTTTGGATCATGAATTCTGGAGCAGCTTAGCTATCTTCTTTCTTTGCATTTTTGAAACGGGGCGTTGGCGAGTTGACGCAGAGGTGTACTGATGGTAATTCAGTGTGTCTGAATCAACAGAGCTCCCCGTGTCTTTCATTACCCCACTGACCGACCAGCATGTTTACGAAAAGGACGAGGCCAGGTTTGAGCTGGAGGTGTCCAGAGAGCCTAAAAGCTTTCGCTGGCTGAAAGGATCACAAGAGCTGTCAAATGATGACAAGTTTGAGCTCCAGGTAGATGGAAAGAAGTACATTCTGGTTATAAAATCAGCCAAGTACGAGGACGAGGGCAAATACATGTTTGACGCTGAAGACAAACGGACCTCTGGGAAGTTGATAATCAAAGGTAACTGCAGTCCCAGCTGGTGTGACGTCCTCAATGGGGAGGACATGTGTGAGACCAAACCTCTGTGTGCCCTGTGATTGGTGTGTGAGTTTAAAAAGCATTTAAATGTTGATGTCATTTCTGTTTGTCAGGTATTCGGCTTGAGTTTATCAGGCCGATCAAAGACGTGACGGTGAAGGAGCGTGAAACTGCAGAGTTCAGCGTTGAGCTCTCTCACGAAAAGATCCCGGTGGTGTGGTACAAAAACGACATCCGGCTGCACCCCAGCAAGGTGGTGCACATGTCGGAGGCCGGGAAGGTCCACACGCTGGCCTTCAAGGAGGTCACCATCGACGACACTTCCATGATCAAGGTGGAGGCCATGGGGAAGACATCAGAGGCCATGCTCACCGTGCTCGGTCAGTAAAGAGTCTGGAAGGTTTCAGCTCAATTCCCAAAGACAGACAGTCAGTAGTTGCTAGGTCGCATGGCAGTTGCAAGTTGCCTATTTTAAGTGCAGTTGCTCATTTGGGCTTGTTGTGCCCTCAAACCCAGGAGGGATCTGATGCTCACTCTACTACCAATATAAACTTAATTCAAAAGTTACACAAACTATTTTGTCCCACTCCAAACATAAATGTAAATTGGACTGTAAAAAGAGGCAAAAATGATGTTTCCACCAAAAAGAAATCCTCATAGCCAGAATTAAATTTATTTCTAATGTAGCTGTTACTGTTTTCACCATAATAAAGTTGTAGAGGATCAACATCAAACTCAGATAAAAACCTGACTATGTCCGTTTGGTCACAAAAATCAAGGTTAGACAGACTGTTTAGTAATAACATAGTCATAAATAACAGAAGCCCCTCCCTTCACTTCTGTATAATGAAAAGGATGTTCCAGCTCCAAACAGAGGGATGTTGAATAAGTAAATTCAGAGACAAAAAAGAAATAATGTCACTGTGATACTGAAATGTTATGTAGATGAAAACTAAAACATGCTTTATGTAGATTTATCTTTAAAAAAAACAAGTAATATATCAGTAATATGACTATATTAGGAAAAAAGTTGCTTGTTTTGAGCTTGTTTTTATCGACCTGTTTGCTTATTTCAGTAGAAGAATCTGGCAACACTGTTTTTTTAACCGGCTGTCTCTTGTTCTGTTTGCCGTCCTGCAGAGGGCGACCTGTACTTCACAGTGAAGCTCCAGAACTACACCGCAGTTGAGAAGGACGAGGTGATTTTGTCCTGCGAGCTGAGCAAAGCCAACGGCGAGGTCAAGTGGTTCAAAGAGGGCACTGAAATATTTCCCTCCAAGAACATCCTCATCCAATCAGACGGCAAGAAGCGCTCGCTGGTCATCAAGAAAACTGCCAAGAGCCACCGGGGAGCGTACACCTGCGACTGTGGCACCGACAAAACCACAGCTGACCTGAACATCGAAGGTAATACCTGCAGCGATCCAGTGCCTCCCCTCCCCAGACTCCAGTCAGGACCTCCCGCCGCCCATCGCCGTCCACCAAAGCCCGCCTTGCTCTGGGCCACCGCTCATCTCTCGTCCATCCATCCTCCATGTTTTTGTCCTGTCCTCTCATTCTAAATGTTTCCACTGTATGTGACTCGTTTGATCAACTCTGGAGGATAATCCAACTCCAAACATCTGCAGTGTGTCCAGTGTAGGGCCAAAATAATGGAGAAAACTTCTATTCAATCATTTTATAAAGTATTTTCATTTTGTTCAATGTCTGTTTTAAAGACATTAACATATTAACTATTCAATTTTCAACTGTTTTAAATCATTTTGCTTGAAAAGACAGTGAAATTTTCTTTAACAATTTTATAGACACTCAAAATATGGACAATAGTTAGCATCAGCTCTAGATAAAGAAAAACATGTTACCACATGGAATCATTATGAACTTAAGAAAAATATAATTTTAAATTTAAAGTCACCAATCTTAAATGTCCAAATCTGCTTACGCTGGAATTTTTCATATTTTTGGCATTGTTTTGTTTTAGCCGAAGGCTTTTTTTAATCTTCTGACTGCCTTCCCCTGTTATCCTGAAGGAACTACACGCTGCAGTGCAATTTCTATTCCAGACAACATGTAAGAACAAAATTCCTTAAATAAGAAAAATTCAAACTTGTCAGAGACCAAACTTACTTATGCCTCTGATTCTTATTCATATTTGAGATTAGCTTTCCTCTGATTCTTATTCATATTTGAGATTAGCTTTCCTCTGATTCTTATTCATATTTGAGATTAGCTTTTTAAAGATACAAAAGTCAAAGAATGGATAAAAAATATTTTGAAAGTAAAACACCTGTCTCTTAATGTGATATGGCATGTTGACTAAGATCATCTTTATCAAATGAAATATGTCTCTTTAAAGGATGGCTTCTGAAAACACTAGACAACAAAATCAAAATACTACGGAGCCCCTAAGGTGCCACGGAGAAAAAAAAAATATAAATCGTGCGCACGAGATAGTAAAATGTCCGCACAATATATTAAAACGTGCGCATGAAATACTTATTCATGCACACGTTTTAGCTAAAACGTGTGCTCGAAATAAAGTTATTTACCACGTTTTAACGTGTCTTTGTCCACTACGGCTTCCCGTAGTGACATCAGATGTTTACAGACACACACAATGGAGAGATGAAATGAGCTAGCTAACTTCGGGGCTAACTCCCTCCACCTTATTCAGTGGGTGGCAGCAAGACACGAGCTTTGCTTGAGTCTTGAAAGTTGTGCAGCTTTTATTTGAGGCACTGATAAATAGCCTAAGGGACTGTACATACCCTGCGATCCTACCGCTTGCCTGTATAATTAAGTCGAGCGCACGTTTTAATATATCGTGCGCACGTTTTACTATCTCGTGCGCACAATTATTTTTTTTTCTCCGTGGCACCTTAGGGGCTCCGTAAAATACAGTTTTGGGCTGATTGTTTTTTAGTTTCCTTTTGTTTGTCTTTAAAGACGTCTCACATTAACTATGATAGTCATTTAACTGAAACTTTGACTGGACTGTGTTGCTTCAGCACATTCACGTCCATGAATCAGACTTCTGCCATTGAAGCCTGACTGACTGCTGCAGGGTCAGAGGGTCATACAGAGCGTCATGTGGTTTTTGTGATTTACTCCTCCATTAGAGTCATCCTGGACTTTCTCTGCATCCTGATGTTAAATCATCAATGAGAATTCATCTTTTTCGTACTAGAATATGAAAATAAACAATATCAGACATTTTCTAAAATCCTGGTGAGGCTCTTGATCCTGATATTATCCTGTCAGGGGTGCTGAGACAGCATTCAGGGGACCTCCAGGATCCTAAACCCCCCTCACTGCAGAGGTGGTCTGAATAGTGATTATTGATAATTGTTCCATCATGACTCCTCAGAGTTTCACTTATTCTAAAAACTCAGTCAGTAATAATTCTCAGACTTGTGCAGAGGTGTTCCTCAGGGTTGGGTTATGGTCCAGGGTTCCTTTCCGTTGTCTGCTTCGCTCAGACTGTAAGTCGCTCTGAATGAGAGCGTCAGCTGCTCGCTGTCTGTCCCTGTTTGTCCTTCTCCATCATCCACTCGCCGACCGTCATGGCGCTGTTTTCACTCCATGATCTCCGGGTTTCTGTCAGATGTCTCTTAGCTCCAGAGTCCACCTCGTTCTCTCTCTAACGTCTGTTTGACCTCCACAGAGCGCGACATCAAGGTCGTCCGCCCGCTGTACAGCGTGGAGGTCACCGAGACCGAGCAGGCCAAGTTTGAGACGGAGATTTCAGAGGGAGATCTTCACGCCGTTTGGAAACTGAAGGGAGAGACGCTCCACCCTTCTGCTGTAAGAACGAACTCTGACAACATCAGATATCCAAATTTATTTTTATCATTCAGGAGAGAGAAAAGTCGTACAAGGTCATGGTTAAGAAACTGGTCATTCCAGGCTATGGACGACTTTCTGTCCTCAGCATGGTTCAGTATCTGACCGGAGAGTACAGCTAAAACTGGCCACTTTATTAGGTACACCTGTTCAACTACTTATAAAAAAAAACAGCAAATAACATGGCAGCAACTCACTGCATTTAGTCATGTAGTCACAGTAAAGACAACCTGCTGAAGTTCAAACTGAGCATCAGAATGAAGAGGAAAGGTGACTTTGAACGTGGCACAGTTGTTGGTGTGAAAATGGTCTGAAAAAGAGAAAAAATCCAGTGAGGAGCAGCCCTTTGGGTGAAAATGTCTTGTCGATGCCAGAGGTCAGAGAGCATGATCAGAGTGGTTGAAGAGGATGTAAACTTGTTATAGCTGGGGTGAGAAGGAGACCATTTCTGGACACTCAACACATCCAGATGGACTACAGCAGCAGGAGACCACACCAGGTGCCACTCCTGTCACCAGAACTGGACAACAGAAGATTGTAAAACTGTCTCCTGGTCTGATGAGTCTGGGTCTCTGCTCCACATTCAGATGGTAGGCTCAGAGTTTCTGATGGAGACTTCCAGCAGCTCCATGTCTCAAAGCTCAGATCATCTCACACTGGTTTCTTCACTGTACTCCAGTGGCCTCCACAGTCACCAGATCTCAGTCCAATAGAGCAGCTTTGGGAAGTGGTGGAGCAGGAGATTCTCATCATGGATGCTCAGCAGCTGTGTGATGCTGTCATGGAGATATGGACCAACATCTCTGAGGGATGTTTCAGCTCCTTATTGAATCTGTGACACCAAAAATTACCTGAGACTGGCAAGGTGTGCTTAATAAAGTGGCCCATGAATGAACATAATAAACATGCATCACAAGCCTCCATAAAAGACAGACAGGAGACGTATACTTTCAAAAGACATCAATAAATGTTTAAAGAAAACTTCAAATCATGTCATCAGACAATAAAAGTAATCGTAATGATAATCGTGATACATCAATAGTTTTTGTTTTTTTCACCTAATGTAAAAGAAAAGTGTTTGATAATTCCATATTTCTCACACATCTACGTACAAGAAGTGACTTTTCTTTTTTTTTTTTTTAGCAAACTTAGGATGTAGAGGGAGAAGCGACTGCCAGCCCATATTTGTAAAGATGATAACAGGCTGAATTTGTTTGTCCTGTTTCTGAACTCCCACCCCTTGAGGATAAACTCTGATTGAAACAAAACACATTATTAAGGATCATTTTTTGATGGGTAAATCTCTGCAAAGCTAACTAAAATGCCTTTACTCTCTGACACAGGAATGGTTCACTTGGTTTGAAAAATTACCTTGATATGTAAATAACGTTTAATAAAGTAAAATCCAAGTTCCTGATGTGTTTAAACATAACTTAAAAAACTAAATCTTCAAATAAAACAGAAACGCACCCTCTCTTCACTAAAGTTTCCTCAATTAGGAGTAATTGACCGCCTGGAATGACCATTGACCTTTCCTGGTCTCAGATTTTGGTGTTGATGGTTGAAGTTTGTGATTTTGGTTCCTCAGGACGTGGAGATTAAGGAGGAGGGAACCAGGCACATCCTGATCCTCTATAACTGTAGGATGGACATGGCTGGAACCGTCGACTTCTCTGCAGCGAATGCCAAGTCATCAGCTCAGCTCCGGGTCAAAGGTGACAGAAATAACACCCCCACGAGTCACAGAGAGAGTTGAGCATTATCAGCCTCACAGAGGGAAGCATGCTGGCTCCATTTGTTCTTCTGCTGAAGGGCAGATACAAAGTGACCTGTTTTATGTCTTTAGGAGTTATCATGTAGTTCATTTATACTTTAGCTGCTGACAGGGAGCATTAATAATGTCGATCTGAAACTCTGTGAATGAAGACTGTTGGATTATTTTTGTCTTCCTCTAAGCCCAGAGTGACCCAGATGGTTTCTCCCTGCACAGATAAGGTGTTAACTGTTTGTTAAAGACGGGCTGAGTCTTAAATCTCAGTCCAAGCCCTGTGGAGATGTGTTGTAACAGATAATGACACTAAATTCTTCAGGCTGACACTCGCTGATTAAAGAAGCACGCGGCCCTCAGCTGGCTGTCACTGTCGCTGCCAGCCGGCTTTAACTGGCCGTTAAAGGGCTTTAATCCAGGAATGTGAGGAAGCCTGTTGTAAATACTTGATGCCACTTGTTAATCCAGACGGGCTTCCTGATCAGATGGGTTACCAAACCCTCCATAACACCAGTGTTATAACTCAGATGGTTACTGAACAGTGAGTGTAACGTTGGGTAACTCCTGCTCGCAGCTCCACATTCTCCTTTTCCAAGAAAAATGCCTCCTGCTGATTGACAGGAGCAGATTGTCCCCCCTGATGGGTTTGACAGAGGTGGGCTCTCGGCCAATCAGGGCCCTCGGTTATTTTAGAAGCTGCATGCCTTATCTAGAGCAGGTTTGCAGTGATTGGCAGGGGGTAGGACGCGACCCCGTCCCTGACTGGTCTACGACCACCATATCCATCTGACGGCAGGTCGTATGCTAATGAGCTGGGCCCCCCAGTGCCAAGTCCTCTGAAGGCAGTGATCAGTTGTCCTGAGGGCTTCAGCGGCCGGCCTTCAGCTCAACCACACCATGAGGATTAGCCACTGAGGATTAGCCCACTCTCTGCAGACTTTTTGGATCTATTGACCTGTTTGAGGGGGGGGGACTAATCATGTCTTCTCCCCAATCCAAAGCCCGAGTGATCGGCCTGCAGAGGCCTCTGAAGGATGTCACCGTGACTGCCGGAGAGACTGCCACCTTCGAGTGCGAGCTGTCGTATGAGGGCATCGCTGTCGAGTGGTTCCTGGGGGGTACCAAGCTGGAACCAAGCGACAGAGTAAGTCCAAACACCGAGTCCTTGTGATGGTCCCACACACAGATCCAAACACACAACTACCTCAAGGGCTCCCTCAGACCAGGCCTCCTGGTCCAAGTCCAGACCAAGTGGACCAGGACCAGGACCTGGACTGATCCACGTTTCTCCTGCTCCTTCATATAAGGGCCTGCTGCTGGAGGTTCAGGATTCCAGCTGAGTATTCGATCTTTGAGAAAAGGCAGGCAGGAGGGCTTTTCTGCCCTGCAAGCATTTCTGTGGGTTATTTTTAACGCCCGCAGGAGGCCGAGGAGCCGGGCAGGTGGCAACAGCAGGACTCCACAGTCCTGGTCTTAAAGCCTCACAGGGTGTTTGTGGTGCTGTAAATGTTTTCTGACGCATTGTTGCTGTTTTCACGCTGAATTAGAGTGGCTCGCTATGGTCCAGGCCCTGAAATCAATCCAGGATTAGTTTGATTATCTGAAGTGGTAACTGGAGCTGTTTGAGGTTTCACCGACATATGATCCCTCTGCGGGTTGTGCAAGTGTGATTTACTGCATGAAACTAAGTCAACATGTATATCCACTGTTCCATCATGCAGATAAAACTGAATATTTAGAGCTAGAGAAGTTCACTGTGAATAATTCTCTTGGTTTGATGGTTTTGTTAGAAACAGAGTCCCTGCAGGTCCTTAAAGAGTCAAACAGAGTCTTCAATAAGAAATAAAATGTCTTAAAAAGTCTGTTTTCACTTGTGAGCAGTTTGGAGTTTTATTAGCACTGTCTTGATCATTGATCTGTTGATTTGTGGTTAAAGTGAGAGTTGACTGCAGTAAAGGCCTCATTCACAGCAGGGCGGTGTGAAAACATTCATACACTGCCGACAGGAGACAGAAGAACATTTAGCCTCAAGATAGAAAAGGATGATGGTTGGTTAACAAGGATCACGAGGGGAGCTTTGAAACTTTAAAAAGTTTTTTTGTTTGTGTCTTAAAATTGTCTTAAAAGTCTGATGTATGATGTTTAACCATGTGAAATGACCTTATAATATTAATATATGGAAAAAAAGGGGAAAACATGCCAGACAGTTGTTTGTAAACCTTAAACCAACAGCAAAATGTGCATTTTGTGGTTCGTTAATGTCTTTAAATTTGATTTTCATTTTCTGTTTTAACTCCATATTTAATAAATGTTCACAAAAAACTGAAGGACATACATGTAACAAACCAAAGATAGTCATCTGGTGACTTCTATGAACCAATCAGCAGTTTCAGTTTATTAAAAAAAGAGTTAAAATAAAAATAACAGCAGATTAGTTCTCTTAAAAAGTCACTTGTGAAGTGGAGCTCCCACAAAGCTCACTTATTTAAATAGTCAGACGTTAAATAACATAAACAGCTGTAGATATAAACTTCAACCTGCAGTTTAGCGCAAACAAAAAACCCTAAAAACACCCAAATTCCCAGATTATCCCAAAGATCCTCAAAAACATAATGTCACAAATAAGGACTCTTTCCTGTCATTGCTGTTGTACACAACAAAACTCAAATAAAAGCAGCGAATTATAATAAACCAAAGCACACAAGAAAGACGAGGTCAGTGTGTAAGAAGATAAATAATGATTAAAATCCTTTCATAAGGAGCAGCATGAAGTGTAACATCCACATTCAAAGTAAAGTTATTTAAGTTATCTACATTTATTAGGACAGCAACTACGAAGTGTTTCTATTTTGAACTTTTTACCCAAAACTGTGTGTGATTAAAGATTAAGCACAAATATAAAAGTAAATAATATATAACATTTCATATCCTTAATGCCATTGTTTGTAATGTTAAAATTAAATTATCTTCAACTGAGACACATCCTGCAGTTTTAGGAGCTGATTTGTGGACATGAAAAATCTAAGTTTGATTGAACTGAATTTAAGATTTTAATGAGGGCTTAAGAAAGTACAAGGAAATAATAAGGAATTTTGTAAAATATAAAGCTTGTTTATGAATTATAATGATTATTATACAATAACTGGCTTTACTTTAAATCCCGGTTAAGTTAAGTTCAGTTTCATAAGATCCTTTAAGCCAAAGTCCTGGTTTAAGTGAAATAGATTATGATGTTATTTCAGTGAAGTAGGGACGGTAACAGACCCCCGACTGAGCCATAAAACAATAAACCAATAAACACCTTTTGCTGCGTGACACCAACATAAACAAACCACGACAAGCTTTTAACAATCAGACCAAAAGATATAATATTTAAGAGCTTTTTTCAATGAACTTTAGTCTGTGTGTCGTATTTGAGGGTAAGGCAGCTTTAAATAAGTTAAATTAAACTCAGGCTGAAATAAATTCATTTTCTGCTAAAATGTGAATGAAAGACAGTTTTTGGTCTACAGATAACGTCTGCTGGGTGTAAGTGCTGACTTCTTATAAAACTCTAAACAAATCTCTACTTAAAAGGTTAAAAATATTAAAAAATTGACCCATTCTAATGTTAAAACTGTATTTGTTATGGGTGTATATAAATGTTGATTAAATCAAACATAAAGTGAACTTAAGTTTTGTTTACAGCCCTTTTTGGTTTCATTTATCACCAACGACCAAACTAAACTTTTCTATGTGGACCAAAAATACATTTTTTTTTAATGAAAATCTGCTGTATAAGCGATTAGAATAAAACCCAACAATGGCGTCTAAAAAGTTAGTGTCAACAGGATTTAACTCAGTTAAGTTTCCATTTATTTGTAGAGCACATTTCACACAATCAAATCAGGCACAGTAAAAATAATACAAGTATTACTTAATAAAACCTAACAGCCAAAGGCTTGAGAGAAAAGCAGTGATTAAAGACCTCTTTAAACAAGTGATTGTTTCCACAGACCTCAGGTCAGCAGGCAGGATACCTGAGAGCTCCTTCACCTGCCTGAACTCTCACCTGAGGAATAGCCAGGAGGTCCAGACCATCTGAGAGGTCTGACTGAAGAAACTGTGGTGCCATGAAAAGCTTCAAATACAAGCAGGAATATTGTAGAGTTATATTGTATAGACGGGAGGCCAATGAAGACTGAAGGATGAGATAAATATTTAACGTGAATTATATTTTAAAATCAGCACCAGGACGTGGATTAATGCTCACACACGAGAGCTCTTAAAGAGTCTTATTTCACTTCAAACTTCAAATCCAGTGATATTTTATGATTATTTTATCTGCATTTAATCTATTAAAAAGAAAAACTGGATTGGTTCATGGACGAACCAGGCACTAGATATTTATTTTTGGTTTTTACACCTTTCAGTCACTTTTGTGGTGGATCAAATGTTATTTGACTTGAGAATAAAAAGTGAAAATGAACATTGAAGAAACAGGCTGCTAACAAGACGATGGATTTTATTTACTGAATTTAAAATATATATAAGTATAATTCTTTGAATAAGAGTCCAGGTGCCGCAGAGTGATCTACAGCCTCTGGATCTGATCTAAACTTTAATTTAAAGTTATATATAAGTATAATTCTTTAAATGAGAGTCCATGTGCTGCAGAGTGATCTCCAACCTCTAGATCTGATCTAAACTTTAATATAAAATTATATATTAGTATAATTCTTTAAATGAGAGTCCATGTGTCGCAGAGTGATCTACAGCCTCTGGATGTGTAAAATCAGCCGTTGGGTGTCAGAGGTCCCTCAGTTTAAATCGGGGGAAGGCGAGCAGCTGCCTGCGTTCATTTGAGCTGTCACATCTCAGCTGACTGTGTGTGTGTGAGCCCGAGACCTGAGAACACAAAACCTCAGTCCATATACAGCCTGTGTTCGTGAGAAACCTGACAGACAATATTCAGGGTGAAAAAAAATAGTTTTGCACCATTTGAGACGCTGTTAGCCTGGAATACTGTGCTCAGGGAATAAAAACCCACTAGATTTCTTACTCCTCAAACATCACAGGCAAAAAGTTAACGCTCAAATTTTAGTTAAGAAAATACCTTGCCATTTTCAGCTGTATTTGACCCGACAGGTGGTTTTCAGAGTGAAAGAAGGCAGTTTTTGTATCATTAATGATGCTGTTAGCCTGACAGGCTATGTTCAGGGAAGTAAAAACCCTCTTCCTTTCTCACTCTCAGACTGTACTCAGGGGGAAATAAATCACCAATCCTAACACTTCCTGAAAGAAAAAGGGAAACATTAACATTTTTGTCTCTCTTAAAGGATAAGTTCGGTTTTTTGACACCTGGACCTTATTTTTAGGAGTAAATACGCTCGTAGGCTCACCCAGACAATTTTGGCAGAGCTCGGAGCCGTTTTCAAGCAATTTAGATCCATCCAACGGCATTTTTTTCTCATGCCATAGTAGCAGACGGGGCCAGAAATCGAAGCTCCTAAATTAGACATTATCTGCTGCGAAACTCACTCCTCCTCTGTTGCCATTGCAGTGCAATGTCCACAACAGCACCACCAGTTAGCCCCCATTCGTGGACGTGCAGTGGTTGCTTGTTCTCTGGCCAGCTGTTCGGCTCTTTCCCTCTGCATCCTCCTTTCAAATAGCTCCTCGTCGGTATATTCTGGCTCAAAACTATACGGGCATCCATTATACTCTAAGTCGTCGTCAGACACTTCTACATTGGATAAATATTCCGCCATGTTGCACAAAAATAGCCGTGTAGCCGTGTATCCTAGCAACAACAGCGGCTCTACTCAGCTGCGCTCTTGCGGTGCATGTCTATGACGTCACCAAAAGTTACCCATCCTTGTAAAGCCCCGGATGACCATAACAACGAAGTTGAGCTGACATGGTGATAACACTGGCCATTCATTTATAAAATGTAGCTGAAATGAGCGAGTTTCGCAGTAGATAATGTCTAATTTAGGGGCTTCGATTTCTGGCCCTGTCTGCTACTATGGCATGAGAAAAAAACTCCGTCGGGTGGATCTTAATTGCTCGAAAACGGCTCCGAGATCCGCCAAAATTGTCTGGGTGAGTCTACGAGCGTATTTAATCCTAAAAATAAGGTCCAGGTGTCAAAAAACGGAACTTATCCTTTAACCTTAAAGTCACATTTTAGATAATGGAAAAATTAAGGTGTTCATGCTTTAATAAACCTGTCAGACCGTGTTCAGGGAAGTATAAATCCACTTCTCATTTACTATGTAAGCACTGCACACAGTGCTTTTTCACAGGGTTAAATCTAAACATGTGTGACTGTTTCAGCAGAAGAGTCAATTAAAGGGTAAGAAAAATACCACAGACGGGCACTTACGCTTTATTAAACCTGCCAGGCTGTGTTCAGGGATGGAAAAGCCCACCACTTTTCATGCTTTGTAAACTTCACATGTATTTTTTTAGAGAGCAAAAACCTCAACATCTTTGACTCCTTCGAATAGGAATCAAATTTATGGAAAGGAGGAATCACAGGCCCTCTGCTTTATTTAGCCTGAGAGACTGTAATCAGGGCATAAAAACCCACCCCTTTTGCTTAGCAGTATTCTTGATATTTGAAATTTAGGGGTGCAAAAATCTAAATATTGTAGCTTCTTGAAATGCATGTTGTAAATTATAGGTGAGGAAAAGCCTTGCAATTAATTCCAAACCTGACAGACCGTGTTGAGGGAAGAAAAACCCTTAATTATGGGCGATTCCTAAAGCTTGTCAGACTGTGAAAGAAAACAGATATCAACTACCTCTTTATCCTGACAGACTGAGCACTGGACAGCAAAACGGTGAAAGCATAAATATGAATATTTGACCTCTTAAGCCTTTCAGACTGTGCTCGGGGGAAAGGAAGACCCACATCTATATCAACATTGTAAGAAGTCCAGGGTAAAAAAAGTTCCTTACATTTCAGTCTCACGAAACCTGCCAGCCAGTTTTCATGGAAAAATTAAACACTTCAGACTTTTTCTTTTAATGTTTCATAAGACTAACTTCAGGGAAAAAATTTAGCCTGATGGGTAAGGTTGAGGGCAGAAAAAAACCCTAACACAGCTGCAGCGGTAATTTAATTTTTTTTTTTGCTTCATAGGCCTGACAGACTGTGTTCAGGGAGGTAAAACTTTCTTTATCCTTACAGACTGTGTTCAGGGAGATAAAACCTTTCTTTATCCTTACAGACTGTATTCAGGGAGAAAAATATAATGTTGCTGACTTCTTGGGTGTTTTACACCATTATTAAAATTTAAGTACTTTTTGTTTCTTATGCCTGATAGTCTGAACTCAGGGAGCAAAATCCTCTAAATATTTGTTTTGTAAAGCTTTGCAGACTGTGCTTGGGGAGGAAAAACCCTTAAACTAGCTCACTTTAAGCCTGACACCTTTAATATGTTTTACTTTATAACCATGATAGACTATATATAGGGAAAGAAATAATGTGTTCTTGTCTTTTTGAGTTTGACACCAGTTTAGGCGTAAGGAGGAAAACCCTTCATCATTTTTGACTTTCAGACCTGACAAACATAAATCTGGGAGGGGAAGGCCCTTTACGTGGGGACGTTTGTTTGTTTTTTCATTCCCCATCCTTCTGAGCCGAACATACAAACACAAAGAAATCCTGACTCAGATGAACTTGGCAGTCATGGCTTAGGGCAGAATGAACCCTTTACTAACTGACTGTTTTACCTGGCAGGTGGTGCTGAAGACGGAGGGTAAAATCCACAGCCTGACACTGCGAAACGTTCAGCTCAATGAAGCCGGACAAGTTAAACTCTCAGCCAAGGACTTCCAGACCGAGGCTAACCTCATCGTCAAAGGTGAGACGATAACCCTGGAGATCCTGCTGAGGACTACAATCATGGTGTCCGTTTGTAGTCCTTGTTTAGGTTCTACCATATTCTGTGGAGGGTCCAGGCTAGAGCAACTAAACTTCTGTGTTCATGTTGGCAGCTGCTTCTTTACAGAATAAATTAAATCTTCACTTGTTGAACATTCTTCTGTGTTTCTGTGCATCCAGAACCCCCGGTGGAGTTCACCAAGCCCCTGGAGGACCAGACGGTGGAGGAGGAGGCCACTGCCACACTCGAGTGTGAAGTTTCCAGGGAGAACGCAGAGGTACGATGGTTCAGAGACGGACAGGACATCAGAAAGACCAAAAAGTACGAGATGATCGTGGATGGCCGCAAGAGAGCGCTGATCATCCACGACTGCACCATGGACGACGCCAGGACGTACGCCTGCGATGCCAAAGACTTCAAGACCTCCTGTTTCCTCAACGTAGAACGTGAGTTCAAATCCAGAATGAAACCATGCAAGATCTATTTGTTACTAAAGGATCCTTTAAAGACTGAGGTAACCCCTAAATATCCAACATTTTATTGCACTGGAAACAAGAGGAGCTTCTACTGAACGTCAGGCTTTACTAAATAGAAAAGCTTAAATTCAAGTTCTCTTTTCCTGAAGTTCAAAAACATCTTTGATTTTCATTAGTAAGATTTCCTGGTAAATGTTGTTAAACTTCTTGAAGGAACCAAGGTGTCATTAATGAAAGTGATCCCCTAAATAAGTGCCAATAGGAGAGACTGAGGACTTCAAATAACAATGTCAAATCAAAAAGCACTTCATACAGAAAGCGAAGGTGGAAAAAGGAGAATAACATACAAATCTCTGAGGAAAGCTGAAAAAATACTCATTTTAAATGGAAAATTACAAACTCTACTTCTTGGAGAGCATTTAGGTGGAAGAGTATGTTTAGATGGTTGTTACACCTGTACAGAAACTTCACCATTCAGGCTTTTCTAGCTGGTGGAGGAACTGTGGATCCCAGGCAGCCAATCATTTTCAACTGTTTTGGGCCTGTTCCACGGTCAATAGGTTCAGGTGAGATATCCATAAAGACCTGGCAAATATATTCAGACAGACTTTACTTAAACTGTTAGGATGTTGTTGTCATCTACAAATCAGAAAACTAGACTTGTTTGCAGTTTTGAGCATCACTGCCCAGAAGGCAATTACAAAAAAACAGCTTGAGCCAGAAGCTCCAACTTTAGACAACGGGTACAATATAATTTATGAAATGAACGGATCACCTTTTCATTGAGGCTTCAGAAGAACAAATTTCAAGAATTGTGGGGAAAATGGGAAATGTATATCCTCCCCTCAATGCCCCTTTTTGTTTAAATTCATATTTATTTTACAGACACCTGTTTGAAAAGGTGTTTTCCTGTTTTATTATATGAGAGAAAATTAACTACACTCCACATTCGAATGTGAAGTGTAGTTAATTTTCCTCTTTTTGCTTTTATTTTTCTTTATTTTTCTTTTTTTCATTGCTTTGGTTTTATGTATGTCATATCATTAAGATATGATTGGAAATTATGTTTTAAAAATACTTGAAAGACGGATCATGCTGGAAGTTTGTTTGCCAGTCACTGTGCCGTTGTCTATTATGTGTGATTCTGAATAAAATTAAACTACAAAAAAAGAAAGTGATCCCCTAAAAGTGTCATAAACTGCTCAGAAAGATGAGCGCAGCCCTCACAGAAAAGACAGAACTCCCTCTGAAGGTCAGAAACAGGTTCACATCAATGTCTGGATTATGCAAAATACCCTTAAAAGCTCCAACAGTAAGAGTTCACTGGCTCAGGGATCCCTGGTCTATACAGACCAGCATTCTCAGTGATATTTGACTCGTTGATGAAACATCGCTCTTGTTTTCTACAGCTCCACATGTCGAGTTCTCGAAGCCGCTCCATGATGTCGAGGTCCGGGAGAAGGAATCTGCCAGGTTTGAGTGTGAAGTCTCCAGAGAGGACGTTAAGGTGAGCACCTCTTCTTTATTAACACAAGCTTCATAAGAGTCTGGAGTCTGAGATCTTCTGCCTCCACCCTGCAGGTCCGCTGGTTTAAAGATGGAAGTGAAATCAGAAAAGGGAAGAAGTATGAAATCATCGCACAAGGCCGCCAACACATCCTCATCATCCACAAGTCTGTGTTCGATGACGAGGCCGAATACGAATGTGACGCCAAGACCTCCAAATCCTCCGGCATGCTCACCGTCGTCGGTAAGAGCAGCATTAACATAAAGCTTTTCATCTGTACACAACTAAAGCCTGAAGTTAACAGAGATGTGCAGCTCCAACAGACGCCTTAGAGCATGAGGGCAAACAGCTAAAGGGAAGAAGCTGTGAGTTAAAGCAGCTCAGTTGAAAATGAAGATGTGGATCAGAGTGAATGTTGAGCTCTCACTCCCGCTTTGTGTTGTAGAGGTGGTTCATCATCATTTTATAAAATAACACAATAAAACTGTATGCGGATGAACCAGTGAGCAGCAGCTGGTAGCCCTGTGAGGACAAACACAGATCAGACATCCTGATGGACTTAAATACATCAGAGGCTTTAATACATCACTGTGCCTGAGTGAACACTTCAGCTGCATAGATAAACAGTTTTGGGGCTGAGATGTAGACAAGCAGACAGTAAAGGTGAAACACCAGCAAAGCCCCCAGCTGCTGTGTTTCACTGGCTGCTTTGGCTGAAAGGACACCAACGAGAGCTGCAGCTCTGCAGCAGGAGGGAAGTGCGCTGTACTGTAGTTAAAGTCAGAAATGGACACTTGGTGGTAATGATCATTTTTGAGAAGTGAAAAAGCTTTAGATAACTTAGACACTTGTTAGCAGCTTCAAACATTAAAATCCTTAAATGGAGGAGCCAGTGGACAAGTGGTGATGTTTTTTGTCTCATATACAGTTGTGTTCAAAATAACAGCAGTCCCATATCATTAGCAAGATAAATCACTGTTTTTGTTGGAATTTCAACTTCTACACTGCAAGTAAGTTTCTTGAAGGTTTAGTAAAGGTATAGAAAACCAACAGACCCAACAGGCATGATGTGCATGCTGCTAATTCTGTGAAACTGAATCATTAACTGAAAGGGGCGTGTTAAAAAAATAGCAGTGCTGAGTTCAATTAGTGAGGTAATTGGTTGTGTGAAAAAAACAGGTGTTAAACAGGTGGTCCTTATTTAAGGATCAAGGCAGCTGACACTGCATATGCTGGCTGTGCATTTGTCCTTGATAAACAGAGTAACATGGGTTGTTCAGGACATTGTTCAGAAGAAGAGCGTTCTTTGATTAAGAAGTTAATAAAAGAGGGGAAAACCTATAAAGAAGTTCAGAAAATGATAGGCTGTTCAGCTAAAATGATATCAAATGCTTTAAAGTGGCAGCCAAAACCAGAAAGGTGAGGAAGACAAAGAAAAACGACTATTCGAAAGGATCAGAGAATAACCGAAATGGCAAAGACTCAGCCAATGATCAGCTCCAGGAGGATCAAAGAAGATCTAAGGTTGCCTGTGAGTACTGTAACAATCAGACGACGTCTATGTGAAGCCAAGCTACCAGCAAGAAGCCCCCGCAAAGTCCCATTGTTAAAAAAAAGACAGCAAATCGTAACTGCTGAAGCGGTTACGACTTGCCAAAGAACGCATTGACTGGCCTAAAAAGAAATGGCGCAATATTTTGTGGACTGATGAGAGTAAGATTGTTCTTTTTGGGTCTAAGGGCCACAGACAGTTTGTCAGACGACCTGAAAACACTGAAATCAAGCCACAGTACACAGTGAAGACAGTGAAGCATGGTGGTGCAAGCATCATGATATGGGGATGTTTCTCGTACTATGGTGTTGGTCCTATTTATGGCATACCAGGGATCATGGATCAGTTTGAGTACATCAGAATACCGGAAGAAGTCATGTTGCCGTATGCTGAAGAGGAAATGCCCTTGAAATGGGTGTTTCAACAAGACAATGACCCCAAACACACCAGCAAGCGAGCAAAATCATGCTTCCAGACAAACAAAATTCAAATAATGGAGTGGCCAGCACAATCCCCAGACCTTAATCCCATAGAAAACTTGTGGGCTGACATAAAAAATGCTGTTCATGAGGCAAAACCAAAAAATGCAGAGCAATTGTGGAACGTAGTACAATTGTCCTGGGCTTCAATACCTGTTGACCAGTGCCAGAAGTTGGTAGGCTCCATGCACCACAGAAATAAAGCAGTTATCAGGAACCGTGGTTATGCAACTAAATATTAGTTTATGATTCTCAGGAAAGTTGAATCATCAAGCAATTCTTAGTTTATACACTACGTTTTGAGTTTGTAGATAAAGATTTCAACACTGCTATTTTTTGAACATTATATTTCTTGACTTTCTGTAAAATATTATCAAATTCAATGACTTTTTCCAATTTTCTTGCTTTTAAATAGAATGTGCAGTGTCCCCAATGCATTTGTGTGCATTAAAATAAAATTTATTTGAAGAATTTTGAGGTTTACTTACCTTTTTAAACACACTGCTATTATTATGAACATAACTGTATAAAGGCTGATCATAACCAGCCTGTGGTCCCATGTTTGCTTGTTATTCCCCAGTATCAGTCTCCATATTCCAGATCCACACATGGTCCTGTCTATCCTGTCTTTGAGATTGTGGATCCAGAGGAGCTAAAATGCTTTTATTTCTGTGTCTTTGGACTCATCATCACAGCACTTCATCCAGTTTAGCTCCAGTATGACTGAGATCTTTCTAAAATTTCCCGTTTCTGTTGTTGCAGAGGAGGAGGCGAGGTTCACCAAGAACCTTTCCAACGTTGAAGGAACAGAGACAGACAGCGTGAAGCTGATCTGTGAGGTGTCCAAACCCAGCGCCGACGTCACCTGGTACAAAGGAGATGAGGAGCTGCCCGAGGGCGGACGCTATGAGCATATCGTCGACGGAAAGAGAAGGATCCTGCTTATCCAGGACCTCAAGATGGCTGACGCCGGAGAGTACAACTGCAGGCTGAGTCCGAGCATCAAAACCTCTGGAAACCTGAAGATCAACGGTACGGTTTACGACTCAGTCAATGATCTGCAAAAACTTTAGATTAAAAACCAGATCACAGCTCCATTAAACAAAATGGGTTATTACCTGAGCTTAGTTAGAGAATAAACAGGATTAATTTGACTAAAGTGTTTGTGGTCCAATGTTGACCTCTGAACTCTGCACAGCCAGCTCTGATCAAACGTCTAATCTCTCTCGTTCCTTTTTATTGTCTATCAGAATTGGCCGCCGAGTTCATCTCCAGGCCTCAGAGCCAGGAGGTGGTGGAGGGCGAGAAGGTGGAGTTCACCTGCTCCGTTTCCAAGGACACATTCGAGGTCAAATGGCTGAGAGGCGACACAGAGCTGCAGGCCGGAGACAAGTACCAGATGGTCAGCGACGGGAAGAGACGCACTCTGATCATCAATAACAGTGAGCTGACGGACGAGGGCGGATATGTGGTGATGATCGGCACCACCAGGGCCTCCGCAGACCTCACCGTGCACGGTAAGCCCCGCCAACAAGGAAGATACTCAACAGAATATTACCATAATGCCTTTTTTAAGAAAAATACAAAGAGAAGAACAAATTAAAAAATATATTTGGTTAATTGAAACATGATTAACCTTTCTGTAGCTTCCTCTGTCATTTAAACATGAAGAGAACCCTGGTGAATAAACCACAAAAAGAAATAAGCCTAAATTTATTGAAATATAAAGGTTTTACTTGCTTTTTGAAATCTTAAAATCTTTTCTAATTAAATTAAATTTGATTTAAGGATGGACAGAAAGCAAAATGCTCCTGATTCATGAAAACTTGAAAGCTTTTGAGCTCGATTTGGACTTTTTAAAACCTTTTTGGTCCAAAAAGCTGCATGTAATGCAAATCAGGACTGAAACTTCTTAAATAAAATGTAATAATTATCAAATGGAATAAATATTTGAAGCCCATGAGTCAAAAACTTACTTTTATTAGCATTATTCTACCTCCATTTCAGTCACTTGTAAGGTGTTTCCTTTAGTTTATATATAATTTTTAAATTTTTAATCTAGCTTCATTTGTTTTAATAAAAAAAAGATAATTTCCAGTGTCTCTAACACTTCTATATTGAACAAAGGGAATAAAAATCTATGCAGCCTGTGTAATCCAATGTCTGTAGCAGTGGTTGATTTTAGGTACATCTAAAGCCAAAATCTCAAGGCACACCAACTCCACACATTACAGCATCTGTTTCAGTCTGAAAGTGATCATTTTTTATTTACTAATGCCAAACTAACTCAAACAGCTGCATTTGTCATTAACAAAATTATTTAAGAACCCATTTAAGCCTTAATTTCTTAATTTTGATCCAATCCGCTTCCCTCTGGTAAACGTCTTTGCTCTTAAAGTTCTGTGGCACAAATAAAGTGAGTTTGATATTTTTCTCACACTGAGTCTTTTTCTTTTTTTTCCTTGCAGAGAAACTGAAGGTCATCACCCCTCTGAAGGACACGGAGGCCAAAGAAGGAAGTGAGATCGTCCTGAACTGCGAGGTGAACTCTGAGGGAGCCAAGGCCAAGTGGCTGAAGAACGGAGAGACAGTGTTCGAGAGCAGCAAGTACCTGATGGTCCAGAGGGACAACGTCTTCTCTCTGAGGATCAAGGACGCCCAGAAAGGAGACGAAGCCGACTACAGCGTCAACCTGACAAATCAGAGAGGAGAACAGGCCAAGAGCTCCTGCAAACTCACCGTGAAAGGTCAGTGAGAAACAATGACCTGATCACTGTGGAGAGCAGAGTATTCACAAGGACACCCTTTTAACAATAGATACTTAAATCTAGAAAACACAGTAAGAAAAGCTTTGGAAAAATATCCTTTATCATCTGTTTTTAAAATATTAAAGAGAGTCTGGGTATTCTTAATGATGGGCCCCTACAGCATGGACAGAATCAAACTCTGCTGTCAATCTTAAATTTTTCTGACGTGTGTTTTGTTGTTCAGAGGAGAGTTTGAGGATCGTGGTTCCTCTTGAGGACATCGACACCCAGGAGAAGAAGACTGTCAGCTTCTCCTGTAAAGTCAACAGACCGAAAGCCACTCTGAAGTGGATGAAGGCCGGCCAGGAGATCGACTTCAACAAGCGCGTGGTGTACAGAGTGGACAAAGAGAAGCACACTCTGACCATCAAGGACTGCACGCTCGCAGACGAGGGCGAGTACACTGCCATCGCCGGAGACGACAAATCCACCGCTGAGCTGATCATCAGCGAGGCGCCCACAGACTTCTCCATGCATCTGAAGGACCAGACCATCACCGAGTTCGAGGACGCAGAGTTCACCTGCAAGCTGACCAAAGAGAAAGCTGAAGTGAAGTGGTACAGGAACGGACGTGAGATCAGAGAAGGACCAAGGTCTGGACTCAGGAATGATTCATGTCCCAATAAATTAATTTATAAATCTATTTATGGGAGGTTTTTCTTTAATTTAATCTAAATTTATGGATTAATTTGCAGATACACATTTGAGAAGGATGGAAAGATGTGCACCCTGCGTATAAAGGAGTGCAGACCTGATGATGAATGTGAGTACGCCTGTGGAGTGGACGACAAGAGGTCCAGAGCCAGGCTCTTTGTTGAAGGTGAGCTTCTTCCTCTTTCATTAAATAAAAACAGAATAGTTTCCTCAGATGATAATTTCTATGTCTGGTTGATAAATTTGTTTACAGCCAAGAAATGAGAATAAATTTCCAGTATGCATAATTTTTTGATGTTTTAAAGTTGTTAAAAAGCTGAAATTGTAACACGAAAGCCAAAGCAGTGCTAGAACTGATCCTTGTGGTGT
Organism: Cetoscarus ocellatus; assembly: GCA_037902135.1. NCBI lineage: Eukaryota > Metazoa > Chordata > Actinopteri > Labriformes > Labridae > Cetoscarus > Cetoscarus ocellatus. The sequence goes on along the minus strand of JBAMNC010000698.1, from coordinate 978,327 downwards.
CCCAAACAGTACATTTTTGCAGTGATTAATAGATATAAGAATGTGCAGTTAGGGAATCAAAGCTGGCCAAGAATCAGTCCTTTAGGTAATTGGTATAAATAATGTTTGAGACCTTAATGATAAAAAGGTGAAGTCAGAAAACCACAGTTGTTCTAAAGTTGATCCCTGTAGTACTCCAAATTAAAGACTTTTGCAGTGATCAACAGTAAACTGTACATTAGAATAATTGATCCCTTATGTAAGATAATTAATCACAGTGTAATTTAAAATAATTACAGCTTTAAGCAGTTGTTAAAGAATATAAAAAATATAAATCAAGAGAACGAAAGCTGTCTAGAATTGACCCTTGTGATACTTTAAATAGTGACTTTTGCAGCCATTAAGTTAGATAAAAATGTACAGCAAGAGAGCAGAAAAGTTCTTAAAATGTATCTCTGTCATACTACATTAAATAAATTGATGCAGTCATTTAAGATTAATTATAAACTAAGAGAGCAAATGTTTTCTTAGAACAGGTCCTGTGGTACTCCCGAAGTTAGATAACAGTTCCTTTTAGTGCTACAAATAATAAAGATGAATAAAATGCACATTAAAGAGCAGAAGTTGGCCAAGAGTTGATCCTTGTTGTATGTCAATAGTAGAAAGAGAACCAAAATAGTCCAAGTAATGTTATTTGTGGGACTCCAAGAATAAACCTTTGCAGCTAATTTACACGATTAAATAATTTTATAAGATGAAGTTTGAGATCCAACGTTGTCCTAAAATTGATCATTGTGATACACCAAATAAAATTTTTACAATTATCCCAGAAATTATCCCTTTGATTCATCAAATAAAAAACACTTTTTGGTGATAACAGGAGATTAAAACATAACGTATGAAAAACAAAACTTGATCCTTGTATCACTTTTTGACCATTTAAAGCAGTTAAGTAACATCAAAATACAAATTCAGAGAAGCACAGTTGTTCTAGGATTGATCCTTGTGGTGCTCTTGCTGTCATTAACAATAAAAAAGGAAATTAAGAGAACAGAGGTCACCCTAGAAATGATCCTTTCTTTTGCAGTGATTATTAATGAAATGTTAGCTGTGATAACTGACTCCAAAGATTCTTGTTGTACTCTAAATAATTCAGTTTTACAGCAGTTAAGACGATTAAGTAGAAAATCAAAATTGTCTAAGAAGCCATCCTTGTGGCATTCCATATAAGAATCTTTCTCAGTAGTTAATTAAACTACAAATGTAAAGTGAAAAAAAATTGTCCAAAATTTGTGATACCTCAAATGTTGAAAGAAATACTATATAAAGAAAAAGGAAGGAAGTTGTCCGAGGCCTGGTCCTTATGGTGCTCCAAATGACAAACTTTGGCAGCAATCAAAGAAAATCAGACTTTTAAATAAGAGAACCAAAGATGTCCAAGACTTAATCTTGGTCTGTTCCTGTCCCCTGGCCCTCATCCAGCTTCTCATTAATATCTTTGTTGCCCTCTTGGTGACCCTCCTGTCATCCCGCAGAGACCCCGGTGGAGATCATCAGGCCTCCACAGGACGTGTTTGAACCTCCAGGCTCGGACGTGGTGTTCGAGGTGGAGCTGAACAAAGACAGAGTGGAGGTGAAATGGTTGAGGAACAACATGACGGTCGTCCAGGGAGACAAATACCAGATGATGAGCGAGGGGAAAGTCCACAGGCTGCAGGTCTGTGAGATCAGACCCAGAGATCAGGGAGAGTACAGGATCATCGTCAAGGACAAGGACGCCAAGGCCAAGCTGGAGCTCGCAGGTAAGACCACAACACCACCTCTGTCTCTTATGGTTCAAGATAATGCAGGAAATGAAAATCATTACCAAAAAGAGCATCAAAATTGATTTTCTGTATTTTTATGCCACCTCGTCCTCCAGCTGTGCCCCAGATTAAGACCACAGACCAGACCTACGTCACGGACGCCAGGAAGCCCATCACCATGGCCGTGCCCTACAGCGCCTACCCACAGGCCGAGGCCGACTGGCTGTACAACAACCTGAGCCTGCCCAGAGACAATATCCACACCTCCTCGGACCGCACCGAGTACCGCCTGAAGGACCCCATGAAGGCTGACGAGGGCCGCTACAGGGTCATCATCAAGAACAAGCATGGAGAGGGAGAGGCCTTCATCAACCTGGAGGTCATCGGTGAGTCCTTCAAGTCAGCCAAAGGAAATTCAGGAACACAAATAAAAGTAAGATTTGACCAGGGCTGGGCAGCTTTGGGGACCAAGAGGGCCACGTTAGTTTAATCTTCAGTGACAGGGGGCTCTTTGTTAAAATTAGAGCAATAAATTTGTGGCTTTCAGATTACTTACTACTTGTTTATGTTTGTTTGTTAACAGTTTAGTTTTATTTTAATTTAGTAATTTAGTAATGCACAAAGGGGGATTTTAAGAGATAATTACAACTCCATTTTCTTGGAAATATTGCTATTTTAATGTGTTCATGGTAGATTTTGTCATGTTTTCTTCACTAAAATGTATATTTTGATATTTCAAATTGACTAGTCGGCCATATTTATTTATTTTGTTAAATATTTTTTGGGGGGCATTTCTGTGCCTTTATTGAGAGGAGAGAGAGAGACAGTGGATAGGCCTGTGAAAGAGGTCGAGAGAGTAGAGGAGGACACTGCAAACTGGCCACAGGCTGGCTTCAAACCTGGGCCGGCAGAACATGTGTCATGCCAGGTTGCTTACCACTCGCCAAACCAGCAGCCCGACTAGTGGGCCATATCGAGAGAGTAGGAGGGTCGCATGTGACCCCGGGGCCACCAGTTGCCCACCCCTGGTTTAGAATAAGAACTATAGATACACAACAAAGCAGAAGGTGCAGATGGTTGTTTTAAAAGCTAGAACTTCACCAGTTCATGTGGAGAAGGTCGAGGATAAGCTTCCTTCCCCATCAGAGAGTCTAGCTCCGCCTTTATGGTCCCTCATGTTGTAATGGTGTCTTCTTCTACCAGACGTCCCCGGACCTGTGAAGAACCTGCAGGTGGTCGACACCGCAGACGGCGAGATCAGCCTGGCGTGGGAGGAGCCTGAGAGTGACGGCGGCAGCAAGGTCATCGCCTACATCGTGGAGAGACGTGACGTGAAGCGTAAGACCTGGACGCTTGCCACAGACCATGCGGACAGTCCAGAGTATACCGTGACTGGCCTCCAGAGGGACTCCATGTACCTGTTCAGAGTCTGTGCCAGAAACCGGGTCGGCAGCGGACCGAACGTGGAGACGGACAAACCCGTGCAGGCCAAGAACAAGTTTGGTGAGAACGCCTCTATATCATGATGTCTGTGATACGAGGGTTTAAGGAGTGGGTTTTGTTTCTGCAGTGATAGAAATCAAATTTTATATACGTATATATATATATATATATATATATATATATATATATATATATATATATATATATATATATATATATATATATTTGTACTTATTTTTTACAGAAATATAGAACAGATGAGGACGGAGGACAATATGCATACACAGTACACAGAGTTAACAGATACATTCTGATAGATAAGACTTAAAAGTCTTCATATTTGTTAGAATTGAGCAAATCCTGTTTTTTCCAGTATTCAGCTCCTTTCTTCTTTCAGAGTCACAAAGAAGAAGTAATTTCTCCATGCTGCAAATAGAGTTTATAATATTTATATGAAGTTTCATGGTGGGAAGGTTCTTCTGAAGCCAACATTTAGTAATTGCTTTTTGACTTGCCACCAACAATGTCTTCAGAAGATATGCGTCTCCTCTATTGAGGCCTTCAGGAATCTTCCCAATAGATACAGGGATGCAATAAAGAAATCAATTGATATGAAATATAAATGTAATCTAATCATATCTCTCTTGTCTTTCATTTATTCCCAGACGTTCCTGAAGCTCCTCTGAACGTGATCGTCGGAAACGTCACCAAGTTCGGCTGCACTGTCTCCTGGGAGCCTCCAGTGTCCGATGGCGGCTCTCCCATCACCTCATACATCGTTGAGCTGCGTGACAGGACGTCTGTGAAGTGGTCGCCCGTCCAGCTGACCAAAGCTGACGAGCTGAGCGCCATCATCAATGACGTCATTGAGAACAAAGAGTACATCTTCAGGGTCAAGGCCGAGAACAAGGCCGGCGTGGGCAAACCCAGTGCCGCCTCACAGCCCGTCAAGATCATGGATCCCATTGGTATGATCATTCATCACTTTAATCAAACTGCTGTTATCACACAAATCTTTATAAACTGTTCAAGGTTATGAAAATATGAGAGATATTTAACACAAGGAGAGAATAAGATGGATGCAGGAGCAGGAGCAGCTACCATTACCCAGCAGTCTTCAGTAATGAAAGCATTTACTCTGTTCTTGATCCTCTCAGTTTAGTGGAATAAATATTCATGATTTTGTGTTCGTCCCTCTGCAGAGCCACCCAGTCCTCCTCTGAACCTGGCCTATCAAGATCAGAACAAGAACTCAGTGCAGCTCACTTGGGAGACGCCTCTGAGGAACGGAGGCAGCATGATCACCGGGTACATCATCGAGCGCTGCGAGGAGGGTACCGACAAGTGGATGCGCTGCAACGCTCGTCTCTGCCCAGACCTCTTCTACAAGGTACCACTTTGAAATCTCTCAAATTTGAGCTTAACTCGGATGTAACTAATGGAATGTTTGTTTTTAAGGTTTTAAAACATTGACCCAGGTTTATTAATCAAAACAAGCCTTTAAGACTTCACTAAACACCTTCAACTGTGCAAAAATCCTGAACTGTTCTTTGATGGTTTTCTTGGTAGTACAACTGTTTCTCCTCCTTTAAAACTTTAATCTTTATTTTAAGGTGACTGGATTAAAATATGGAGCCAAATATAACTACAGAGTGTTTGCTGAGAACGCTGCCGGGCTCTCCGGACCCTCAAACATCGTCGGACCTCTGCTGGCTGACGACCCACACTGTGAGTATTAATGAAGTTGTTTACTTAAGTTGTTTTACATTTTTTTTTTTTTTTTTAAATTGTAGTTATGCGAATTTTCAAGGGAATTATTGCACACCTAAATCCTGAACATAAGTTATGTTGTCCATCATTAAGAAATTAGGTATTCTGCTTCAAAAAGTAACAACCTCAATTTCTTTTGGAAAAAAAAAAGTAACCCAAATTAGAGTCTGCTCAGGTTTGTTTTAACCTTGACAAGCAGCTGAAACCATTATCTCTGTTTAATAATTGACCGGCTTACCAGTGTCCTTTTAAGGGCACAGAGGCTGCAGTTATGAGTTTGGGGTAGTTGTGTTGAAATGAATGAAATGAACGAATGTTGAAATAGCAATATTTAAGGGAAGAAAGAGTTATAGTTACCTGCTATGTTTCCAAAAACTAATTTTACCTGCATTACTAAATGCATTTATTGTTCAAATATTCTTTATTAACCAGTAAATGATCTAAAACTTGCAATAAAATAGCAGCTGAAATGGTGTAAATTTTTGGTGTGAATTTCACACTTTTTTATTTTTTATCAGTGAAAGGTGTAATGGAAATAAACGTTACTGACCTACTAGTGATGGAATTTGTCAGACAGTTTACTTTGTCTGCTTAACACTAAACATCTCTGAATCAACAGTAAGAGATTGATGTTACAACAGATACAAAGTTAAACTGTTTGTCCATTTCATGTTATTTCCTGATGATCCATCTTTGTGACAGCGGCCAATACTGATGTTAAATGTATGCATCTGTTCATCCCTGTAGATTACAGGTGATAGGGACACTAACTCTGTCTTGGTTAATAGTCAAAGAGGCTTTTAAGTCAGTAAATGGACTTATTTGTAATAAAAGCTTTTTCACTGTTAAGTTTCCCAATAATCTTTTTCAGACACTTTTTTAAAACTTTTAGACTCAAACTTGTCCAGCTTGTCCTCTCTTAAGCTGCTACACCTTTAAATCAGCTTCTCTGGAGTGAAGAGGGTCAAGTCTTCATAGATCAGAAGGAAACCCATCATGCCTCTCTGCTTTACCTCTTCAGTCGGTCCAACATTTGACCTCAGTGCTTTCAAAGACGGCCTGGAGGTCATCGTCCCTCAGCCCCTCACCATCAGAGTGCCCATCACTGGATACCCCATCCCCACAGCTAAGTGGATGTTTGGAGAGAAGGAGATGACCACGGCCGATGAACGCATCTCCCTGATGACCAAATCCACATTCGTAGAGATGATCGTCCAGCCGAGCGTCCGTCCTGACAGAGGCACCTACAGCCTGACGCTGGAGAACGACGTGAACTCCGTCTCTGGAGAGATCGACGTCAATGTCATCGGTGAGCATCGAAACACTTTTATCTGCTTTGATTGGTTTGTGATGGGGTTTAAATGATTAAACAGATTTCTTTGGAGGAAATCACAATGTTGCAGCTCCAAATGTCATTAAGTGTCATTGATGTCTGTGACTTCCAGCTGCTCCAAGTGCTCCAAAGGACTTTAAGGTCCTGGAGGTGACCCGCCAGCATGTCCACCTGACCTGGGAGGCTCCAGAGCATGACGGAGGAAGTCCTCTGACCGGCTACCAGGTGGAGAAACGCGACGTATCCCGCAAGACCTGGGTCAAGGTATGATATCAATAATGCAGACACTCCACCTAAATCAGTCCAGATTCATCTTCTAAGTATTCTAGCCAAAGATACTACTCTAAAGCCCTTCTGCACATGCATCCCTGAAACTTCCTGAAAATTATCTCACTTCAAGTAAAGGCCCTGACTTTCTTGTTTATACTTGGCCCTCATAGCCGAAGGTTTTCCTGCAGTTTGCATGTCACTCAGTAGAGATGAAGGGGAGAGGAAAATGCCACGGTGCCTACAGACAGACAGTAAAGTAGAAGGTGTTTAGTTCAGAGTCTCTACTTTGAATTTCAACACAAGAATATGTGCAACATCCAGAAACATGGAGAAGTCCATATGCAGCATGTTGCAGCCATCCATTTGGTCCCAGCCCTGGCCAGTCTAACCCCAGCTCATCTAACTTTTGCTTTACTTCTCTGTCCTTTCTTAGGTGACCACTGGTATCCAGGATCAGGAGTTCACAGTCACTGATGTGGTTGAAGGAAAGGAGTACCTGTTCAGAGTCACAGCCTGCAACAAATGTGGACCAGGAGAGCCGGCATACATCGACGAGCCCGTCAACGTGTCCTCTCCTGCCAGTATGTCACACCAGGAGCAACAAAACTGTGACTTTATGAAATTCATCACAGAAATACCCTAGTGTACCTCGATCAACATCTCTATCCTCTTCTCTCCAGCTGTGCCTGACCCTCCAGAGAACCTGAGATGGAGAGACAAATCAGCCAGCGGCATCTTCCTGACCTGGGAGCCTCCGAAGTACGACGGCGGCACCGGCATCCGCGGATACAACGTGGAGCGCTGCCAGAGAGGAACCGATAAGTGGGAGCCCTGCGGCGACATGGTGCAGGAGCTGAAGTTGCAGGTTACCGGTCTGATTGAGGGCCAGTGGTACTCTTACAGAGTCCGAGCCCTGAACCGTCTTGGTGCCAGCCGACCCTGCAAGGCCACTGACGAGATCCAGGCTGTGGATCCCAAAGGTATCAAGAACGTCTCGCATATCGTCACTTTTCTCTTTAGCAGTTTCACCTGAAGCTAACAGCCAAACACAACCCTCTCTCCGTTTCTGCAGAACCTCCAGAGATTCAGCTGGATGCCAAGCTGCTGGCTGGTCTGACCGCCAAAGCTGGCAGCAAGATCGAACTCCCTGCCGAGGTGAAGGGTAAACCTGAGCCCCGTGTCAAATGGACCAAGGCCGACCTGGTCCTTAAACCAGACGACAGAGTATCCATTGACACCAAGCCAGGATTCTCCACCGTCACCGTCGCCAAGACCAAGAGGGACGACAGCTCCACCTACATTATTGAGGCCACCAACAGCAGCGGCCGTGCAACCGCCACCGTTGACGTCAACATCCTCGGTAAGAACTAAGACAGAAGGACTATTCCAGGGGGGTTAGGGTCAAGAATGACCCTCTTTCTCTCAGCGCTGACACAGACAAGCCCCAGATTTATCAGATGACTTATAGACTTGATATTAAGTTAACTAAACACAAATTTGAACCCAGACTAGTTGACTGAAATATCCCCATCCAGCATCAGGACTCAGGTGTTCATGTGTAGGGACAGCCATGTCGTTGAAACATACAGATCTCTTTTCGCAGGTAAAAGATCATAGATGTGCAAACCAAGAGTTTGTCATAAATCGTCATTTTGAATTTCTGATCCATTAAACTTCAACATCCTCTCCCCACACAGACAAGCCCGGTCCTCCTGCTGCCTTCGACATCTCTGAGATCACCAACGAGTCCTGCTTCCTGGCCTGGAACCCTCCACGTGACGACGGCGGCTCCAAAGTCACCAACTACATCGTGGAACGTAGAGCGGCTGACAGCGAGATCTGGCACCGTTTGTCCTCCACCATCAAACTGACCACCTACAGAGCCGTGGGCCTGGTCAAATTCAAGGAGTACATCTTCAGAGTGTTTGCTGAGAATCAGTTTGGTGTCGGCCCGGGGGCTGAGCATCCATCCATTATCGCCAGATATCCATTTGGTGAGTCAGTTCACTCAACCGTTTAATGGACAAATAATTGGTATTTGGTTTTTATTGTTAGGTCAGATAAAATGTTGTTATTGTAGCTTCTTCCCCTTGAAAATAACTGAAAGCACCATCAGATCTGACCAGTTTTTTAAAAGATTGTTGTTTTTGTTCTTTTATAAACTTGACCTCCAAGAATTTATACAAGTGAGGATACAGGAGAACTTAAATCAACTCGATGCCTTATACAGTCTGAACCATCTTACTCAATCCTGAACACACCTCAGATCTACATTTAAACCATGCTAAAGGATCTGAGTTAAGGTCACATTTTCACCACAATGCACAGAAAAGACTTTGCTTCGACAAAAGTTTGTCCTACTCTAAGTAGTTTTGGAATGGTTGAGACAGAATAATGCAGGAATGACTCCAAAAATGCAGAAGTGAGCATTTTAGCACTTCCAGTTCCCATGTCCCAGTAGCTGTGGGATTTTCTGATACATGCTTGAAATACGGTCTGTGATAAACCCATAAATATGAGATTTAAATGTCTCATTTTGCACATACATGCATCCAGTATTGCCCTGTTTTTTAATTTTACACATTATTGTGTTTTTAAAAGGATGGTTGCTAATGAACTGCTAACAAGAACCACAAAATGGCTTGGAACTCGAACGCAACCATTTCTGATCATTCTTTATTAAACAGTAATTCATAAACTGTACCACAGCCATGGGCAACAACTTGATCAGGTCATTCATAAACAAGAGATTGTAACTTGACACACACGGAGCTGCTTCTGGTTCATCAGTCATCCAAGAACATAGTGAATAATCCTGTAGGCTTTTAGTTGAGGGAAGCAGCATGATGCTAACATAACGCCTGTCATTCCTGCACCATGAGAAGAGGGCTCTCAGGGAGCCAATGCAAAGGTTAATTCAGCTTTTAAAGCTCTTTCTGAGTTTCTGATCATCTTCCTTTTTGTCAGCCAGGACTAACCTCCTTCCTGTCTGTCCTATTCTTAGACACTCCTGGAGCTCCTTACAAACTGGAGCCTTCAGACATTGCCAAAGACTCCCTGACTCTGTCCTGGTACGAGCCCGATGAGGACGGAGGAAGCCCCATCACCGGGTACTGGGTGGAAAGATACGAACCAGACCACGACAAGTGGATGAGATGCAACAAGCTGCCCATCAAGGACACCAACTTCAGGTTAATGCCACACCTTTGCCGTCTGATGTAAGCTGGTGAGTTTGATGTTTTTATGCTAATGTGGCGTGATCTCCTCCACAGAGTCAAAGGACTTCCCACCAGGAAGAAGTACAAGTTCAGAGTCCTGGCCGAGAATCTGGCTGGAACCGGAAAACCAAGCAAGGAGACCGACCCGATCCTCGTCAAGGATCCTATCGGTACAAAAACACTCCCTTCAGCTTCACCTAAGAATCTTTAATCCTCCAGGAGAACCTCAAATATTATGCTCTGACTCTCTCAGATCCTCCATGGCCTCCTGGAAAACCCACAGTGAAGGACGTGGCCAAGACTTCCTGTTTCCTGATGTGGACCAAACCAGAGCACGACGGCGGAGCGAAGATCGACGGTTACATCATTGAGATGCTGAAGAGCGGGACCACGGACTGGATCCACGTGGCTGAGAACATCAGCATCTTGGAGCACTTCCTGAAGGGTCTGATGGAGAAGCAGGAGTATTCCTTCAGAGTGAGGGCGGTCAACGTGGCTGGGGAGAGTGAACCCAGCGAGCCGAGCGACCCCGTGCTCTGCAAGGAGAGACTCAGTAAGACCAGCTCTACCAAAACAGACACAGGGCTTCAGCATGTGCTCTTAAATTTAAATGTAGGAGCCAGCTTAAAAAAATCTCCAACTTTCCCTCCTCAGATCCTCCTTCTGCGCCTCGCTGGTTGGATGTGGTCAACATCAGCAGGAACAGCGCCGATCTGAAATGGACGGCCCCCGAGCGCGATGGAGGCTCCAAGATCACAAACTACGTGGTGGAGAAGCGTGACGTCAGGCGTAAAGGCTGGCAGGCCGTGGACACCACCGTGAAGGAGCTGAAATACACCGTAACGCCTCTCAACGAGGGATCCCTCTACGTGTTCCGCGTCGCTGCTGAGAACGCCGTGGGGGTCGGACCGTTCTGCGAGCTGCAAGACTCAGTGCTGGCTAAGGACACTTTCAGTAAGTTACACTAAAAATTACTGAAAATAGGTCAGGCCAATGAATTAAAGTTTCAATTATTCAATACTAATAAAACTGAAACTGTTTGTTACAGCTACTCCTGGACCGCCATACGCGCTTGAAGTCTTTGCCATTACAAAGAGATACGTGGACCTGCTGTGGGAGGCCCCTCAGAACGACGGCGGCAGACCAATCCTTAAGTAAGTCCAATCAGAATAGCAGAATAAGATATCTTGTGCTTGTCACTCCATTTAGTCAAAGGGTGTCATCGTCGTCATTGTTTATTGATTACGCCTCAGGTCTCTGCTAGTTTTAAGTCCTTGTAGCAGTTTGTTACGACGTGTTATCTGTAGTAGCATTATTATGGCATTACTGCAGTGAGACGAAGAGTTAACTGTGCCTGACTCCGCCCCCTTCAGGTACTCCATCGAGAAGAAGGAGAAGCTGGGAACTCGCTGGGTGAAGTGTGGAAAGACTTCGGGTCCAGACTGCAAGTACAGAGTCACAGACGTCATCGAGGGAACCGAGGTCCAGTTCCAGGTCAGCGCTGAGAATGAGGCCGGCGTTGGACACCCCAGTGAACCCACTGAGATTCTGACCATCGAAGACCCCACCGGTCCGTCCTGTCATCATTGAGAGCGTTATAGTCTCATAGGAAATGTCTTAAACAGTCTAGATTAATCAGTCTCTATCCCTCAGGTGTCCCATCGCCACCCATCGAGCTTCACGTCACCGGAGCAAGCCGGGACTTCCTGTCCATCACCTGGAAACCTCCTCAGAGGGACGGCGGTTGTCCAATCACTGGTTACCACGTCGAGATGTGTGAGGCTGGCACAGAGAAGTGGATGAGGGTGAACTCTCGCCCTGTGAAGGAGCTGAAATACCGTGTGGAGGAGGGCGTGGTTCCTGAGAAGGAGTACATCCTGAGGGTGAGGGCCATCAACGCTGCTGGAGTCAGTGAGCCATCAGACATCTCTGAGAACGTCTTCGCCAAAGAATCTGACTGTAAGAGCGTCTGCGGCCTTAAAGGCTTACAGATCCAGGTGAAATAACTGATCCAACAGTCAGTGCATTTGCTTCTTTGATTCCAGGTAACCCCACCCTGGAGTTCCAGACTTTGGACCTGGTGGTTGTCGAGACAGAGAAGCTGCACATCCCCGTCCCATTCAGAGCCGTCCCCTCACCCAGAATCACCTGGCACAAGGATGGCAAGGAGCTGAAGGCTGACGAACGCCTGGGCTTCAGGTAGACTTAAAGATGTAGATGTGCAAAGATGATGACTGTCCATCCACAGACCCTTTAGGACAGGGGTGGGCGACATTCACGACCGAGATGGCAAAGCAAATTCATACAAATGATAAACAAAAACAACTCTAATAATTTACCAGAACTGATACATGAGTGTGTGGCTTTTATCAGAGTTCATGTTACAGAATTAGAGATCCAAACTCAGTGGCAAATACTGAAGCTTTATTGAAAAAGCTTTATGCAGAACTAAAGCCGATTTAAACTCATCCAAAAATCATATAATGTTAGCGTCCCAGAATCTGCCATGTGTTTGTTTACTGTTGTCCTGAGCAGCCTTGACTGATGGGAGTATTTTTGTCTTGCAGGAAGGAGTACACGTCCTGTCACCTGGAGGTGGACAGCAGCATCCATGCTGATGCAGGACAGTACAAAGTTACTCTGGAGAACAAACTGGGAGCAGCCAGCGCTACCATCAACGTCAAAGTCATCGGTAATACTGATTATTTACATATATATATTTGTCATATAGATCGACCTGCTGTAGGACTTTCCTCACGTCTCTCTCCGTCCTTCAGGTCTGCCCGGTCCCTGTAAGGAGATTGTGGCCTCTGAGATCACAAAGAGCTCCTGCAAAGTGTCCTGGGATCCCCCAGACTACGATGGAGGAAGTCCCATCGTTCACTACGTCCTTCAGGTCCGACATGGGGACATTTTATCTCTGAGCTGCGATGAAGGTTTGAATCTGAAGGTAACGCTCACCTCTCTTATTCGATCCCACAGCGCCGTGAGGCCGGCAGGAGGACATATGTCAACATGATGTCCGGAGAGAACAAGGTGAGCTGGATCGTCAAAGACCTGATCCCTCACGGAGAGTACTACTTCAGAGTGCAGGCCGTCAACAAGATCGGAGGAGGAGAGTTCATCGAACTCCGCAACCCCGTAATTGCTGAGGACCAGAAACGTACGATAAAACACTTTATGTTTGATATCATGAATCCTGGGGGGCTAATATGATATATTTTTGTAGCCTGAATGAAGGCTGAAGAGGAAGCTTTAAAGGAGTGCTGACATTAGGGATGTAAGGTCTGAAAGATCAGATATTTAGGAGGCTTGATGGGTTATGAAAGATTTGCATGCTGCCTAGTTGCATTATGGGAAATGTAGGAGTTTCCACAAGATTTTCTTCAATGTTGTCTGATATCAAAAGACTTGACTCTTATTTATCATCAATCAATCAATCAATCTGTACAGCTCTAATTCATAACAAGTGTTATCTCTTTACAATAGAGCAGGCTGAAGATAAACTCTTAATTTTATAGATACACATATATGCATATATGCAAATACACACACACATCTATCTATCTATCTATCTATCTATCTATCTATCTATCTATCTAGATAGGTAGATAGATAGATTGATAGATATAAATATAGATATAGATATATACATCCAGAGATGGATCCATCCAGTCAGAGACAAAGGGGCTAAAAATAAGAATTTATGATAGAGACAAACCCATGGACGCCCAGATCATAAATCTGTCTTCATCACAGTTGTCTCTGCTGAATATAGTCAATCATGAAATCTTTGTGGAGAGGAATGATGTTCATTAATATAGATGAATATAGATAATATAGATGAGAGGAATTAATGAGGGGAACTGAGGCTGAAATATGATACATACTGCGGACGTCAACGACATCTGGGTGATTTTAGTATTTCATCAGTTTTTACCCAAAACAAGGAGTCGGCCATATTGATTTTTTTTTTCATTCAGGGGCTCAAGCACTCATCTGACCCTAATAATAACATTCAATCACCATTACTACTTTATTTTTCAGTCTGAACTTTGTCTCAATGTGAAATTTAACCCCTTCCTCTTCAGATTGTCCTGACCCTCCAGTGGATGTTGAGACCCACAACCCAACCTCCAGCACCATCACGCTGACCTGGAAGCCCCCGATGTACGACGGCGGCTCCAAGATCATGGGCTACGTGCTGGAGAAGCAGCAGAAGGGCGAGGACAAGTGGGAGAGGTGCAACGACTTCCTGGTCCCTGTCCTGTCCTACACCGTCAGAGGGCTGACGGAGGGAAAGAACTACACCTTCAGAGTCAAAGCTGAGAACGCCGCAGGACTCAGCGAGCCGTCACGCAACACGCCTTACGTCAAAGCCTCAGACGCTGTTGGTAAGGACAATGTCTGCATTTAGTAACCCCGAAGTGATCACAGGAAAAATGAGCTGCAGATGGTTCTGATCAATCAGAAGATGGTTTATAATTGCAGACATCATACTACTGCAGCAATAGAAAGATCAGACGTTTCCTTACAACACCAAACTCATACTTATTGGCCTAAAAGAGTCCAGTCCACCCCATGGCCATCATGGCACCTTGTGGCTCTGATTTCATGTTCAGGCCTTTATTGCTCGAATGTCTGTAAGATTTGAGTGACCCTGTTTTCCTGAAAAGAGGCCACCTCCCAGACCACCTTAAGACCTTCTGTCCTCCTTTGTTCTCCCTCAGATCCTCCTAAAGTGTTCCTGAGCGGCAGCCTGGCATCAGGCCTCCAGGTGAAGCGAGGCTGCGAGATCTGTTTGGACGCCAACATCTCTGGTGCCCCCTACCCTACCATCACCTGGTACTGGAACAACCAGGTGATCAGCCCTGAGCCGCTCCGCAAGAGGCCCGACAAACCCCTGAAGAAGAAGAAGGAGGAGAAGAAGCCTGAGGAGGAGAAGAAGCCCGAGGAGGGAGCTGCAGAGAAGAAGCCCGAGGAGGAGAAGAAGGAGGGCGAGGTAAAGGAGGGCGAGGAGAAGAAGGCAGAGGAGGAGAAGAAGAAGGAGGAGGAAGAGCCCGAGGTGGAGGAGAGCGACTACCCGACCATCAACGAGCGTCTGACGATCAACAACAGCCGCAGAGGCATGTCCTCTGTCATCATCAAGGACTCGTACCGTGCCGACCACGGCATCTACATGGTGAAGGTGGAGAATGACCACGGCAAAGCCTCTGTTTCCTGTGAGGTCAACGTGCTCGGTGAGAACCTGCTTTGGTTAAACTGTCTGTTCAGTGCCTGAGATTATTCTAGAGAGAATAAAATGACTAGAGACCCAGACACTAAACATCGGGCCATTTCTGTCTTTTAATGACTGAAATTTTTAAGAATCTGTAACATGAAACATGAAGTTGTTCTTTTTCATGGATTTTTATCAGCTGCTCCTTCTTTAATCACCAATCCTGTTTAGTTAGTCAGGTTTTTCTAATTCAGGATCTCCTTTAGGAGCCCTAATGTTTGTTCCATTTGTCATTTCTAAATGGGTGTTTGCTCCTCCCTCCACAGACACTCCTGGGCCTCCTGTGAACTTCAGGTTTGAGGAGGTGAGGAAGAACTCTGTGATCTGTAAGTGGGATCCTCCTCTGGATGACGGCGGCAGCGAGATCCTGAACTACAACTTGGAGAAGAAAGATAACTCCAAGCTGGAGTTTGGCTGGAGCAGCGTCACCTCCACGCTGAGAGGATGTCGCTACCTGGTGCCCAAACTCATCGAGAAGAAGGAGTACATCTTCAGGGTTCAGGCTGAGAACAAATTTGGAGCTGGACAGCATTGCGTGTCCAAGCCGCTCATCGCCAAGAACCCATTCGGTATGACTTTGTTCTTTTTTACACATTTTATTTACTGATTTTAGCATAAATTAAAATTCAGTGTAGGGGAGTCATGTTAAGTCAAACTACATATTTCTGCACTAAAGAGAACTTGTAAGCTTCCAATTTTGGGTCATTTTTAATTTCTTACTGATCAAAAGTTAAAGAATAATTCCTGCATAAATGCCACAGAGCACCAGCAAACTCCAAACTTTATCATAATTGTTGTGCGGGTTAAACAGGGCTCATTATATTTCCATTGTGGCAGCTTAATGAGAAATTATAACTGATAATTCATTGTTTGGTTTTTCTAAAGCTTTGGTGCTTTTTAGTTTAGAATTTAAAACATTGAAATATTTAAGATCAACTTTAGCATAATAAAACCATTTTTAGAAATGGGTAAGATTAGGCAAACAAAACTTGATAAAAACAGGTAAAAATGTTTTTTTTTTACCTGTTATTGCCAGGTATACTTATTGCCATGGTCAACCTACTGTTCCTCCATGTCTGCTACAATGGTATTTGTGTTCATTTTACAGGTTATTTGGTCTTACGTTGGTATAATAAAGAAAAAAAAATGCTGTAATTAAAATGCTTCTTTTGTGAGCTTATCGTATTCTTTAGCTCTCTTTATTAATTCAGCTTGCCTCATAGCTGTTTTTATGTATCATTTTTACATGCAAATTAAAAACAACAACTTAAACTTCTATCATGCTGAAAATACTGCAACAGAACAGTAAGAAAAAGACATTAAACAAGGAAAATGTGAAAATAATCATTACAATCCAACTGTAATTTTGTTAAATATGTAAAAATAAATACTGAATTTCACCCCTTTGTCTTCAACAGACCCTCCTGAGGCTCCAGATAAACCAGAGATTGATGACATCACGGCCCACAGCATGCTGGTCACCTGGAAGGAACCCAACGACAACGGCAACCCCATCATTGGATACTGGGTGGAGCGCCGTGAGATCAACAGCTCGCACTGGGCTCGAGTCAACAGGTCTAAAACAACAACAAATAAACCTTTATCATATATGAAGCACTTCTTAAAAGGTTCTTGATGATGTTTATGAACTCTTTTTTAAATGTTCTTGTCCTTTGGATCTTCAGGAACATCATCACAGACACTGAGGTGAACGTTGAGGGTCTTCTGGAGGGTCTGACTTACATCTTCAGGGTCGCGGCTGAGAACCAGGCCGGCCCCGGAAAGTTCAGCATCCCATCAGAACCCAAGACGGCCCAGGCTCCCATCTGTACGTAAACTTTTCAAAAACCTGCTAGTTAGGCTTAATAAATATTTATATTTCTGTCAAATAAGAGAGTAATTACTAACGCCACCAAGGTGTTTGATTGTTTGACGTTAGCAACTGCCTGCTGCTGGTGAATGTCATCTGTGGCATGAAGTCAGTTCTACATCTTGTGTTGATTTGTGACCTTGCAGTGCCTCCTGGACCTCCTATCGCCAGAGTTGCATCAACGACTGATCACTCCATTGATGTGGAGTGGGACCCCCCTGTGGACAACGGAGGAGGAGAGATCCTGGGATACCATGTAGACAAGGTTAGATCAGCCAGTCACTCTTTATACCTTTAAAACTTCTGCTAGCATGGTTTTTTAAGACATAAATCAATTTAATGTATATTTGATATTAAAATCAGACTTTATACTCATGTTTGTTTCTCTGTTTGTGTTTACAGGCCATGGCCGGTACCAAGGACTGGTCCAGATCTACTGAGCGTCCATGGAAGAACCGAGCCTTCACCGTCTTTGGAGTCCGTGAGGGAGCCAAGTACCTGGTCAGAGTCATCGCCTGCAACGCTGCTGGAGAGGGAACGCCAGGATTCACCGAGGCTGTGTTTGTCAGAAACCCTGCAGGTCAGAGCCAAAATGAACATCTTCTGAATTTAAACTCATTAATCATGAAACAGGTTCATGTTTATTTTGTTTTGTACCCTTGGATATGCTGAGAGGAAATCTGAAACTTCATGCTTCATTTTGACAAATAAAAATTAGACCTCCAGATCAAACGTCTTTGGATTGAGTGCTGACAGAGATGACATACCTGCTTTCTTGTCTCTCTTCGTCCCACAGAGATACCCGTGATTGAACTGGACCTCGCTGTAAAGAACGGTGTAATCATCAGAGCCGGAGAGGTCCTCCGTGTACCCGCTACAGTCACAGGTAAACCCTACCCATCCATCACCTGGACCAAGGATGATGGAAAACCCAACAAAGACACCGTGGAGATCCTCACCGAGGGCAATGACAGCATTGTTCAAATCAAGAATGTTCAGAGGAAAGACTGCGGCAAATACCAGATCTCCGCCTGCAACCCCAGCGGCACCAAGTCTGCATGGACCCGCGTGGAGGTTATGGGTGAGTTGAAGAAGAAATTTTACTTAAAGAAATTCAGTTTGAAATGCTAAAAACATGGAGAACTGATGTTTTTTGTCTTTAGATGTCCCTGGACCCGTCACCGACCTGAAGCCTGTGGTCGTCACTCGTAAGATGATCTTCTTGAACTGGGATGACCCCGAGGACGATGGAGGCAGTGATCTGACCGGCTTCATCGTGGAGCGCAGAGACGCCAAGATGCACACGTGGAGGCAGCCCGTAGAAACCGCCTCCTCCAAGTGTGAGTGCGTGGGCATCATGGAGGGACAGGAGTACATGTTCCGCGTCATTGCCAAGAACAAGTACGGCATGGGCCCGCCTGTCGAGCTGGGTCCCATCAAGGCTGTGGACCCACAAGGTGAGCCGAGAGAATGGACCTCAAGATTAGTCTTCATCAGTCTTGTTTAATAATGGACCCAAACATAACCCTTGTTGTTGCTTCTTCAGGACCACCTTCATACCCTGAGAAGTTCCACTACACCGAGCGCACAAAGAACTCCATCACCCTGACCTGGAGGCCTCCTCGTAACGACGGTGGCAGCCCTGTCATTGGCTACTTCGTTGAGAAGAAGAGACAAGACCAGCAGGCCTTCGAGCCCTGCAACACAGAGATCTGCCCCAACATGATCATGACCGTGGAGGGCCTGGAGGAGGCCTGGATGTACGAGTTCAGGATCAAGTGTGCCAACCTCATCGGAGAGAGCGAGCCCTCCATCCCACTGACCGTGGTCATTCAGGACGATGAAGGTGAGTACAAACGTTTCTACAACTGCCAGGAGATAAATCAGTATTGTCTTCTTCTTGTGGTCCTGATTTCTCTCCCCTTTCCTCTCAGTGGCCCCTGAGGTCCACATGCTGAAGCACTTCAAGGCGGACCTCATCACCGTGAAGAAAGGCGAGGCTGTTGACATCCCCGCCGACATCCTGGGTCTCCCCATCCCCAAGATCGAGTGGACCAAGGATGACGTGGTGATCGAAAAATCCACCGATGCTCTGCTGATCGAAACAGAGGTGACGGGCAGATTGAACGCCAAGACCAAGCTGTCCATCCCCGCCGTCAACAGGAGGGACCGCGGCAGCTACACCGTGTCTGCCTCCAACAACATGGGCTCAGCCAAGCACACCGTGACCATCATGGTGCTGGGTGAGTAAAATTAAACCCTCATTAAGCATGCAGCAACTAAACACTGAATTCCCAGAAGAATAGAGTTCTGGTTGTTTTATTTAGCAGGACAGGGACATACATAGGACATACAGGTTTTGCTAACAGTGTTTCTCCCCCCGTTGAAGACCGCCCGACTCCACCCAGGAATATAGCGGTGTCCAACATCAAGGCGGAGTCCTGCCACCTGCACTGGGATGCACCGCTGGATAACGGTGGCAGCGAGCTGACAAACTACATTGTGGAGAAGAAGGAGGTGATGAAAGAGGAGCCTGAGCTGGAGGAGGGACAGGAAGCCCCTGCCGAGCCTCAGTGGGTGGAGGTCA
This sequence comes from Cetoscarus ocellatus, assembly GCA_037902135.1. Classification (NCBI taxonomy): domain Eukaryota; kingdom Metazoa; phylum Chordata; class Actinopteri; order Labriformes; family Labridae; genus Cetoscarus; species Cetoscarus ocellatus. The sequence continues at coordinate 958,774 of JBAMNC010000698.1, read as the reverse complement.
CCAACAGCATCGTCGAGAGGAAATTTGGGGTATGTTCTGAGGGGAAATGATCAGAGCAGTCATAATGGTAACAGTAATTTACCTCAATGCCGTTATCTGCCCTTAAACCTACTCCATGGTGCTGCAGGAAAACCCTCGCTGCCCGTTTAACTTAGTATCATGTTTGTGATGAACAGATCCTTCAACTTTGACCCTTTACTCTGCAGGTGTGGGAGCTGGAGACCAACAAGACCTACCTGTTCAGAGTGAGAGCACAGAACCGTTACGGTATATCCGACCCCTGTGCCACCGAGGAGGTCCAGATCATCGATCCATTCGGCCTGCCCGGACCACCAGAGAAACCAACCATCGCAGAGTACTGCAAGACCTCCATGACCCTGACCTGGGAGCCCCCCAGAGAGACCGGTGGCTCCATGATCATCGGATACTGGCTGGAGAAGAGGGAGAAGGGAACCTCCTACTGGGCCAAAGTCAACAAGATGCCCGTCACCAAGAGGGGCATGAAAGGATGGGAGTACCAGGTGGGCAGTCCAAGATCTTTACTGTGGGTCATCGGTATGCTAATGAGTCGTTCACATTAGCTGATCACCACTCGGGGGGGCAAATGTGCTGTGTTTTCTTAAAATCTGTTTTATTCCAACATTCAATTATTCATTAACACAATAATTGGTCTCTTCCAGGTGACTCGCTTGTTTGAAGGAACAGAGTACGAGTTCAGAGTTGCTGCCTACAACTCTGCAGGAACCGGACCCTTCAGCAGCCCATCAGACTCCGCCTTCGCCGTTGATCCACTCAGTGAGTAAAACATTAAACACTTAAGTAACAACACATTTGTGTCAAACAGACTCCTCCATTTACTCCCTGGTTTGGTAGATCAGTGGTTCTTAGCTGGTCTGTCACCTACAATCACCTTCTTGATCAGAAACTAAGACCCCCAATACCAACATATTTTAAGCCTTTTAAATTTGATTAATGAAAAATGTTGCAGTTTGACTTTTGATGGAAAAAAATGTCAGAAGTATCAGATTTATTAAAACTTAACTTTAGAAACATGACCATCTTTTTACAGTCAAATTTGGCCCCAGGACTGCAGTCAAGGTTCTCTGAGAGTTTGGTCATCGTTGTTCATTATTTTCTGTTTTGGTAAAAATGGAAGTTGGTCATAGTTTTTTTTTATTTTGTTAAATTGGTGTTTGGCCCACAGTTGGCATTTGCTGTTTTGGTTCAGTTACGTTTATGAATCCTGGGGAAATATTTCCATGCATTATGGCGTTAAAACTGTGCTTTTTCCCTGGGACTATGGTCATTTTGTTTTTTTGGACAAATTTGTGTCAAGACCAGGGTCTTTGACTTAATTGACATTAGGCATCAGGGCTACTGGTGATGTTAAGCTTCGCAGGAAAGAAAGAAATGTAAAAAAAAAATATTAAAACTGAGGACATTTTTATTGAGATTATCTGCAAATAAAATAATATGACTGAACAAAGAGACAGGGAAAACATGTTTACAGAGCACATCACTGCAAAGGCCCTGATGTTGTAATTTTTTTTTAAATATTGTTTTAGGAAAACAGCTTTTTTATTCAAAGAAAATGAGATTGGTAAGTCACGATTTTTAGATAATTTTCAAAATGCCCATATTTCTCGGGGCTAATGGGTAAACAAACTAAATTAAAAACAAAGAATTTTAGCTACTCTAACTCTTCAAAAACCACCCCAGGTCCTGACCTTCTTGTTGAGGACCATTTTTGTTAATTTGGTTTTACCTGCTCAGGTTCTCTAACAAACTGCCTCCTCTCCTCCCCAGCCCCTCCCAGTATGCCCGCCGCTCCCGTGGTTGCCGACAAGACAAAGTACAATGTGACGCTTGCCTGGAAGCCCCCAGAGAGGGACGGAGGAAGCCCTGTCAAAGGCTACATCATCCAGATCCAGGACGAGGGCTCATCTGAGTGGGTGAGGGTGAACGACCCCGAGTCGCTCCATCCCACCACTGAGTTCACTGTGCCCAGCCTCCGGGCTCTCAAACGCTACCGCTTCAGGATCATCGCCGTCAATGACATTGGCGAGTCAGACCCCAGCCCCCGCACCAGCGAGGTCCTGATCGAGGACGTCCAGCGTACGTGATGACCAGACTTCCATATCACTGAAAAGTCATTTCACGTGTGTGTTCGCCTCATCGATGTTTCCTCCTCCACAGTTCCTCCAGCCATCTCCATCGACATGATCGTGGATGATCTGCTGTACGTTCGCGCTGGAGATCCATTCAAGATACCCGCCTCAATCAAGGGCCGCCCCGCCCCCAAGGTCACGTGGGAGTTCGATGGCAAAGCCAAGTCGCACAAGAAGAACAAGCTGCACACACTGCCAGTGGATTCTGAGGTGAGATTAGTCACAGGAACCCAGTCAGGGGCAGAAGGTCCTAAAAGGTCAAAAGTAGTCTGAGAATAGATTTACAACTCGCTCCCGAGGCAGGGAGTGAGTCTTTGCCTCAAGTGAAGGAGTCCAAGTACCTCAGAGTCTTGTTCATGAGTGAGGGTGAAATGGACCCAGAGATGAAGAAGGTTCAGCTTCTGCTGTGTTGATCCAGTCCATCAGGGTGAAGAGTGAGCCGAGCCAGAAGCCAAAGCTTCAGTTTACTGCTCCATCTTTGACCCTCGCCTGAGGTCATGAGCTCTGGGCAAGGACCAAAGAGTAAGATCATGGATTTAAGAGGTTGAAGTGTCTGGGTCTGCCATTAAGACGAGGTGAGGAGATCAGAGGGATCTCAAGGTAGAGCCACTGCTCCTTCACATCGAAAAAGGACAATTTAGTAGGTCAGGCCTCTTGTTAGGATGCCTTCTGGTTGCCTCCCTGTTGAGGTCCTCAGGCATGTCCAGTTAGGAGGAGGCCCAGAGGAGGGATGATATATCCTGTCTGGCCTGGACAAGGATGATGGATTGACAGATGAATGAATGTTGCTTTTATTCTTTGTGTATTCAGGTTGAGTCCACTGATACCACGTCCATCGTGACTGTCCCGGTCTCTTTGAGGACCCACTCAGGTCGTTACACCATCACCGCTAAGAACAAGTCTGGCCAGAAACACGTGAACGTCAGAGTCAACGTCCTCGGTAAGTCAGGATTTAGATTTTCCCAGAACAAGACAAAGTGGCACTGACTCCTTGCTCAGGTATTTTTGGCCTGATATTAGTTTGAAAAGTTCTTACTGTTTTTTCTTCTCACTTGTAGACGTCCCAGGACCTCCCAAGGAGCTGAGGGTCACCGACATCACACGTGCGACCATGAGAATCATCTGGAAACTCCCCGACAATGATGGTGGAGAAAGAATCAAGAGCTACTTTATTGAGAAGAAATGCATCACTGACAAAGCCTGGACCACGGTGAGAATGACTCTGGGACTCTTTTAATACTTTTCTCTTTTATCAAAAAAACACTTACATGCTGATGTCTGACATCCTTTTCTTCAGCACAGCTTTGACTGTACTGCATGATAACTACACGATAACTACAATGAGTCTTCATTTTTATGTTATCATGTGCCATGATGTCATGCCGGTGTGATTGAAAACTGATGGATTAAAATAATCATTTGGAGTGAACAGATAATCTGCTGACCGACTTTGCTGATCTGATGGTTGATATTTTTCATCTTAAGGTGAACGCAGCCTGTGCCAGTCAGGCCTACGTCGTCCCCGGCCTGCTGGAGGGTCAGGATTACCTCTTCAGGGTCCGTGCTGAGAACAGACTCGGATTCGGGCCTTTCACCATCACCACCGACCCTGTTCGGGCCAGAGACCCCATCTGTGAGGACACACACTGATCCAGTCTTTGTCAGGTAAACCATCTGGACATGTTCTCACATTTATTTTCTTTCTCCTTCTCTTCCAGACCCCCCTGACCCCCCGACCAAGGTGAGGGTGAACCTGGTGACCAAGAACACCGTCACCCTGACCTGGGAGGCTCCCAAGAACAACGGCGGTGCTCCGGTGAAACACTACATCATTGAACGTTTGAGCTGGGACACCAGCGGTAAAGAGAAGGAGACGTGGAAGCAGTGCAACAAGAGAGACGTGGAGGAGCTCACCTTCGTGGTTGAGGACCTGAAAGAGGTTTGTGTCTGTTCTTTGAACAGGGTTCTCACGAGTCAAGAAAAGTCCTTAAAAGTACAAAAATACATTTTTAGATTTAAGGTCACTGAAAGTGTTAAACAGTCTTATTTTAACCTGTGAGGGGTCTTAGAGTTTAAATAACATTTTAACAAAGGTTGCTTGATCTAAAATGCTCTGTCTAGTTCATGTGAAGTCATGTTCAGACCAAAGATCCAGAAAGAAAGGAGTTGGAGCTTGTGACTGCAGCATTTTAAAAGCCTTCAGTTCACACAGCTGCAACTTTGAAAGACGATAATCAGCTCAGTGTTATTGCTTTACACTCAATGGCTGAAAATCTGCCCAAACACGAGAGGATCCAGACTTTGGAGATACCAGTGTCTTTGAACCAAATACCCTGGGACTTTGAGGCTGGAGAATTCTTGGCCTATTTTGGCCAGGACACATTTTTAATCTCAATGAGTTTCTTTTCCTGGTTAAATAAAGGTTAAATGAATAAAAAATAAATACATTTAGTCAAATTCTTCTGGTTCTTCCTAGTGCATTTTTTTCATTTACAGATCGGGCTGTAGTTAACTGAGGAAACAGAGGATAACACCATGAACCGTGAAACATACTCTGTTGAACGATGGGCTCTCAAATGTTGTAGCCAGTCTTGTGTGCCCTGAGGATTTTTACAGCCCTTTTCATTGTTGCCTTAAAAAAGCTGATAAGTCATCGTGTGTTCAGTTTCTCTGTCACTCCAACTATAAACTGTCTCTCTGGGTGATCTACAGGGAGGAGAATATGAGTTCAGAGTAAAAGCTGTGAATGCAGCTGGACCCAGCCGACCCTCCGCAACCGCCGGACCATTGGTCATCAAGGATCAGACATGTGAGTGACAGCTGCTCCCACCGAGTGCCTCATCAATGTCCCGTAAATCTGAGACCGTAAAAGAAAATGAAACTGAGAGGATCGATAATCTGTTCCTGCATCAGTCTCACATGGGCACACTTTTTTTTTTTTAACAATATTTTTTTTATTAAAGTTTCAGATACATATCAAACTTTGTATCAAATGTACAAACATTTTCATTTATGTCCCCTCAAACAATTGCTCATTCACACATACACTAAAAATAAAAGAATAAATAATGAAAATACACATTAAAAAAAAAAAAAAAAAAAAAAAAAAGGTAATAAAGAGAAAAGCTAAATAAATAAAAAGGCAGGATCATTTCATAATGTTATTCAGTCAGTGTTATCCATTTCATTAGTCAAGAATGACATGAATGAATCCCAAATACCGGCAAACTCCTCTGTTTTACCTTTAACAATGTATGTCAATCTTTCAAGTCCAAGACAAGTCATCAACTCCTTCTTCCATATTGCCAGTGAAGGTGGTTCGACATTTTTCCAATATAGTGCAATCACTCTTTTTGCATGGAGAAGTCCAAAGTCAATAATTTCAGATTGCTTCTTTGTTCTGATGAGGTTCTTCGGATATAATCCAAGTATGCAAATTGTTGAGGTCAAAGGAATGTTAAACCCAACCATCTGTGATAAACTTTTAACTACATTTCTCCAAAAAATCAAAATCTTAGAGCATTCCCATAGGCAGTGAATCAAAGTTCCCTTTTCAGTCAGACATTTAACACAAACATCAGGGATGTTAGGAGAAATGATGAAGTTTAGCAGGGGTTATATAAACTCTCATTAACCACTTATACTGAATCAGTTTTAATCTTGTGTTAATTGAATTATTTTGCGCTTTTAAACATGCTCTTCCCCAATCTTCTTCACTGATATTTTCTTGTGTATCTATTATCCAAGCATTTAATTTATCTGCTGCTGATTCAGTTGAATATTCGGCTATAAGGTTATAAAATCTAGATATATGTTTTTTACCACTCAAATTATTAATCACAGTTTCCTCAATAATTGATAGTGGGGGAGTGGACATGAAAGTATTATGTTTTGATGCTATAAAACTTCTTAATTGCAAATATTTAAAAAAATGTTTCCGAGGGATTCCATGTTTATGATAGAGTTGATCAAAACTAAGAAGGGTACCTTCAGAATAAAGGTCTACATGGGCACACTTAATGAACCATGTCTTCCCTCAGGCGCCCCCACCATCGAGCTGCGCGAGGCCATGGAGGGCGAGGAAGGCTGTGATGTCAGCATTGTGGCGAAGGTGAGCGGCTGTCCGTTCCCCACGCTCACCTGGCAGAAGGCTAGCATCGCCAAGCCCGAGGAGAAGGCCGCCGTCCAGTACGACCAGCACATGAACAAACTGGTGACCCACGACAAATGCACGCTGCTGATCCAGCAGGCAAGCAGGCTCGACAGCGCCATCTACAGCCTGACTGCCACCAACAGCCTTGGAACTGTTACGAAGGACATCAAGCTCGCTGTGCTCGGTAAGAAACACACAAACCTACTCTTAACATGGAGTTGAATTAAGCTTTATGAAGGGAATTTACCTTTCCTCTACCCACTTGCAGGACCTCCTGGCCCGCCCGTCGGACCCGTCAAGCTCACCGAGGTGTTCGCCGACAGGATCGGTCTGGCCTGGGGTCCACCCAAAGACGATGGAGGATCCAAGATCACTAACTACGTGGTAGAGAAGCGTGAGGACAACAGGAAGTCCTGGGTCCACGTCTCCAATGACCCCAAGGAGTGCGCCTACGTGGTGACTCGTCTGACCGAGAACCATGAGTACGAGTTCAGAGTCATGGCTCAGAACAAGTTCGGCGTTGGACCTGGAATTGTCAGCGAGCCAGAGAAGGCCAGAAACCTCTTCAGTAAGTTCACAGCTGATCGATTGTGACAAATAATAAAGATTTTCTTAAACCCCAAAGGGGATCATTCAGTCGATGTTTTAGTCATAGCCAGCACACACATTCAAACAAGAAAACAAAAACCTGGGTGCGCTGAGGCATTGGCCGCCAACCTTGTATTCCCCCCCCCCCCCCCCCCCCATTGTACCTAACAAAAATTGACTCCCTCATGGGACCCATGAAAAAAAAATTGAAGAAAGTCATCATTTTCTGAATATATTACTTTTTTGGGGGATTTTTCCACTGAAAGGTTTGTTTTGTTTCCTATTTATTGCCTAATCTGTCTCTGCCAACAGCATATCCTTAATTTCATGCCAGTGTAACTTTAAATTATAAACTTTTAATTCTTGGCTTTAATGATAAAGACAAAATTAAAGTAATATACATTGAGGAGTTTCATTAAACTCTCCAACCAGCTGTGACTCATTTTCCACAATTTGTCCCATAATTCTTGAACAGCTCAGTCCAGTCCAGCATGTTCCTCAAAGAAGCGTCTTCTTGGTTTTGTTGCTGTGTAACAGTGCTGTTAGTAAATTGCTCTAATTTGGTGGATTTTTGTGAAAATACCCAAAAATCAAACATCTTTACAAAATCCATGTCATGAAGCTGTTGTACTGATTAATAACATAACTCGTCATGAGCGGTGGAGTCATGGCATATTGTTGATCCTGATGACCGCCTGTCCTCCTGCAGCTGTCCCCGGTCAGTGTGAGAAACCAACTGTCACTGAAGTTTGTCTGGAGTCTATGACGGTCAACTGGGAAGAGCCGAAGTATGACGGCGGCTCCTCCATCACCGGCTACATCCTGGAGAAGAAGGAGACCAACGCCAAGCGCTGGGTCCGCGTCACCAAGAACCCCATCCGGGCTCTGCCAATCGGCAACAACTGGGACGTCACCGGGCTGCTGGAGGGCGCCACTTACCACTTCAGGGTCAGCGCTGTGAACGCCGCTGGTGCCGGCCTTCCCAGCCCGCCAACTGACCCTGTGGTCTGCAGAGACCCTATCAGTAAGAGACGAAGTTCACTCAAAGTATTTTTAATCTGATATTTCAGATTTTAGTTTGGATGATGTTTAATAAATGTTTGGTGTGATTGTGCAGAGCCTCCAGGCCCGCCCACTCCAAAGGTCATCGACTGGACCAAGTCAACGGTGGAGCTCGAGTGGATCCCTCCTCTGGTGGATGGAGGGTCCAAGGTGACTGGCTACGTTGTGGAGTTTAAGGAGGTAAACAAGGAAGAGGAGGAAAAGAAGGCTCAGAGGAAGCTGCTGATGGGAGATGCAGAGGAGGAGGAGAAGGAGCCCGAGGCTGAGGAGACCTGGGAGAAGGTGAGAGAACTTAAATCACAACACCTAAAACCCACCCAGACCTATTTAAGGCATCAGTCATCCCTCTGGGTCCTGAGTTTTAACTAGAGTCCTTCTCTGCTGAAGGTGGATAGACCCTCTTAGCTTTAGTTTAGTTTAGTTTAGTTTAATGAAATATGGCACAACAGACTTCAACTTAGACAGAGATTCACATATTCGGTCTTTTTTATGGGACCGAATCTTTAAGGAGATCAAACTTAGTCTTTATTTCCAGTAAAACTCTCTGATGGTTTCAAGTTTAGACTCCCTCTTAAGGGATTCGTGATAAAGCACAGCCCCTTATACTGATGATTTTACTCTTCTTTTTCTCCAGGCTAAGGACACAGAGATCAGAGGAACCAAGTTTGTCATCCCTGGTTTGAAAGAGGGCGGACTTTACCGCTTTAGAGTCCGTGCTGTGAATGTGGCCGGAATCGGAGAACCAGGACATGTGGCCGAGCTGATTGAAACCAAAGACAGAACCAGTAAGACTCTGATCTGAATCCCACTTAATAAAGTAAAACCTTAATGAGACCTAATTTATTAAATATAAAATCTTGACCTCCTCGTGCAGTTCCTCCTGAGATGGAGCTGGACGCCTCTGTGAAGGAGAAGATCGTCGTCCATGCCGGTGCAACCATCCGCATCATCGCCTACGTCTCTGGTAAACCCGCCCCAACGATTGGCTGGTGCCGTGACGACGCCGAGGTACCCAAAGAGGCCGTGGTGGAGAAGACAGGCATCTCCAACTCTCTGGTCATCAAGAACTGCAGACGCCAACACCAGGGCATCTACACCCTGAGCGCCAAGAACGAGGGAGGAGAGAGGAAGAAGGCGGTCATCGTCGAGGTCCTCGGTGAGCCATCAGCTAAGATCCAACTATAATTAGAAATTCCCTTAAACTGTGAATATGTTTTATTCTACAACAAGTGACTGACCTCTTGTTTGCTCCCTCCAGACGTCCCCGGACCCGTCGGTCTTCCCTTCGCCGGCGAGAACTTAACCAATGACTCCTGCAAGCTGACCTGGTACTCCCCAGAGGACGACGGCGGCTCGGCCATCACCAACTACATCATCGAGAAGAGGGAGTCCGACCGCATGGGCTGGACCTCAGTGTCCTACACGGTGACGAGGAACAACGCCGTGGTGCAGGGACTCCTCGACGGAAAGGGCTACTTCTTCAGGATCGCCGCTGAGAACATTATCGGCATGGGACCATTCATCGAGACCGACAAGATGGTTCTCATCAAGGACCCCATCTGTGAGTCTGACTGGAAACATTCATTTTATTGTGATCATGAGGGGTTGTTGATAGGAAGTTACTCTTAAAATTTCTTTAAATGAGTGGAACAAGAGGACCAAATCACTGTCTGCTAAGAGCTGATGTTTAACTGAGTTTGTAAAGTGCCTTAATTTAAAACATGGAACTGAATTTACTCTGAGAAATAGAGAATAAATGTAAATTAAAATTAAATGATCATCATCCTTCCAAACAAAGTTTAAAAAGCTCTGAGAACATTTTCTGAGAATGTTCCTGTCTGTCCCTCACCCAGCCGTTCCAGAGCGTCCCGAGGACCTGATCATCACCGCTGTCACCAAAGACTCCATCTCCGTTGCCTGGAGACCTCCCAAGTACGATGGCGGCGCCGAGGTGACCGGGTACGTGCTGGAGTCCCGTATGGTCGGACGTGATACTTTCACGCGCGTGGGCGGAGATGACAAGCTGATGGACAGGAAGTTCACCCTGACAGGACTGAAGGACGGTTCGAGTCACGAGTTCAGGGTTTCGGCCGTCAACCAGGTGGGACAGGGCAAAGCGTCCTTTGCCACCAAACCTGTGCAATGCAAGGACGAGCTCGGTGAGTAGACGAACGTGATGGCAAAAGAAGTTATGAGATTAAACTGCAGACATGTGGTCACAGTGACACGGATATTTTCTTAACTATACACGTAAAATAGGAAAGTTAAAAAAAGCTTCACTCATCAAAGAAATTTATCATTTAATTAATTTAAGTCACATCTGCTGGTCTTAAACATAATTATACATTTTAAAATGTATATTCGTAAGTATTTTTTAGCCAAGAGATGTGCAAAAATAATATCTTAAATATACAAAAAGGAAAAAAAGAAGAAAAAAAAGCAAATTGTAATGTCTATAACGTCATATTAAATAGGGTAGTTTATTTTTTTTTGTTATCTTTTATGACCGTAAGATATTCACACTTTATAGAATAAATGCTTAAATAATTTCTTAAAATGAATGAATAATGGCCCAGTTACGCTTTCAATTGTTTTCATTCATAAATCAGGACTACACCAAAGTAATTCAAGTATTTAACAATAAATTCAACAACTATACAATCGGGGCAACAGCAAATCACTTATTTACAGGAGGCATAAATGGCATAAATTAAGATTTTTCACTTTAGAGAAAAAAAAAAATCTGTTTCCATAAAAATTAAAAGTCCCTTTTTACAACTATTCATATTATCTACAATTTCTTGCCAACATATTCTGGTTTTGCCTTAAAATGTAATATCAAAACAATAACTTAGAAGGCTCTGCTGCTTTATTTGACTTTCTTATTAGTGAACTTTCCTTTGGCCACATCACTCAAATATTTCCTTATCCATCATATTATCATAAGTCTTTAAAAGAACCATTAACTAGAGTTTCTCACATATAAGAAAGTTGTTAATGCAAATAAGCTTGATTTTAGCGTTCAAAAGTGTTTTAGAGCTCACATTAAGGATTTAGCTCCCACCAGATAGTTTTAATAAACACAACAACATTTTTAATGCACAGAAAGATGATTTCAATGTGCATAACCTATGTTCAAGTGTGTTTTAGTGCACATCAGATAGTTTGTATTTCACAGGAGAAAGTTTTAAAGGGCTACAGAAAGTATTTAGTGTGCAAAGGAAGTTTCTTTGTGAGCACAAGAAGCTGCAGTTTTTATTGGGAGTACAAAAAATTGATAATAATAATTATACTTATAATTAAAACCCTTTGCACAAGATGTGTATGGTGAGCAGAAAGAGGTTTTTCAAGAGTTCCAGAAAGTTTTGCCACTGGAACAGTTTTTTCTTCCCCTCAGGAACTTCTCTGAATAAAAAAAGAAACCTAAAAATCTTGAACCCTTTTTTAAATGTCCCCTTTCAGAACCACCCACCCTGGACCTGGACTTCAGGGACAAAATGATGGTGAAGGTCGGAGACTCCTGCACCCTGTCAGGACGTTACAGCGGCAAACCTGCACCTGCGATCACCTGGACGAAGAACGATGAGGAGCTGAAGGGCGACGAGGAGCTCAGCCTCCACAGCAGCGCCCGACACCTCAGCCTTTTCATCAGCAAGGCCAAGAGAGAGCACAGTGGGCGCTACTGCGTCACTGTGGAGAACGCCGGCGGGACGCGGACTGGAATCTGCACCATCACCGTCGTCGGTGAGTCGCTGCTACAGACAGAAAACACCCCCCCAACACCAAGATGGTCTGAAATGAAGAGGATTTAAATTAAATGTATAACGAAATGGTCTGAACACCCCAAACAAGGACTCATGAAGACCCTGAAAATGTCCTGAAACTTCTTTGACTGGACTGAGGGTCTCAAACTTACTCTTAAGTTTATAAATATGAGAAACTTTTGAGACCTTTTAGTGAAACATAGTGAAAGATATTAAAGTTTGTTTGACCTGGTGTGCCTAAAATCAGACTGATTTATAAGGAGATGAATGATCTCAAAGACCTCTGTCTTCTCAGCCTTCTGAAGGGCCTAAAGGAGAGAGGGGCTGTTGTTTAAACATTTAACATTAAACAGCTACCTGAACTCAATATCAACATTTTAATAATAAAAATTAAAAGCAAACTTGTTAAGTTCTTAGATTGAATCTACTGAGGTAATTTTCTGTACCTATTGATTTTAGAAGAGTTAAGTAGTCAAAAACCTTTATTCAGACAGAAATATGGGCTGTATTTCACCTTTAGTGCGTGTGAAGAGTCATTTTGAAGCTCTGTTCAGCAGAGCTCATGCCTCATGCTTTCTCCTGCAGACCGTCCTCAGCCTCCAGAGGGCCCTGTTGTCTTCAACGAGGTCTACAGGAACTACATGGTGATCTCCTGGAACCCTCCTCTGGACGATGGCGGCTGCGCTGTCTCCAACTACATCATTGAGAAGAGAGACACCAACAGAGACCTCTGGATGCCTGTCACCGAGTCCTGCACCAGGACGAGCTGCAGGGTGAGCCCAACAGCGAATCAAACCACAGAGAATATGATATAAATATACTCACTGACATCATTTAGTGTGAAAAGGAACTCAGAGCAGCAGGTTACTGGAACCATGAGATTATTATTAACCTTTAACCAGAGAGAAACAACACTTTACTAACACTTTAACTTGTTTTAGCTGACACAGACGCAGAGGGGATCTACACCTGCATCAAATGAAAACGACATTTTGACAGTAACAGTGAATTCAAACTTTTTCTGCCCCTTAAGAGCAACAAACAGCAATGAAACAACCTGCTGACCAAAAACGGCCTTCTTTATTATCTATCCTGCTTATCTTTTTGGGGGTCACGAGGGGCTGGAGCCTATCCCAGCTGACAATAGGTGAAAGGCGGGGTACACCCTGAACCGATCACCAGCCAATCACAGTGCCTCATAGAGAGACAGACAAAAATTCACACACACTGACCAACTGTGAGACATGACCAGCTACTGCACCGCCATGCCACCCTCTTGTTTATATAGAGCTTTTTTTTTTACTTTAGATTTTTTTTTCTCAGGCTCTAAGGCTTTACATTTAGGAGTTTATATAGGCAGAAATTTTCATAACAATAAATGACCACTGAAGCAATTATCTGCAGATACATACATGTGTATATGTATTTTGGATCCCCACATATAACTTTATAGTAATACATATACAAAAGAACGTACATAATCAACATAATTGTGAATTATTTTTGTAGGGTATTTTTTTTACATTATGATTGTAGATCATAAATGTTATCATTTTCTCAGCTTACATATTTTAGGAATAGAATAAATCAGAATTTTGTTTAGATTTCAGCAGGCAATAAACTTTGTCATTCTTACAGTATTTTATTGCGATGATACCATCCACAAAGAGGAGAACAATCAGTTAAAAAATTAAAGACTTAAAAAATACATTTTCAACATAAGAAAAAATACAATTATCTGGCAAATAAACACACAAAAAAAGAAAAAAATACAAAGACGTACTTATCTGTATATATGAAATAAAAAACAAGGGAACAACCCCACAAACCCACACCTTCTCCTTTTGTTAAATCTTTAATTTATTCATAAACATTTACAAAAAAACTGAGGACATATTTTATAAAAAGAAATAAACAACTACAAGAAATACTCAAACATTCCCACAAATGTGCCTTGCACAGGAAAGGTGGCCCTTATAAAATTATTCTTCCTTCTGCTATTTTTCATTAAAGTTTTGATTTTTACTCTTGTATTTAATAACTTTTTGGCCTCTGAATTTAATACCCGTTACAAACAAATGGACATTAACAGCTTTAATTGAAATGAACAACTTTTTCCCCTAAACTGTGGCTGTTACCTTCAGGAAAACCATCCTTCCTGTGGCCTCTTTCCCACATGTTGTTCCTCGCTCTCTCTCCAGGGTTCCTGACTTTATTCACTGTCTTCTCTTAATCAAAAAGACACAAAAGTCCCCAAATATCTAAAAACAACAACATTTAAAACAAGACTGCACTGACACACAACTCTGCTGTTTTTCTGTCCAAGGTTCCAAAATTGATCGAGGGTCGTGAATACATCATCAGGATCATGGCTCAGAACATCTACGGCATCAGTGACGCCCTGCTGTCTGCAGAGACCAAGGCCAGGGACATCTTCAGTGAGTCCTGCCACACACACCAGCATCCAGACCCTCTCAAGAGTCAGACTTGATCTGTTTAACCACCAGAGCTGTGAGTTAAAGATCATTTCTCCCTTGGTGTCTGACCACAGCCTCCCTATTTTTGTGTTTCCATCACAGAGGTCCCTGATGCTCCCAAACAGCCCACAGTGAAGGAGGTCTACCATGACTCCGCCCTCATCAGCTGGGAGCCTCCCGCTGATGGAGGTAAACCAATCACAGGCTACATCGTGGAGAGGAAGGAGACCATGGCCAACAGGTACTCAAACAAACATTAATCCATAAATTCTGTGTATTTTTATGTGTATTTATGATTTTACTCTGAAACTGTGTCAATCACTTCATTCTTTAAAACTGTCTGAATGCTTCAGGTGGGTCCGCTGCAACACTGAGAGAATCTATCCAAAGGTGGAGTACTGGGTGACCGAGCTGCTGCAGGGCTGCGAGTACGAGTTCAGAGTCAGTGCAGAGAACGTGGTGGGAGCTGGAGACCCCAGCCCACCATCCAAGCCTGTCTTTGCCAAAGATCCCATTGGTTAGTGCTGCTCTTAAACAACTGTTGTGTTAATACCCCCTACAGTCCTGTCTCACCTGAATCATTCCTCCTTGTTCTTTGCAACAGTGAAACCCAGCCCACCAATTAACCTCCAGGCCGTGGACTTCTCCAAGGAATCTGTCAGTCTCACCTGGCAGCCACCTGCTGACACAGGCAGAGGAAAGATCTTTGGGTACCTGCTGGAGTTCCAGAAGGCCGGAGAGGAGGAATGGACCAAGGTCAGCTGGTTATGGTGTTAATACGAAATCTAGTTTTTTGAGATCTTAAATGAAATCAGTTGTTGAACTGTCGTTCTGCTGCTGCCTCCAGGTGAACCAGACACCAGACTCCTGCCAGGAGACCAAGTTTAAGGTGATCAACCTGGACGACGGTGCTCTGTATCGCTTCAGAGTCATGGCAGTCAATGCTGCCGGCGAGTCTGACCCAACTGAGCTGAAAGAGCCAATCAGAGTACAGGACAGACTGGGTAAGTCGTCACTTTAGTGACTACATCTTTCCTTTGACTCTAATTCAAGCACCTGTGCTTTAAGTGTACTGTTAAGGAGTAAATTATCAGTTATTGACCTTTAAACATCGGTCATCTCCCCCCTTCAGAGCCCCCAGAGCTGATCCTTGATGCTGCCATGACTCGAGAGGTGAAGGCCATGGCCGGCACTCACATCACTCTGATGGCCACCGTCAAAGGTGCTCCATTTCCCACCATCACCTGGAAGAAGAATGAAGCAGAGGTCCCCACCAGGGCTGACATCGAGACAAACCAGATGGGCACCAAGCTGGAGATGAGGTTCTGTAACCGTGGTGACTGTGGAGACTACACCCTCACTGTGGAGAACCCAGCAGGATCCAAGACCGCCACCTGCACTGTGCTCGTCTTTGGTAAGACCGGATATACGTTGATGTGTTCCCTTTATTTTTATGTAAGGGTCAAAGCTAAACAGTTTGATGTTGTTTCTCATGCTTTCTCCAGACAAACCGGGTCCCATCCAGCACCTGAGGGTGTCTGATGTCAGGAGTGACTCCGCCTATTTGTCCTGGAAGGACCCAGAGGACAACGGTGGTGCTCGCATCACCAACTTTGTGGTGGAGAAGAAAGACACAGCATCCACTCAGTGGGTCCCCGTCTGCTCCACATCAAAGAAACGCAGCATGATGCTGAAGCACCTGATGGAGAACACATCCTACTCCTTCAGAGTGGCTGCTGAGAACCAGTATGGTCGTAGTGAATATGTTGAGACGCCAAAGGCCATCAAGGCCATGAACCCCCTCTGTAAGTAACAGACCTATCATTACTCAATGTCCTTAGGGGTGAAGGATGCTGGGAGTGCTCTAAAGCTAAATTTCTCTTTTTCATATCATTTTAGTCCCTCCTGGTCCTCCCAAAGACCTGCACCATGTGGATGTAGACAAGACTGAAGTGTGGTTGGTTTGGAACTGGCCTGATCGCAATGGAGGAAGTGATATTACAGGCTTCCTGGTAGAGTACCAGGAAGAGGGAGAGAAGGAATGGGACGAGTGGAAGACTGTCAGCATCCCTGAAAGTCATGTGACTGGACTGGAAGAAGGAAAGACCTACCGCTTCAGAGTCAGAGCTGAGAATGCCATTGGCCTCAGCAGACCTGACACCACTGTGCCTATCCTCTGCCAGGAGAAACTGGGTAAGATATAACACAACAGCTAGATATCAGGTTGTTTTGGAGCACATGTAGCTGATGTACATATAAAATATGCCACTTTACCAGTGAGTGTGTACAAGCACAGGCTAACCTACTCTGTCTGCATCTCCACAGTGCCCCCCATCGTTGAGGTGGACGCTAAGCTCATTGAGGGCATCATTGTTAAGGCTGGCACCACCATTAGGCTGCCAGCTATTATGAGGGGAATTCCTGTTCCTACTGCCAAGTGGACCATTGAAGGAGAGGAGATCAAGAGCGAGGGTAACACCAAGATCGACACTGACAACTTCTCCACTGTGCTCAGCATCAATGAGTGCACCAGGAACCACACCGGCACCTACCTGCTCACTGTGTCCAATCCTGCTGGAACCAAAACAGTGGGTTTGAACGTCACTGTCCTTGATGTTCCTGCCGCTCCCATCGGACCTGTCAACATTCTGGAAGTCACTCCAGACTCCATGATGATTGAATGGCGTCCTCCAAAAGACGATGGTGGTAGCCCTGTCACCGGCTACATCATTGAGAAGAGAGAGTCCAACAAGGAGACCTGGGGAGGTGTAAGCTCTGGCAGCCTTGCCACACAGCTTAACATCGTCCGCCTGCAGAAGGGAGTTGAGTATGTGGTTCGCATTCGTGCTGAGAACAAGATGGGCGTTGGTGCTCCTCTGGAGAGCAAGCCCACAGTTGCTGAGCACACGTTCATGCCACCAAGTGCACCTGGAAAGCCAACACCCTCTGATGTTTCAGAAGATGCCGTTACAGTTGGTTGGACCATGCCACTGACTGATGGTGGCAGCCAAATCACTGGTTACCTCATTGAGCGCAGACATAAGGGAGGAAAGTGGATCCGTGTCAACAAAATACCCTGCAAGGACCTGAGGTACCGAGTCCTGGGTCTATTTGAGGGCAGTGAGTATGAATTCAGAGTGTTTGCTGAGAATATTGCTGGCTACAGTGGTCCCTCTCCCATCTCTGACCCTTGCAAGCCCTGCAGACCCATCACTGTCCCCAGTGCCCCCATCAACCCTAAAGTTAAAGATTACAGCAAGACCACTGCTGACCTGGTGTGGATCAAACCCACAAGGGATGGAGGCAGTCCCATCCTCGGCTACACTGTGGAAATGAAAAAAGCAGATACCGAAGAATGGAAGAAAGTTAACCTGGATGACTTTGTGAAGCAGTGTGCTTTCAGGGTGAAGAATCTGGAGGAGGGAGTGACCTACAGATTCAGAGTCTATGCTTCAAACATGATCGGTGATGGAGAGTCCAGAGAAGTGCCAGAGTCCATCACTGCTCAGGATATTCTCATCCCTCCAGAGATTGAGATGGACGCTGCCTGCCGTGAGCGTGTCACTGTGCGTGTTGGACACAATATCAACATTATTGGCTATATCAAGGCTCGTCCTGACCCTGAGGTCATATGGTCCAAGGAGGAGACGGCTCTTGAAACCAGCAAGCGTGTCACTATGGTTCAGAACCTGCCTGTGGTACACCTGAGGATCAAGGAGGCCACCAGAGATGATCATGGAAAATATGTTCTGAAGGCTTCAAATGAAGGCGGTGAGGCATCCTGTACCATTACAGTCAATGTGCTGGACAGACCAAGCCACTGCCAGAACCTGCACATGACCTATGTGACCAAGGACGCATGCATGATCAACTGGGAGGCCCCGAAGGACAACGGTGGATCTGAGATCACCAACTACATTGTGGAGTGCCGTGAGCCAAGCATTAGCCTGTGGTCCATGATTTCTTCTAATTGCACCAACCGTAAGATCAAGGCCAAGCTGATGGATGGCAAGGAGTACCTGTTCAGGGTATGTGCTGAAAACAAGATGGGACCAGGACCTACTGTGGAGACCAAAACACCACTGCTGGCCATTGACCCCATTGAGAAGCCTGGTGAGCCTGAGAACTTCAAAGTCACTGACATTGGAAAGAACCATGTGCATCTCAGATGGAGAAGGCCAGATTATGATGGAGGAAGCCCCAACCTCTCCTACAACCTGGAGTGCAAAGCCAAAGATGCTGAGGAATGGGAGAAACTCAATGCTGGCACTCTTACTGACACCTTCTTCCTGGCTGACAAGTGCCAAGAGAACCAGACATACACCTTCAGGTAGGCCACTGGTACTTTTTCTACTTGGTCAATTATTCTGTTTCTCAGTTTCCGTCTGATTCACTTAACCCTTTAGGCGCCAGAGTTTTTTCAAGAAAATATTACATTTTGTTATCAATATTTGAAAGGGCTGTAGTTTGAAAGTGGTTAGAGATAAAGGCAGACTGTCATTGAGAAAAATCTTCAGTATGATCCAAAATTTGGGATGGAAGTAAATTCACTCATCTAATTTGCATATTATGATGTCATCAGATGGCGGCCATATTGGAAAAAATTCAACTTTGATATCAAAATTTCAAAAGGTTGTAGTTTGAAAGTGGTTAGAGATAAAGGCAGACTGTGATTGAGAAAAAACTTCAGTATGACCCAAAATTTGGAATAGAAGTAAATATACTCATCTAATTTGCATATTATGACATCACCAGGTGGCGGCCACATTGGAAAATGTACGCAAATGAAGTGACATGAAAGCTTTCATCTCAGGGACTGTAACATCATACCAGTCATGAAATCAGGAGTTTGGTTTGGGGTTTTCCCTCTGTAAGAACTGCTGGGCATATCTGTTTGTCTCATTTGTGATTAGGCTCCAGAATTCACCATCCAAAAAAGAGACAAGAATCATTGGGCTCAAAATTAGTCAGATCCCTGTCTCCACAGTACCCAGCAGGCTCATCAAAATGTCTAAGCCACTTTTGGTACTCTTCCTCATCCCTAAGTAAACCCAGGGCATCATCATTGTAATTTACAGGCCAAGCATGAATGCCCCACTGCTATTTTGACAGTGCTTTTCATCTCCCGGCTTCTTCCTCGTCTGCCGGCTCCACGGTTTTTCTCATTCTGGCTATCACCGTCATTTTTCGCGGTGTTTTGAGCTCCCCTGCTTCCCAGACCACGTCCCCTCCTCGGCACTCGCCAATTACTTTCACCCCGGCCACGTAGAGGCAAAGCAACTGCCTCGGTATGTGCTGTTTGGGGACTGTCATGGCGCACGGACCCGGTGCCGCTGCGCGCATACGCGCCGCCAATTTCGTCCTCACTGGACGACTGAACGTCATTTCAGAGGGTAAATATTCTCAGAATCAGAGTCAGCCAGTACTTGACGAAGTACTCTCAGCATTGTCAGTACTCTAACTCACTCTCGATCTCACTCTCTCTCTCTTTGTGCGCGTCTCTCCCTCTGCTCCGCTTAACAGCAACTCGTGCGTCTCCCCTATCTGGTGTGTGTGTTTCAAACTAAATTTACGCCAAAACTTTGAATAGAAACACGCCCACAAATGCTCCCCATATTAAACTAACACATGTCCACTATCTCCTGGTGAAAAGTGGTAACACTATTCAGCACTATATATGCAGCTATGGTCTGTTTCATCCAGTAATGTTGCTTGTCGCAATTTTGCGACTTTGGCGCCTAAAGGGTTAACTCTGAATGTTGCTTATCTTCATTTCAGGGTGCAGACCGTCAATGAAGGAGGTGAAAGTGCCTGGGTGAGACTTGCAGATATCTTGGTGAAGGAGGAGATCCAGAAGCCTGTCCTTGACTTAAAGCTCACTGGAACCATGACAGTGAAGGCTGGAGAGTCCGTCAGGATGGAGGCCGGCCTCAGAGGAAAGCCTCAGCCTGAGGTTAAATGGGTAAAGGACAAAGCTGTTGGAGACAACCCAAGGATCAGCTATGAAACCGGCACAGACTACTCCAAGTTCCTTTTGACTAAGTCCAGACGCACTGACTCTGGAAAGTATGTCATCACAGCCACCAACTCTGCCGGCACCTTCACTGCTTATGCCAATGTTAACGTCCTGGATGTTCCTGGTCCAGTGAGAAACCTCAGAATTACAGGCATCGGCGCTGACAAATGCAGAGTGGTATGGGATGCTCCAGAGGATGATGGAGGTTGTGAGGTAGACAGCTGCATCCTTGAGAAATGCGAGACCAGAAGAATGGTCTGGTCCACATACTCAGCCTCTGTGGTCACACCATACTGCAATGTCACACGCCTGGTTGAGAGTAACGAATACATCTTTAGAGTGAGGGCTGAGAACAAGATGGGAACAGGCCCCGCCATGGAGAGCAAACCTGTAACTGTCAAGACCCAGTTCAACAAACCCGGACCCCCTGAGGCCCCTGAGGTCACCAAGGTGAGTTGAGGACGTCCTCAGCCATGGATTTTTTTAACATTATCCTACATAAAAATAAAAGATGTTCCAAGGTGAATCAGATGTTTCTTCTAAAGTGGCAGCGGGACTTGTTTAGGCAAGTTCAGTTGTCATTTTAGGAGGAACCTTGGATAGTTGTAACCTGGATGACTGAAAATCTACACAGACTTCCAAGACACATAATTTCAAGTCTGGCCATAAGCAAATTAAAACCATCACAGTAGCGTCATAGTGTGAATGCGAAGTTGTTTTGCAACTCATCCATATTTTGTCATTTAGGTGAGCAAAGATGAAATGACTGTCGTCTGGGCTCCTCCTGAGAATGATGGAGGAAAGTCCATCACTGGCTACATTCTGGAGAGGAAAGAGAAGAGGGCGGTGCGCTGGGTGCCCTGCAACAAGAGCCCGATTTCAGAAAGACGCATGAAAGTCACTAACCTGATCCCCAACCACGAGTACCAATTCAGGGTGAAGGCTGAAAATGAGGTTGGCCTTGGAGAGCCAAGCAAGCCCTGCAGGCCTGTCGCAGCTAAGGATCCAATTGGTGAGTCTGAACTTTCTGCCTGAAGTTTGGTTTA